>CM050165.1:222980811-223475811 GCA_027410445.1 Discoglossus pictus | reverse complement strand
TAATCGCATTATACACATGATGTTACCTATTCAACTCTAGAATGTCTACTTTTTTGTTTATTTATGGATCTGAATCTCTATCTTAAATGGAATATTATATATATATATATATATATATATATATATATATATATATATATATACCCACTTATATATAGATGTGCTCTCTATCTGATTTGCTCTCACATCTGCTTGCCAATGGCAAACTTTTATTGTTGTCTATGGTCATGTCCATTAATAGCCACTTAAGTGACACATATACATAATTTTGTACAAGAACCCTAGAGTTACAATCTGCTCCTATCCCAGACCAAGCAATACTTGGAATATTTCCATAGGTGAATAACAAATCCATAAGAAAATAATATGAACATGCATTGCTCATGTAATGTCAGTTAAAAAATAGGTAACCTAATTAGAAAAAACTGAGTACAGTATTGATGTCTATAAATAAAGAAATGACGCAAGACAAATAAAACATTCCCTAAATGATTAGCGTAAACTATTAAAAGCAACATCCATTTTGTATTTTTATGAGAAACGTGATACTGATGCAATAATAAGTGTACACAAATAAATCATTATTTTCAATATACTGTCCTATTGTAGGCTTCTAAGGGCTTGAAGTTAAATGCAGACAAGTTCATTTGCAACAAAAATACATGTTTTAAACTGTATTTGTCATGTTCAGAGATATAGAACATTGTGAGATATGTTAATTAGTGGTACAGTATCCTAAGCATCACTGTGTACCAAAATCTACCCTGGTGTTATCATACATTTCATTTGGTCCTCACCTTACTCAGGCACATTGTGCCTCTAAGACCACTGTTTCACAAATTAGCATTATGTGTCACTTAGACACGTATGTATAAGTGAATTCTTTTAAACAGAAATTATTAATACAATATATCGCCAGTTTTTTTTAACAAGAACAAGGACCTTGGAAGTGACAAGTCTAATGATTTCAATTTCTTAGTACCAGAGAAAAGAATCTGGAATATATTATCCTGATCAACATTAATTCCAAAGAAAAAAAACAGATTTGTTTCCTGACAATTTTTTTTTAACTCTGCTTATCTAAAATATAAGTAACATTATCTGATCAACAATCTTAATTTTAAAGAAATGTTGATATACATGTACACATTATGTGACAGCTTTACTTTCTGATACTATACTCATACAGGTTTTATTATCATATCTGTTATTTCTACACATCAAGACAAATATAATTGACTCAGGATATTGATTTGTATAAATGTTTTGGGCGCTGGTTCTTAAATAATAGTGGATATTTATAGCATGTCCTTGAAAATGTAATTGTCATTTGTACTTTAGGCACTAATAGCGAATGTCAATTATGAATTTGCTTTGTACAGCCACAAGAAGTTATATGCAAGATAAACAATACATTATAAACAAGAGCAGTGCTAGTCCTTACTATTTTGTTGTTTTCTTGTTTTCTATTTGATGACCTTGACATCCTGATGATATAGGGCAAGTCTCAGATATCTTAATTCTTCTTAGATGTAGGTTTGGTTCCTCTTTATTCAGCTTCTTTGTTTTCTCATTCCATCTCTCCTGTTTTCTGATTTCTCTACCAGCTCTTGTACACTTAGCTGCTCCTCCTACACTGTGCATGCATTAGGCTTGCAAGGGAAATTGATTACCAGTAGCAATGTTTGAGAGCACAATAACCTGACTCAGAGAAATAATGTGTCTCTTCCATTTAGTGAAATGGAAAAAAACAAAGCTTATTTGGCTGCGTGGAATCCGCTGCAGTTTTTTGTGGTATAAAGCTCCAAATTGCTGCAAGAAATAAACTGTAATGTTTCCTGAAATAAATATTAATTACATTATGTCTCTATTTAGCAATATTACCGGCCTGAAATGAGAAGACCAAAAAGTATCATAAAAAAGACACTCCTCTAAAACTGTGCCATTACAGGACTGTTCAAGCCCTTGGATAAAACTGTTACTATGAATTGTAATTCATTTTGCCACACATATTTATGTAAATATAAATAGGAGTAGGTGCCAACAAAGAATGTATTGTTCTGTTTTAATATTGAAGATGGGTTTCATGGATATGTCAGAAGAAATACAATAAGTGGTATCTAAATAGTCTTGGTCATTTTCAAGAAGGGAGTGGAGATGGCTTGGGGGATAAAGAGGGCAGTAGATTTGTGAAGAAGAAAAAGGTTTGGGTAAATAGGGAAAAGTGAGAAATCCAGAGGTCATGCGGAGAATGGGTAAGGAAGAAGGGGAAGAAATGAGAAAGAGTTAGGGTAACAAGCCCAGTGGTGAGGAGGGAAAGAGAAAGTGAGAGGGAAAAAAAGTTTAGTGATGTTTAAGAGGAAAAGTGGGAGAAAAGGATAAAAAGCAGAAAATATGATTATTTGCATTAGTGGAATAGCCAAACTACTCATTACTATTACTCAGTAGTTAGCAATTGTAGAATCTGAGGATTATTAGAGTTATATTCTTCATTTTAGAGTTTAAATTTATGATAGACATTGATCAGTCCTCAAAATGCTAGTTTTGACCTTGGGACCATCACAGTGATTCCACTAAATATTGTTTTTCATTTGAAGAGGATTAATAGTTATATCGCTGCTGTTACACTCAACGTTTGTGCCCTTGTATCCAGCACCACAATGGAGTACTTAGGAGTCCTTTTTAAAATATCAGCAGTTGTATTTATTCGAGTACAGCAAAACAACATAAATGGTGCAAAACAAAATCCTAGCTTCAAATAGAAGCACTGACTTACTCTTGGCTGTAGTTCCCTCACTATCTGAGATAAAGTCCACACAAAACAAAATTCCAAACAAATGCTTGCTGGATGTCAAGTCTCCCTTGTAGCAGGTGATTTCCACAGCTGACTCTGGAGTCCTCTGTCCAGCTCAGACTGAGCTCTCTCCCTCAGCTGGGTGCTAATCAGACCTTTAAAGGTGGAACCCAGCTGGGCCTGCTTGATTAACCTGCTGTGATAATCCTGTCATCCCTTAGTGGACACAGGGCTCTGCTCAGTCTCTCTCCCAAGTATACTCCATCAATGACTCTGTTACACCAGGTAAAGTGACCACATTGTTTTGTTTACCATTAGTATATTTCCACAATTTCCACAATTTTTTTAACACCAAGAAAACTTATGGATATTTTCTGTAACTTTAAGAACCATTGAAATGTGTAAATGTATCTATTTAAACAATATTCTTAATTTGAATATGTTTGCAAACAATATAACTATTAACTTAGGCCCCTCTGCTAATCCTGGCAAAGTCAATTACAAGTGCTGTAGTGGCACAGTAAACCCTACCTAGCTATGTTAAACCCCCATCCCTAAAACATTACGCGATAACTGCTAAGACTCACTGCTATGAGCGAATTGAACGACTAAGCTGAAAAGCAAGGTGAAAATCTCCATTGATTTTTGCACTGACAATAAATTACTCCCTTGCACTGTGACACCCAACCCCTATGTTAATAAGACTTTATGGATCACTCGCAAATCAGGGCACTGCCGTAACTGCAAAAAGCAGAAGAAAAATTTATGGATACAAAAGACCACTCCCAAGTGGTTTAAAAAAAAAAAAAGCATTGCAAAATAACCTTTCAACATTTGACACTTAACAATCCAATTAACTTATGTGTAATTTAAAATAATATGATATGCTAGTAGTAAGCCTGTTTTATGATATGAAATCCAGGGTAACACACAGCCCAATACTCACAGGGTTAATACACCTCATGAAACCACGTTGCCTAGGAACAAATACTATAATGGTCTATAAATATATCATATTTAACACAAAATAAACACATCTTTATTTATTGAAGCTATAAAGGCAATTGTAACATATTTTTTATATCAAAATATATTAATGAATAATATATATATATACATATACAGTGTGTGTGGGGGGGGGGGTATTTGATCCACTGCTGATTTTAAATGGTTGCCCACTGACAAAGAAATGATCAGTCTATAATTTTAATGGTAGGTGTTTTAACAGTGAGAGACAGAATAACAAAAAAAAAACAAGAAAAATGCATGTCAAAAAAGTAATTAATTGATTTGCAGGTCAATGAGGGAAATAAGTATTTCGACTTAGTACTTGGTGGCAAAACCATTGTTGCCGATCACAGAGGCCACCAGGTTTGCACACAGCTCAGTGGGGATTTTTTTCAAGGCTGATGTTTAGCAACTCGAACCTTCAACTCCCTCTCCAGATTTTCTATGGGATTAAGGTCTGGAGACTGGCTAAACCACTCCAGGACCTTAATGTGCTTCTTCTTGAGCCACTCCTTTGTTGCCTTGGCTGTGTGTTTTGGGTCATTGTCATGCTGGCATACCCATCCAAGACCCATTTTCAATGCCCTGGCTGAGGGAAGGAGGCTCCCCCCCCCCCCCAAGATTTGACAGTACATGGCCTAATCTATTGTCCATTTGATGCTGTGCAGTTGTCCTGTCCCTTTAGCAGAAAAACACCCCCAAAGCATAATGTTTAGACCTCCATGTTTAACGGTGGGGATGGTGTTCTTGGGGTCATATAAAGCATTCAGTTAAGTTAATGTCAAAGAGCTCAATTTTGGTCTCATCTGACCATGACACTTTCACCCAGTTCTCCACTAAATCATTCAGATGTTCATTGGCAAACTTCAGAGAAGCATGTACATGTGCTTTCTTGAGCAGGGGGACCTTGCCGGTGCTGCAGGATTTCATTCCTTCACGGCGTAGTGTGTTACCAATTGTTTTCTATCCAAAAGCAAGGTCTTCACCAACTAAAAACTTCTGTAAAAAATATGCCCTGTGTTTATATAGAGCCCCATTCAATTGGCCAAATCGCAATTGAAGGAGGCCCTGACATCAATCACAGCTAAATAATTGAATTGCTGTACAGAGATTTAAGAAGGACTGACTTTCTCAACCGACTCCAAAAGATAGTAACAATGGCAGCTGAAAAATCTCTGAGCTTAAAACTTCAAACTGAATTTGGAAAAAGTTAAAGTTTTATGGGATCCCAGCTCCAAATACCTATAGCGTCCGTCCATATATTGAAACTATGCAGAAAAATACAATTAATCTACATGTAAAGAATGCAGATGTCTGCACTTAAAAGAACAGCTGGCTAGGTTTTAAGCCTAGCTCAGGCCTGCTCTTCCCTGTGCTTGTGCGCACAGCAGAATGTCCAAAGCATTAACTCGCTCATTGATGAACAAATGTACAGCATCCTCTGAGACATCCTTAACCTTGCATCCTTAAATCATCACCGTGATCAAAAACTTTGTATACAGTTTTTTTGAATAACTAAACATTATAACGGGCAAAATGTTTTTAGAAAGCAAAAAAAAGAAGATTCAAAAAAGCACAACCTTTACATTCTACAATTTTAATATGCAATTGTTCTTTACTGGCTCCATGCTGTTTACTTCTCTGCTGCTATCTGTTATTTTCTCAGGCTCCTGTGTCGTGTAAACATCTTTTTAGACCAGTTGAGAGCACAGACGCGTCCTATGTATTCAAAGTCTCCTTTAACCTCAGGAAATTGAGCAGTTGAAGCCAAAATAGTAGATTTCACAGCAGTGTCGTATACTATAATAATAAATTAGAGACTATATTATTTTTTATATTGTAATGTATATGTTGCATAATTTAAATGTAATCCCTCATTCTAAAATATGACAAAATACCTTAGATTATTTTTATTTTTTTAATCTTACAGGCTACTGTAAATAAACCATGACTTTGACCGAAAACAATTCAAATTCTCATGGAAGAGGTGGAAAGTTGACGTACACAAGGGGAGAGGCTCGCAATGAGCGCCGAAGGTGCTCAGAGGGCCAAAATCCTCACATTGTGTGGCAAACAGCATTGCCAGATTTACAATTTTCTTCCCGTAATTTTTAACGGGCAATTTCCTAGCACAGTAAACTCCCCGTTATCCGGCACCCATAGGGACTCCCTATTGCCGGATAAGTGTAGTTTCTGGTTAAAATCGTGAGTCCCTGAAAAAAGGGTCTAAATGACCCTTAAACCCCCGAAAACCCCTCAAAATGCCTTTAAAAAGGAATTAGCACTCAAACTGGGCCATTTTGGCCCAGATAAAACAAATAGGAAAACAATTTTTTTTTTTTTGTGCAGTTTCAAACCGCCGGATAGTGCCGGTTATGCCGGTTTAGAGGACGTTTTTTTTTAAATGGGGAATTGATGCCGGTGCCAGTTGCTTGAGAGTCCTGGAGTGACGGATAACTGGGATTTTACTGTATATTTATATTTAGGGATGTGGTGGTGGGAGAAAGTTAGGGCTAATGTTTATTTTTCTAATGTTGTTTAGAGCAATGGTTCTCAACATTTTTGACCCGGGGGCCTGCTGGTTAACATGCTATGTTTCTGAGGAGCACCTTTGAGATCCAGTACATTTCTTACAGGGGGATTCTTCATGTGACACGCTGAATTTTGCACTGATTTGAACAGACTACATTTATACAACACATAAACTCCTCAACAATCTAAACTGTGTCGAATAATAGTAAAAGTTAAAGTGCTAGGTTCTTCTCAGGGACCAGAACCACTGTCTTAGATGTATGGGAAACAACTTGTGTTTCAAACTAGTAGGCAGGTAGTGATTGCGTAAGCCTGCTTGCTGCCTCAAATTTTAACAGTTGAAACCACTGTACTGTCACCACTTCTGGCCCAGTTATTTTGTAACAATTGTATCCGTCAAGGTACAGAAGTGGCATTTTATTGTTTTTAAATTAAAGAGCTTCAGATATTACAGAAAATGAAGTCCTACCAAAGACAATAGAGGTGTCATGAGACACCACAAGCCAGAACTGAATAATCATTTTACATCATCTATTGTATGTTTAATTAGTGTATTTTCTTAGAAGATATGAATTAATACTATTAATTAAGAGAACCTTTAATTAAAATAATTAAATATAGTGTTAAAATAGATATCAAATCTATCTCTCAGCACCAGATCTATCCCCCTCTCTTCTAGCACACATCTCCGACTGCCTCTCTAGTATATCCTCTTGGATGTCCGCCCACAATCTAAAACTCAACATGTCTAAGACTGAACTCTTAATTTTCCCTCCCTCTACTACAGCTTCAATTCTTCACATCTCTCTCTCTGTCAACAATGCCATCATCACTCCCACCTCCCAAGCCCGTTGTCTTGGGGTTCTACTGGACCCTGCTCTCTCTTTCATCCCACACATACAGTCTCTAACCAAATCCTGTCTTTTCCATCTAAAAAACATATCCAAAATATGCCATTATCATACACAAGACACTACTAAGATTCTAATACACTCTCTCATCATTTCTCGTCTTGACTATTGCAACTCGCTCCTTGTTGGCCTGTCCATCACTCACCTCTCCCCACTTCAATCCATAATAAATGCCTCCGCCAGACTCATCTTCAGTACACATCGTTCAGTGTCGGCAGCTCCTCTTTGTCAATCACTTCACTGACTTCCCTTAGCCTCCAGAATAAAGTTTAAAATCTTGACCCTAACTTATAAAGCCCTCAACAACAGCGCACCCCCATACATCTCTGCTCACATCTCCAAATACTCCCCCACACGCCCTCTTTGTTCTGCTAACGACCTTCTTCTTTCTACCACTCTTGTCACCTCCTCTCACTCCCACCTCCAGGACTTTTCTTGCGCTGCCCCTATTCTCTGGAACTCCTTGCCTCGCTTCACCAGACTATCCTCCTGCCTTAAATCCATCAAAACATCAATAAAAACGCACCTCTTTAAAGAAGCCTATAACCTTCCTCCCTAATATGCTCAGCACTACTCTCTCCCTACTGTACCACATACAAACTTCAACCTTTAGATTGTAAGTCTGCTAGTTTCAATCCTGCGCAGTGCTTTAGGGAAAGCGCTATGGACACTGGATTCCAAGCTCAAAGACAGGGCCCTCCATTCATCGCAATGTGTGAATCTTGAACTTGTCATTGCCTGTAACTTAACTTATGTACAGTGCTACGGAATTTGTTGGCGCGTAAACGATAATGATAAATAATAATAATAATAATAATAATAGTTAAGGAACCACTGAAGTGTCATATTTATAGTATGACATTTTGAACTAAATGGGCAATGTGTTTTTACAAATTTCAGTAAATAAGGGAGAGAGTGAATGGACAGACTGAAACTGGGGGGAGAAACAGAAGAAGAAAGTTAGAAGATGATGAGAAAGATATATGTGGTTGCTATTAAAGGGTGAACAGAGAGAAGAGGCAAGGGAGAGAAATGAGAAACAAAAAGAAGGGGAGTGAGCAAGAGAAGAGTGAGTCTTTATAATTAAATATATGGATGCCTGAAGAAATTTCATAACTGAGTGTCTGTCAGGCCAAGATATGTCAGAGCATAGCTCTACTGAGAATTAAACTTAGGGCAGTGTGCTCACTTCTGGTGATCCTACATGATCACTAGAAGTGAGCACAAGGACTGAGTAGTTAGCTCACACACTGGTGTTTCCTGAACTTCGTGCTAGTCATTAACATCTATCACCACCAACTGTGGCATTACCTGGAACCTATAAATAGGGAGTAAGACTGAGCCTATGTGCTCCTGAAGCCTGTCCACCTGGACCTCCTGCTTTTATGTTTACTGCTCCGGCAACCTGTTCACCCAGACCTTTTGTTCTTGCTGCTTCTGCAGCCGGTCCATCAGCACCTCCCGCTCGTGCCCCTTGCTCTTGCAGCCTGTCCATCTGCACCTCCTGCTCGAGCCCCCTGCTCCTGCAGCCTGTCCATCTGCACCTCCTGCTCGAGCCCCATGCTCCTGCAGCCTGAACACCCGAAACTCCTGCTCCCATGGTCTCCGTTACCTGTTGTCCACCATCCAGGACAACTGTTACCTACAGTCCACTGTCCAGGACCTGCTCTTACTTTGCAGTCCAGCAACTTGCCCTGTACCTCCAACTGTTCTGTTGTGATCTGCTATCTTGGGCTTTTTCCTGCATCTGGGCTCCTACTTGTCCTGCCTCTGACTTCCAGTTCCTGACAAAATGAGCCCTTCAAAAAGTCTACAGGAATAGTCCAGGCTTTTTCTGTGCTTTCTTCACAGATTGAACATCTAGCACAACTGGTGGTCCTCTTCACAATTGCAAAATCTGACAGCTGCAGTTCCCCGGCGGCTAACAGATGGCACTGCCGATTTTCGGATACTGCTGAAAAAAGCATATAAGGCACGCCGACAGAAGAGGCCTTGAGCTAGGAGAGATACGCCCTGGGGGGGCGAGTGCCTGCGCTGAACATAGCACTGGCCTCGCTGTCAACTCAGTGCCGTTCGAGTTGTGCCACATCGGAGGGGAGAATAGTTATTTCCTTCCCTAGAACTTGACGCCGCATGAAAACTGACCGCGCCATCTGGTACCTGTAACTGCAGCTGTCAGTGCTGCAGAAGAATTATGCAGGCAAAGAGGGATAGATCCAAACTGGTGAAACAACTCCTGACTAATTCTGGTCAAATCATTAATACTTTACAAAGCATTCACAGAGATATTCACAGATTAGAAAGCAAAGAAAGTGCACAGTTACACTTACATCCTGCAGACAGACTGCTTCCCCAATCTTGGGATGAGTCTCTGTCCCTCTGTCACTAGATTAATGAACGCAGAAAAGGACTTTAGGTCTGTGTTATTATTGAGGTGATGCAGGTTATATCATCCAGTTTTGTCCTGTCCGTCCACCTCGTCCACCTGGTGCCTCATTTTATAGTGAATCATAATCAGTGGAGCTACTACCAATAACAGGACTCCAGAAACAATTGAGCTTCATATGAGTGCTGACACTTTACTTAACAAGATCTTCCTATCAAGTACAACTGGGCCTCCTGGGGAAAATGATACTGCTTCATCCCATCTGATTGAATTGTCTAAAGGGAAGCTTTCCAAACCCCATAAAAGCAGCTAAAGGTGTTGATCCATCACCCATATTTCACCTGAGCCACTTGTGGATCAATTTTCCAGCTCACACTTCTACAATGCATTTTACTCTGTACTGTTCCTGTGCCTTCTGATTCTCATTTTGGGGTTTCTGTGGCGTTGCAGGTCTCTTACCTCCTTTTGTTTTGTGAAAATGGTTAGGATGAGGAGTAAGGTGTTTGTGACAGTCCAAGGAGGAGCCCTCATGCCCAGCTCCAGGCCTGGTTGGGACAGGCACTATCAGGTGAGGTGTCAGCTCACACACAGTGTTTCCTGAACTTGGTGCTGGTCATTAGCATATATCATCTCCATCTGTGGCATTTACTGGAGCCTTCAAATAGGGAGTCAGACTGAGCTTCAGCCATTGTATTCTACTCCTAGCTTCAGCTATTCCCTTTACTTGGATCTTTTTGAATTTTACCTTAGCTTGATTTTGCTTTTGTTTGCAGTGTGCACCTGACCACTGTACTGACTAACCTTGCTTTTTTCTTTGCTATTTTTGTACCTCTGCTTTGGACCATGGGTTTCTACTCCTGCAGTTCAGTGAATCCAGACCCAATATTGGCCCATCTGATCCCTTGCTCACTCCTGCTCCAGTGTTCTTTGCTCCTGCTGCACATTTACACCTGCTCCTGTGGCCCCTGATCCTGCAACTCATCCACCTGGACCTCCTGATCCTGAGCCTGTAAATCCATAACTCCTCCTCCTGTGGCTGTTACCTGCAGTCCGCTGCCCAGCGCCTGCTGTTACCTGCAGTCCGCTGCCCAGCGTCTGCTTTTACCTGCAGTCCTCTGCCCAGGGCCTGCTTTTACCTGCAGTCCTCTGCCCAGGGCCTGCTTTTACCTGCAGTCTGCTGCCCAGCGCCTGCTTTTACTTTGCAGTGTGGCCTGTATCTCCAACTATCCTGTTACAGTTTGATTTCCTGGGCCTTTTCTGACTACTGGGCTCCTACTTGTTCTGCCTCTGACTTCCGGGCCCAGACCAGGTTAAACATACTTCTAGCTACTTGCACAAGCTTATTATCCACCCACGCTAAAGAAGATGATCACAGACCTTAAGGAAAGATAATCCAGTCTCATCAATGGGGAGGATATCAGCATTGAAAATAAACTCATTATCTAGACCAGTGGGTCTCAAACTTTTGTAAATGGGGCCGGCTACTTACCTACAATTCTGAAGGAAACCCCCTTTGAGATACAGGATATTGTTAACAATTACATTTGTAACACATTTTAATCTAGTGTTGTAATTATTTGAATAGATTACATTGTAAATACTGTAAGATAATATGCTTAAAGCTAGGGCCTCTTTTTAGTGGCGGCTGGTGACTTTCCAAGTTGGTGGGGTGGAAGGCAGAGACATGGCCCCTCACCTTAAATTGACTCCAAAAGTAGAAACTCCTCCCCTTAACAACATGTTACCTCTGTAAGCCCTGCCCACTGACACATACTCCACCTACTTACTTGATTATTTTTTCCTGTCACTTTACTTACGTATTATCTTGATGAGGGTGAGCTGGTGCTGGTTCTGCTCACTATTCGTATGATGGTAAGGACTTGCAATAGTTAAATAGAATACATATAAAACATTTTAGATTAGGACATATAGCTGTGGGAGCTCATTGAAATAGACAAAAATTATCCCATAGAGTGAGATAGGGATGAAGAAAGAGAGGAGGATAGCAAGAGGGATAGATAAGGAAGCAGTACAAGAACAATTCAGCATAGAAGACAGGATTTCCGAATGCTCCTACAGGTAGACTGATTGAAGTAACACCTAAAAAGCAGACATCAAGTTATTTTACTTGACAATACAAGAATTAAAACTGAAGTAAAATCCAGCCAACCTCTTGTACCATACTCCATCGTCTTAAACTAGCTACAAGCCCTGTGTATCATTTGAATTAAATAAAATCAGATGTTAACTGTTATACTAAACTGTACTAAAACAGTTGATTGCAAGCTCCACAAGTACATATAATGTATATTCTACAGTATATGATATATGTGTGTTTATATACTAGCGACTTGCCCATCAACAATGACGGTAATAAAATTTGAAGCCATGGCAATGCTGTTTGCCACACAATGTAAGGCTTTTGCTCCTCTGTGGACTTCGGTGCTCATTCTGGGCCCTGCGCTAAGCGCCTTTGGCGCTCATCACGTGACTTGAAATGAGCTCCTTTGGTGCTCATTGTGAGCCTCTTTCCTCATGTACTTCAAGTGTCCTGCTTTGCAACAATCACCTTTGCCGCTCATCATGAAGACAGGTATAGTACAGAGTAAAATATAAAAAAATGTGAGTACAGTGAATTAATAAAGAGTAATATGAATTAATAAATTAATATAATTTACCTTTGTATATTTAATATGCAGAAATCAATATCCTGAAGAGCTAACAATCTCTTTGGATTTTCCTGCATCTGAAAATGTACAGCTGGACTGTTGATCATTATTATTATTATTATTATCTTTATTTATATCGCGCCAACATATTCCGTAGCGCTGTACAGGGGTTGAGTACATAGCAGAAAACAAATTAAACACCTTGTAAAGAATGGAGGGCCCTGTTTTTGAGCATAAAATCAAATGTACATAGAGCTTGTTTCCAAGGCCTGACACAAGATTGAAAACTCGCAAACTTACAATCTAAGGGTTTAGGTGTGATACAAGAGGGTGACAAATACAATTGAAAGCAATTGGTTCAGTAAAGTGGTCTGTGTGTTGTACTGTAGATTGTGGGTGTGAGTGTTATTAAGCTGTGGAATGTTGTACATGTTAAGGCTGAAGATGATAAGATTTTTTAAACAGGTGTGTTTTTAATAATTTCTTAAAGGTTTTGAGGCAGGAAGATAATCTAATGGAGCGGGGCAAGGAGTTCCAAATGGATGGGGAAGCACGAGAAAAGTCTTGAAGACGGGAGTGAGAGGAGGTGATGAGAGAGGAGGAAAGAAGAAGGTCGTTAGCAGAACGAAGGGGGCGGTTGGGAGAGTATTTTGAAACAAGAGCAGAGAGATAAGGGGGTGCACTGTTGTTGAGGGCTTTATGTGTTAGGGTCATGATTTTAAATTTGATTCGGGAAGCTATGGGAAGCCAGTGGAGTGATTGACAGAGAGGAGCTGCAGACACTGATCGTTTGGTATTGAAGATGAGTCTAGCAGAGGCGTTCATTATGGATTGGAGGGGAGACAGACGAGAGATGGGGAGGCCAGCAAGGAGTGTGCAGGGTAAAGAGGCTGCATGCATGAGGCCAAACAGTTTGTTTTATTCGGGTAAAGCAGTATTTCAGAATCCTTATGTTATTATTTGCAAGTTGGTGTTGTAAAATGGCAGCTTTTTTCTATGTGTTACTTGGCTCGCGAGCATTTCCATCCGTTGTAATGGGATATTTTGTATCTCCTACGTTCCTGGGTAACTCGTACGCGGCTGGGGGTGATTTTTGCAGCTCTGTATCCTTTAGCCTTGTTTTCATTTTTTTTTCGTCCGACATTTTTTTGGTTGCTTAGGCAATTTTATGCGACTTAAATTGGCGTGCAACCTCACTCCCAAACGCCCTCGCTGTCCCCCCGTGCTGTGTGTAATGTTTGTTTTATGTTGTATTTTTTTTTAGTTGTTGAGTTTTTCTTGTTTTTTGAGTGTATGCGTTTCGGCCATTAACTTTGTATATTTGCAACCTCATAATTATTTTTTTTCCTAAGTGGCGCGCCTTTTTTTTTCTTTCTTTTCAAATTCCTAGTATGAGTCTGGGGGCTCCCTCCCTAGGGAAAAGTGTGGTGATGGGACATGCTTGGGCTGGGGGTGCATAAATACTGTACCACATTAATAAAGGTTGTTGTCAGTTTAAACATACATATTTGAAGTGTGTGTTTTATTCTTAGGCAATAATAATCCTTATTACTGTGGTTATTCCTGCTGAATCTGCATGGGACTCAGTTACAGTTGGTAACATTTGCTGGGTGGCTATTGATTTCTGTGGTTTGGTGGATGCTTTGGTGACTGTAAGCTGGGTTGAGTCTGTTCCTGCTACCATAGGATTCAGAAAGAACTACTAGGTCCTACTGGTTAGGTTTGAACTAAACTCTTATCAAGCCCAACTGAAGCAGTAGGTCAGCAGACTATTATAATAGTTAAAGCATTCTGTTTAATAGATGATATACACTTTAGCAGTTCCATACTTAAACCCAAATGTATCCTTCAAAAAGACCTGCCACGCTCAAGAAGAGAGATCCAAAATACTCCATAATATATAATGGAATTTGTTGTCTTTCTTATCAAATCTTGTACAGCTCTTATGTACCAGTTTCTAGACATATTTTAAGAAATTCTTGTTTGAGTACATGTGGTCAAAAAGAGCCTCAATGATGCTGGTTAACTACACATGTGCACATACAAATATCCTTACAGCAAATCTGCTTCTGGTCCTTGAGAACTGGATTTGGACGATACTCGTCTGGAGCATATTTGTGCACTTTCGGTTCTCACGGGGGCTGTAGCAGGCCAGAGTGTAAGGATATTGATTTGGCAAATGTGGCTTACTTAGAATGGCTAAAACACTGAATGGCCTCTCAAGCAAAGTTTGGCTGGTTAGGGTGCAATCACAATAAGATAATAATCTATTTTATCCACTCGGTACCTTGGAATTATACATGTTGCTGCTGAAAGACAAAAACACAATTTCCTCATATTATGATCTTTTATTATTAAGTAAGAAATGCAGCATTCCCGCAAGTCAGCAAGTTATTTTCTTCATTACTTCCACCTTTTTTATTATCTAGGGTGCAGCATGCATTTCTGAAATTAGCCCTAAACATGTGTGCTGGACATAATTAGTTTAATGAACAATAACTGTCACTTCATAAAATAATCATGGGAAGTTACTCCTCCCAAATGTCTGCAATTTTCCCATTTCAAACAATTTTTACTGCTTTTTATCCTCCCAGTAATCTGGTCACCACAGTGTTCATTGACATTTTGAAAAACATGACACCCTTAACACAACAAATCATCTTAAATGCTTGTAATGATTATTTTTGTGCAAATCTGTTTTCATCTGTAGGAATCAGTCAAATTGAAGAATATATTTCCTTTAAAATTTTGTTTAAGGATATAAGTTTATTTTAACATCATTAAAAGTGACCTTCGTTGTATATACAACAGCAGGTATTAAATATTATACAATATATTTTTTATTTGTTTATGAAAAGTGAGTGTCACAAAGGTTACAAAAATGTAATATTAAATCTCTGGAAATGCAGCTTTGCAATAAAGTTAAGGTCTTCTCAATAATTCTAAGTACAGTGTCAGGGCAGCACCAGTGGTGTTTGGGAGACCTATGAAAAATCTTTTAATAACTCCCCTGGCACAAATTTATACAGCTATACACATTTCCCAGGAGATCCTGATTTGTTGGAACAGCAGATTGTATAGGGATTTAAAGTATATTTCTTCATACATAGAAAATCTTGTCTTTGTCTTTGGTGTCCCTTTAATGGGCCTTGTTATGACTAAAACACTTTCCTTGGAATATGTTTCTTTATTCACATCTAATATGTTTTATATCCGGCAGATCACTCAAATTGAATGCAAAATTAGCACCCATTTCTAATAAAGTAATATCATTTACATATACAACTGCTGCCCATAATGTTAAAACAAATAATGTAAAAGGGTGTGTTCACTGTATTCTAGATGTCAGATGGTATTATTATTATTGAGTACTGACTTTGCTTATTGTTTGCACAATGTCAGCAGCATCATTACTACTAATAAAACATTGCTATCTTAAAGCTTTGCTTTACACTATTGGCAAGTTTAGTGTTTTGAAATATGCTAAACAAATGTACCCATATGGTTGCTGATAAAAAATGAAATACATATAAAAGTTGCAATTCTCCCATAAGTGCAGGATACATTGTCTCACATGCTTCCCATATAATGTGCTCCCACAGGCAGAGGGGAAGGGGAATGGGTGTTGTTTAAGGCAGGTCTTAAAAAATGGTCACACCCAGAAAAGCCAGAAATATCACATAACATCAGCTGGGAGCAGGAACACTTCAGGTTTCACCAAAAGGAGTGGAGCTGTAAACTTCACAACAAAATGTCCTTGGCTCCTTTAATATCATTCCTGAAAAGCAGGGAATCTATCATTTTCAATGCATTGGTTGCCCTAGTGACAGTTGGTGGCCAGCAACTATTTTCTTTTTTTGCTTTCAGCTGCCCTTGCAGCCACACTAAAAATCTCAACTATGGATTGGCTTTTCTGGGAGTCCCTGCCTTGATCTTGCTGATTGTTGGCTTTGTGTTCAATGACAATACATGGAGACTGTTTACTGGAACCACAAACAATTACTCCATCCAGGAGATAAATGCACAGAGTCTGCAGATGAAGTACAAACTGATCTGTTTCATACTTGGTAACATCATTGGCAGAGCTCTGGTGGCCCCCATCACATGGCTGGCAGTCACTCTGCTCAATGGGTCCTACTATGTGTGTGCATTCAGTGAGTTTGCCAATGTGGATCAGTATGATTTCTTCAAGAAACTGAGTCCTGATGAGAGGAGGAGCATCCTTGCTAAGATGCCTTGCACACAGCTTGTCCCAGCAAATCTTTCCATAGTCAGAGAAGAAGTACTCCTGGAGCTAAAGTATCAGTCCCAGGTGAGTATTGGGCACCAGTATCCACCATTTGATTGACTGACTGTGTCAAACTTGATCAGGTTTTGTAATAAATTTGATTCAATATTGTAGCAAAAACATTGGGTTATTTAGCAAAAAACACTTACTATAAATGGTTCTATGGTATCTAGGCCATATTAACTTTTAAAACTTTATAAATTAATGGGATTTGCCTGGATACATCTGGTGTTTTGTTGCTTCACTAATCATGATTTATTTACCCTATATTTTTAACTGTATTATTTCCTGTCCGCATATCAAGAGGGTAGTACCAGGCAGGTCTGTAAATGATTTAAAGTGAAGTGCTCTTTGCATTTTTATTGAAATACACATTGGGCCTCATTAATTTGCAATTTGGCCAATTGAATAGGGCTCTATATAAACACAGGGCATATTTTTTTTTTTTTTTACAGAAGCTTTTAGTTAGTGAAGACCTTCCTTTTGGATAGACGTTCACTAACTAAAAACTACTGTAAAAAAATATGCTCTGTGCTTATATAGAGCCCTATTCAATTGGCCGAATCGCAATCGAATGAGGCCCTGAGCTTTTTAAATTATCTGAATTAATTCATTGTATAAACCAGATAGTGTATGCTCATTAGTAGTTAAGTATGATAAGGTGTAAAGATGCCAGTTAATTCAGACATACACACCAGTACGCTTTAGTTTACATTACACAAGACTGTAGGAGGTATGTTAGGACATATGTATACATTGGGAAACTTCCATACAGAGTGGACAGTTAATATTAAATTGTTTTTATGCAAAATAACTTTGAGGAAGTAATGATGTGTGCTCAAAATATATTATTGCTACTAAGGTGGCAGTCTCATTGTTTAATCAGACTTGCCTGATATTAGTCCCCAGGTGCTGGATCCATACCACATTTTTGGTATATCCCTGTCAGCCACAAGATATTTAGAAAAATATGTCATGAATTGTTTTGATCCTATATACAATCCTATTTTGAGATCTCAATGACAGGAGGGACTTTTTGAAATGAAGGACCTTTCCTGTTATATGTACGCACGCATTTGTGGAAGACACGCTGGGAAGCGTGCCGCGGACGTTCCCAGGTAGCTGTGTCTCTACGCCCGGTAAGTTGTTAGTGGTTTTCAGGTTAGGGATAGAGGGTATGGGGATTAGGGTTATGCCCGGTAAGTGGTTAGGGGGGTTAGGGGCTTTGGGTTAGGAAGTGAGGTTTAGGGTGTTAGGGTAAGTGGGTTAGGGTTAAGAAGTGATGTTTAGGGGGCTAGGGTAAGAGGGTTAGGAAGTGAGATTTAGGGGGTTAGGGTTAGGAAGTGAGCTTTAGGGGCTTAGGTTGGAGGATTAGGGTAAGAAGGTCAGGGTTAATGGGTTAAGGTGTACTACCTACTTTGGACATCTAAATCTGGACACGAGCGCGCTTCCACAAATGTGTGCATACATATAACAGGATAGATGCGAAAGCAATTCATAGGTGTGTGTGTGTGTATATGTATGTATGTACGTATATATATATATATATATATATATATATATATATATCCCTGCTTCCTGCTCAGAATTCTGAGAAATACAGTTATTACACTGCATTCTGGGAAGCTGAGCAGGGACATGCAAATGTGCCCACAAATACTTTGTTCTTATATCCATAACCATTTTAATAATGGTTTCCTTTAAGCTTATGCCCACTGCATTACACAGCTTTTATGCAAAGCCAAGGTTGGATAATACACAAGCTGGGCATCCTACCCACGGACAGCCATTTCAAGCTTATTGCCAATCATCAGTGTGGGGTCGGTTCCATAGCTTGTGTAGTGGACTTATGAGTAGGTAGTTCACCACAACAATTATTTAATATATGGTGGATAAAAGTGTGATAGAAGCCCTCCACCATACAGTAGCACAGTAAATAAATAGTACATCTGTTTTCACATGTAATGTCTAAAGCAAGTTAAAAATATTTAATATAAAAATATATAATATTTTTTTATGTTTTATTATCCAGCTTTTCACTCTACCTGGCACCCTGCATGATACCTGTATCAATGTAAAAAAAAATCATGACTCCACTGCAGAACCAAAGTGTTTTTGAACAGCCAAGATTCTGTAATTTTCTGACTCCATTTGGTTGTTTTCAAGCAATTTGGTTGGTTAAAAACAAAAAGATTGGCAATAACATTTTGTAAATAAGTCAATGTTTTAAAAAAATAGTTACACAGGCAGTAAATGTAAAAAGTGACAATAAACTAAACTATAATATTCTTACAGCCAATAAAAAAAAAAGGTAATTAATTTAGTGGTGTGCAGCAGCCAGTAGGTGGCACATCAGTGGCGCACCAAGACTTTGTTCAATTTGGGTTGAGGGTAGTGGCAGATGATATGCTTTACATGGTAAGATAGTGGCACAATTTTACTATGTTAAGCTTATAATTTGTCACTACCCTAACCCTAAGCCCTAAGTCTAGCCCTCACTCGAAGAATAAATTGAACAGTCTCATTAATCCATCGTCGCACCACCAAGTGGACTCTGCTGGCAGGGATAAAACAGGAAAGATCTGCTTACTCTTCTACTGTATTATTGTAGGATAGTGTTTTCATAAGACCATTTTGTTTGTTATAGCCAATATGACAATTGTTACTTTGAACTAAAACCAGTCACATTGAATGCGGAAATGCTCTTTTAAAAAAAAATAATAATAATGTACACACTGGGCCATAATGTCTGCATGATAAGAAGTGGTTATGAACAAGCTTACTACTTCATAGAAAGCACAATCGCTTACAACACTGGTGGTGATGAATTAATCCACATAATTAAATAACTGTTTTCCCTACAGCATTTTACATATCCGCTAGTATAAACTTCGAGCCTGTTTATTTAATAGTTTGATATGTAATGGTAAGTTTTTTGATATGAAAGCATATTGAGAGAATGGTAATTCCATACATTTATACACACATCTATTGTCCTTTTTGGAAACAGATATTTAACACTTTAGTTTAATTTTATCCAGGAAATCCAAATGTGCAAAGTTACTGGGGGTATTTCTAGCAATTGCATTGAAATATCAGGCAATTTTTTAAATGGTAAGAATTGCAAGTGGTGGAGTAATTATCTTCAAAACATGACAAAGACAAGCCTGCAATGCAGGATGAAAGTATATAAATGCCTTGTGCGCCAGATTAAGCAGGTAAGTGGTGGGAGGGGACAGAGGGCCCAGATTTAAAGTTGTTTCTCAACAGGAGAATGACTTGAAAGTCAAACTCCTACCAGTTCTCCAAAACTTGGAAAACCAATAGCAATGAGATTTGAAGAGCCTTTTAAAACAATAGTAGTATGCCTTTTAGTATGATGTCCTTACTGTGAGCTACAGAAATCTGTCACACCCTTCAAGTCAGGGACCGTGAGAAGGAGCATCTGAGAGACCAGACAGGAACTAGGAGTTAGTCATTAATCCTTCTCTTTCCATAACTCTGTCTCCCTAACCATCTTGCTTCTGCTCCACAGTGACATGTAGACTGATGTTGTAATTGAGGTGTAAATTTAGGAGGGACATTTTGTTAATATCTTCTATATCACTATATTAATTGTGTTTAATTTCTTCCTACTCGTGGACAGAGGGCTCTCTGAGGCTGCCTGTTTCAACTTCTGTGTGAGCTTGTGCATATTTTTGATATTAAATTCCCTTTATTGGGGGTCACCAGTTGCACTGTATACTAAAGCAATGGTTTCCAGCTTATCCTCAGGGATCCCTAGACATACTCGGATTATTGAGGGTATATCGGCAAGGCAGTTTGTATTGAGTGGGTAATGGAACCTGTCATTTCCACACCTGTACATATAGTGTTATCCCAGAGTCCTGACCTGTCTGGACCAGTGTGGCTTGAAACAACTGCACTATCTGCTCACTAAAGGTGCACGTCCTTTCATAGGACCCTCTTACTCTCCAGACAGGAGCTGCTTGCCATACCCAAAATAAATTGTCTCATCTCCCTCCACCACACAATGTCACAAGTTATGAATATCTTAATGTTCTTACGTATAGCAAAATGTAACATGCCAAGGACTGTCCTTACCAGGTACATTGTATGAAGAGAATATTGTCTTTCCAACAACGTAAAGGACATGGAAATATTAATTTTTCTTCTTTACATTAGACAGTCTATTTGATGTCACATGGTGTTTTTTTTTTTTTTTTTTTTTTCAAATAAAGATCTTAGAATGCAAAAATCTATTCAGAACATCAGCTGCTCTTGAGGGCTTGCCCTCTGCCAGCCAATGAGATCTCATGAGATCATTTCCTGTTCGTTTCAATTAAGTTTAAACAGGTTTTACTTAGTATTTTGTCATGCAAAAAACAACTTTTATAACATTTAAAATGTGCTCCATTAAATGCTGAAAAACAGTTTTGTTCCATGGAGAAAAAAAAATGGATATCACTACTCTCCGGATTTTGAATTGTATTCACTTATGTCTGTTGCTGTATAAAGTTATTAAATATTTAAAGTTAACTAATATTAAAATTATCTGAATGAACGGAGAAGAGAATGGAGAGAGTTAGAAATATAGAGAGGAAAGGGAGCAAAGGATGGTAGTGTTATTAAGAAAAGCATAGCTATGCAATGGTACCCTTGTAAAATGCTGCAGAATCCATCCTTGTTAAAAACACATGCAGTGTTCAGTGGGGGCCACATAAAAACACTGGCAGACCACATTGATCTACAGGTTGGACAGAGCTGCTTTAAAGCATAATTGACGGACTGCGGTCAATTTCTGTTCTTTGATTTGTTTACTCGGATGTTGAAAATAGATACCACCTGCTGGACAATCTTTTAATTGCACAAGATCTCTAGAAGTTTGTTCTTGAAAAATTGTTCTGTGTGACCATTAGAACTTCTGATACCTGGCAATGACCATGGAACAGAACATGTGGCAAACATACAACAACCGCTAAAATTCTAAAGGCGCCAAAGGTGCATTAATATGTTTAGCAATCGCATTACAGGTGGCAGAAATATTAGCATAAATAATATGTATTGTGTGGATACATACAATCATATTTTCCTTCTAAACTGCAAACACCGTGTGTAACAACTGTAGGCCTAGACCAACTAAGCCTAGGGTATTACTTCCAGTGCAATGGCTCTCAACCGTTTGATCTAACAAACAGCTGCTTTCCTTTCAGTGCTTGTGGGGACTGGCTTTGAGATCCAGAACATTTTTAATAATGTGATCCTAGGTGTGACACACTACATTTTCATCAAGCATTTGCATGCACATTTTACCCATGATTTATCTATAATGGAGACCAATGGTGATAGTGTGTTTTTAAATTGTCAGTCTATCCTCATCGCTCTTTGTCCCTGAGCGTTGGCAGATAATCTTTCAGACAGGGACAGGCACCCATCCCAGGACTGGCTTTTGAGAAAACGGGTTTTAGAGGACAAATCGTATCATGGTACCCTGAACTGTCATGGTTATAAACCTCTAAATGTACCCATAGTGAAATAAACTACTCCCACCTCCAAGCAACTTTGAATATACTATTCATTGTTTTGCATCACATGGCACATCAGACATATTTTACTGCCTGCCTTAAGCTAGGTCGAGCAGCCTTTTGAAAGAGGATATACAGTGCCTTGCAAAAGTATTCGCCCCCTTGGCATTTTTTGTGTGTTGTTGCCTTACAACCTGGAATTATTATGGATTGTTTGAGGATTTGCATCATTTAATTTACAGAGCATGCCCTCAACTTTGAAGATTTTTTTTATTTTATTTTGTATTATTATTCTGAAGCAAACAACAAATAGGACAAAATAATAGAAAAAGTCAATGTGCATAACTATTCACCCCCCTAAAGTCAATACTTTGTAGAGCCACCTTTTGCGGCAATCTCAGCTCCAAGTCACTTTGGATAAGTCTCTATGAACTTGCCACATCTTACCACCGGGATTTTTGCCCATTCCTCCTTGCAAAACTGCTCCAGCTCCTTCAAGTTGCATGGTTGAACAGCAATCTTTAAGTCTGACCACAGATTATCTATTGGATTGAGGTCTGGGCTGTGATTAGGCCATTCCAACACATTTACATGTTTCCCCTTAAACCACCCAAGTGTTGCTTTAGCAGTGTGTTTGGGGTCATTGTCCTGCTGGAAGGTGAACCTCCGTCCTAGCCTCAAATCATGCACAGAGTGGTACAGGTTTTGCTCAAGAATATCCCTGTATTTAGCACCATCCATCCTTACCTCAACTCTGACCAGTTTCCCAGTCCCGGCTGCTGAAAAACATCTCCACAGCATGATGCTGCCACCACCATGTTTCACTGTGGGATGGTGTTCTTTGAGTGATGTGATGTGATGGGTTTGCGTCAGACATAGCGTTTTCTTTGATGGACAAAAAGTGCAATCTTAGTCCATCGGACCAGAGCACCTTCCTCCATACATTTTGGGAGTCTCCCACATGCCTTTTCGCAAACTCAAAACGTCCCATTTTGTTTTTTGCTGAAAGTAATGTTTTTTTTTCTGGCCACTCTGCCATAAAGCCCAACTCTATGGAGCGTACGTCTTAATGACGTCCTATGTACAGATACTCCAGTCTCTGCTGCGGAACTCTGCAGCTCCTCCAGGGTTACCTCTCTGATTAATGCCCTCCTTGCTCGGTCTGTGAGTTTTGGTGGGCGGCCGTCTCTTGGCAGGTTTGCTGTTGTGCCATGTTCTTTCCATTTGGCTATGATAGATTTGATGGTGCTCCTGGAGATTAGCAAAGATTTTGATATAACCCTGACTTGTACTTGTCAACAAATTTGTCCCTTACTTGTTTGGAGAGTTCCTTGGTCTTCATGGCAATTTTCTGTTTTCTATTTCTAAAAAATAGTTTTATGTATATATTTTTCTCATTTCACTTCACCAACTTAGACTATTGTGTTCTGTTCCATCGCATGAAATTCAGATTAACAAAACATTGAATGTAAGGCTGTAATGTAACAAAATAGGTACAAAGTCAAGGGGGTGAATACTTTTGCAAGGCACTGTATACTAAAGCAAAAAGCATAAATATTTTGAAATCATAGCTGGTCTTTTTTGTTCTAATTTGTCAGATAACAAATTATTGTATTGGTATTTTATTTGTATGAACACCTCTATATTCTAAAAAAAAAAACAAAAAAAAATATTTATAGAAGGTAGTCATCTCAACGTAATTTTATTGTTGTTTTCAGTTTGAAACCTATACGATTTGAGAATCCCGTTATTATCTCTTGCCCAAAAGGAGTGAGGTTTATGTTTCATTTCTGCCTATGATGAGGCAGTTGCAAGCTGGGGTCCAAAACCAAAATAATATCAAGACATCAATCTTGAGTCTGCTGGGTGTATTTAGACTTTAGCTGTCCTAGGCCCAGCCAAGTGCAATCACCCCTCTGCCTAGCTCTCTCCCTGTTGGTTATCTCAACAGGCATAGCATAGCTTTCACTAATTTAGTGAGACAGACACACCATCAATACTCTTACTAATTAACTCACACAAAACTGTAGTCTTATTTATCACTAAATCACACAAAGCAATGTCCCTCTTTTGAAAAGAAAGCCCATGTTTAAGGGCAAAATCCTGCTTTCCCACAGGCAAATTAATGGTTCCTTCTATGGTCTTCTCTCAAAGTCTAGAAGAAAGCTGGAAGCCTGGAGAATCAGTTCTACATAATAATATGTACTGTTTGTATATGTGTGCACATATAGTGTGTGTATCTCTAATACTTCGTTTTTACACATAATATGTAAAGGTGGATAAGTGTTGTTTTTTTGGGGGGTATTTGAAACATTGGGAGGTATGCAACAGCACTCCCTGAGAGACTCCTACAGAAATATGCAACAGTATTATTTGTCTCTCTCACTCCTATAAATACAAACCTTTTGTCACAATCTGCAGATACAGCCAGTACCTTGGTAAACAGTCATTATTGAGTTACTCTTGATAAGACGGTCAGGTTGTCCACCCATGTTAGGGCTAGTCTCGGTGGTACCTTGCTATCCCTAGGGAATTACAAATATTCAAAGTTGCACAACCAACTTTGTTTATGTAAAAGTTACTATTGTATAAAGTGGCGTTGTGGAAAATAAAGTTAGAGCACTCTTTAAACATACAACCACAGTGTTTAATGAAAAAGTGTGGGACTGCTTGTTTTATTCTGTATCCAGCCAATCTTGTGAGGGGACATCAAACCGTAGAAGAAGACTTCGGGGGTAAGATTGGTTGCTAAATGAAGGCCCATCGGAAGACTAGGTAGTGAGACCATTACACAAAGGACATACCAGGATATAAATCTACTGACTATAACCTTTTGTAAGTAGATATATGGATATTTCAACTTCATTATAAGTAACTAGCGAATTGCCCGTCAATAAATGACGGCAATGAAATTGTAAGTGAGCTAATGCTGTTTGGTGTATAATAATCAAATAAATAATACATTACTAAATTAATATACTTTACTTATTTTGAAGTATTATATGCAGGAAGCATTGTGTTGAAGGTGCTGTGTAAGCGTGATGAATGTGTGTAGTGTAATAGGCTGCGTGCGTGAGACCAAACCGTTAGGGTTGCTGTGTACTTCCGCATTGTATAAGTTATTATTCTAAAATGGCGGCTAATGTGTGGTATGCGTCTGTAGCGGAATATCCGTAGCTGTTTTGCGAGTTTCTGGCGGTGTTTTGCGTGTTTAGAGTTCTGTAGCCTCGTTTTCGTTTTGTTCGGCGGCCATTTTTTCTCTCGCTTAGAGAATTTTTTAGTGTGTAAACTCTTTTATTTTTAGTTAAATTAAGGTGTAACTTCAGTTTTTGAGGTCCTGGATGCTCCCTCTTGCTGTAGGTAAGCTTTTTATGTATGTGTTGTGTGTATTTATTGTGTTTTGAATTTTTTCATGTCCGCAGGTTGCGGCCGATTTTTGCGAGGTCGTAATGGGTGGTAACGTGTCTCGTATGTTGTTTGCGTTACAACGTAAAGTTTGCAAGGGCAGCAGGTGCTGCCAAGGAGCGCCTTCGGCGCTCCATGCCAGCAACTGATGCCCTCGCTTCGCGGGCTCGCATAGCTCACAACTATATGTGTGATATTCAAAACTGTATAGCAGGTTTTTATATATTCTGTTGGTTAGCATCATTACACTGACACAGATATCTAAGTGCAATAAATCAGATGTACAGATATAGCAATAGATAATACATATTAAAGTGCATATATAGTGGTTATAAGGGCAGCACGACTTTAGCGCAACTCAAAAATGCGCTGACAAATGAGCGCTGCCACATCCGCAACTACACTAAACCACGCTTGACTACAGCACTCCAACACATGCACTTGTGCACCCGACACATGCGGGCGCGCACCCGACACCTGACGCATCCTGGCTGCTCTGTGTGTCCCCCCCCTGTGTGATATCCATTGTGTTCCCCCTGTGTGTCATGCAGTAAGAGGTAACCACACACCTGGAGTGCAGGATGTGTGTGTGTGTGTGTGAGCTGAGCTGGTGATGAGGCAGCCAGACACTGAGCACCATGCAGAGCCCTGCCAGCTTCACCCTGGTCTGCATGCTCAGCCTGCTGGAGCCCTGCAAGTTAAGGACAGCCTGAGTGCAGGATGGGAGCCCTTGGGGTGGGGGTGTCTTCAGAATGCAGTGTGTGTCTAGCACTGGGGATGGTGCAGATCATTCTCTCCTACCCCCTCTCTACCCCTCTCCTTCTCTCTCTCTCTCCCCCTCTCACTCCTCTTCCCTCCTTCTCTCTCCCCTCTCTCCCCCTCTCCTTCTCTCTACCACACTCCTTCTCTCTCTACGCCCTCTCCTTCTCTCTCTACGCCCTCTCCTTCTCTACACCCTTTTCTCTCTCCCCCTTCTCTCCTGTCCCTCTCTCATTCTCTCTCCCCTCCTTCTCACTGCCCCCTTTCCTTCTCTCCCTCCCCCCCTCTCCCCCCCCCCTCTCTCCCCCCCCCCCCTCTCTCCCTCCCCCCCTCCCCCCTCTCTCCCTCCCCCCTCTCTCCCTCCCCCCTCTCTCCCTCCCCCCCCCTCTCCCTCCCCCCCTCTCTCCCCCCCTCTCTACACCCTCTCCTTCTCTCTCTACACCCTCTCCTTCTCTCTCTACACCCTCTCCTTCTCTCTCTACACCCTCTCCTTCTCTCTCTACACCCTCTCCTTCTCTCTTCTCCCCCCCCCCCTCTCCTTCTCTCTCTATCCCCTCCTCTTTCCCCCTTCTCTCCCCCTCCTTCTCTCTTCCACTCTTCTTCTCTCTGCCCCCTCCATCTATCACTTACCTGCATGCTCCATTCCCCGATGCCTGCAGCTGAGCCTCACTTGGAGCCTGGCTCCTCTCCCAAGGGTCCTGATTGCACTGTAGAAGACAGGCAATCCGGACCTGCTCTCCCTGGTCTGCATGCTGGAGCCCTGCAAGGTAAGGCCACTTTGAGTGCTGGATGGGAGCCCTTGCGGTGGGGGTGTCTTCAGGATGCAGTGTGTGTGTCTGGCACTGGGGATGGTGCAACGTATGTGATTGGGGGCTTCGCGAGGGCCTCAGTTGCTGGCAAGGAGGGCCTTTGGCGCTCCATGCCAGCAACTGAGGCCCTCGCTTCGCGACATCGCAAGCGTTAGCAATGGCTTGAGCGGGCTTGCATGCTCACAACTATATATGTGATCCTAGATAACAGGTATACTGATTAGCCTTAATAAAATAAAAATGTGTACACCCAATCTATTCAATGATTACAACATGTATGGGGGGACCCAGCTCTGTTGATTTCATTGATTGAATTAGGTCCTGCAAACATCACCTTCAAGGGCGTATCCGTAGTGGTAGTTGGATCAATTCCGTTTTTTTTTTTTTTATATATAAATATGTATGCAGTCTATTTGTTAATATATCCTTGATCTTACTTTTTACATTGTAAATGATTTCTGTCTTTACAGATAATGTTTGGTATGACAGCAATGATTTTGCAATCCTTATTTAACAAGAAAAACAACTCTAATCAAATGGAAAGGCCAGACTGCATCTGTAAAGCAAGAACAATTTCAATATACTGGCAAATTTCCCAGACAAGTATAGATCATGAACAAACCTGAATTCATTCTTATTTCCATGGCAAGTAGAAATGTATTTTGGATGGCCATTAGTCAATGCATTTTCATTGCAATATTGGACTATTGAAATTAAAAAAGTTACTTCTATATTTATTTAACCCTTTAATGTAGGATTCATAGATATCTTTGGCTAGTCGTAGTATCTTATAGCAGATAGAATGAAGAAAAAGTAAAACAATAATTCTCCTTTTTATTAATAAATTGTTTGAACAGATTAGTAATACAATAAACAAAATATTTATAAGACAACAATTCCAATATGTTTAAATATATATATATATATATATATATATATATATATATATATATATATATATATAGTCATACAAATATTATTAAATTACAACCTAAATGACAAACTACATTCTTACAATCTTGTGTTACATTTTTTTTAGTTTCAAAATACTTCTTTTCTTGTTTATTTTCTTTGTTTCATTTTTATACAAGCAATGTAATTAGAGCATCTATAAACACTATGTATTACAATTAATTATGATTTTTTTTTATTTTCATTTTTTGAATTATGCAACTTTTTCTTATTACTCTTGGAGCCCTTTTAGGTTTTTAATGGAGTATGTTATAATCTTCATAATTTCTTTAAATGGGCCAATATTTTGAGAGGATCGTTTTTAACCTCAGCAGTCTAATTTAGAATAACATGATAAAAGGAAGTTTTGGTTTGTGTGTTACCACGGGTGTAGGACCTGGGGGGGAATGGGTACAAATCTCTCCCCCCCCCCCCCCACAGATTTTTCTACTTTTCTATGTATGTGTATATTTAAGCTATTTTATAGCCTGTGTATACAATGAGCTGTATCCCCTCCTCCAGAATTATTCTGGCTTCTACACCCCATGGTGTTACACCTCTGATTGTGTTTTAATAACTTCCGTTTGTAAATCTGATTAACTACTTCACAGCTTAATTTAAAATATACAAATGTATATCTCTTTTCTGCGAATTTAAGTTTAATACCTTCCATCTGTTTAGGGATATTACAAAGCCAGGGACTATAATGACAGATACTATATACAATATATCTGTGTGTGTATATTTTAGTGAAATTGTTTTGAGTTTCAATATAGATCTCTAGGTTTAAGGCTTGGACTTTGTTAAGACTAT
Source organism: Discoglossus pictus (assembly GCA_027410445.1). Taxonomy (NCBI): domain Eukaryota; kingdom Metazoa; phylum Chordata; class Amphibia; order Anura; family Alytidae; genus Discoglossus; species Discoglossus pictus. The sequence continues at coordinate 223,446,961 of CM050165.1, read as the reverse complement.
AAAATTGACTAAAAACCTCAACACGAAAGTATTAATTTCCATATAATAAACCAAAAATCTTCAAATTTTTCAACAGAAGCTTTCCAAAAAAAGTATTCTCAATATATTTTTTAAAGAACTGCAACCCAAGGATGATTCAACCAAATTGGTTTCATAAATCAATCTTGATTTTTGTGTAAGGAACACCTTAATCATGTGGTGACAGAAATATGGTAAATATGTGACTCCACCTACTAGCTTAGGATCAACACCAGCATTGCATTTAAATCCTCCTGTAGTGGCTCTGATTACTAAGCACAGTAACACAAGCTTTAAAGAGTAACTTTAGTTCCAAACTTTTGATCATAAAAAGAGCTTATATAAAACTTAAAATGTAAAAAGTATGCTGTACTGAGTTGAGAGAAGGCCTGTTGCATGTACATCCTGTCACTCTATCAGGTTGTAGAGGAGGAGCAGGAGAAACCTGGGATGAAAATGTTTTTTAGGAATCTATTTTGTAAGTTGTGGATTGCTCTCCATTAAGCCCTAAAATTATACACAATAAATGGAAAATTAATGCTCTCATATTTTTGATATATATATTGGTTTGTTTCATAAAAAGTTACTTGAATATCAAATTTGTATTCAATTTTTGTTTGTTTCTTTTAGGTGTCTGGATGGATCTTGGTTGCAGCTGTGACCATTTCCATATTCGTAGTCCTGTGTATAGCCAGATGTTGTACACCTCTCAGCTACCTGCATCTCCGGTACTGGACCAGCTATGTAACTAATGAGCAGGCCATCTTTGAGGAAGCTGCAGACCAGCACTCCAAGATCTACGCCATGCAAAATATAAAAAAGTTCTTTGGCTTCTCTCCTGGCAGTAAGAACATTTCTGAGCTTCGCATTCCTTCTCGTTTGGATTGGAGAACCATCTCTGGACTTGACCTTCTGACAGTGGTCGATGACGAGCACTGTCACTATAGTCGGCTTCATTCATGGGCAGATGAAGATCCTACAGATGGGAAATTTGTTCCCATTGATTCAGATCCAAACGCTACAGTTGCACCACCTTCATAAGCCCATCAACTTACCTTCTTTCATAGTTTCTTTTCTTATGATAGTTAAATGAGTTGCCCCTCATTCTGCTTATTTTTACATTCAATATTTATGAAAGATGGGACCATCGATTTCATAAATATATATATATATATATATATATATATATATATATATATATATATATATATATATATAAATTTAACTTAGACTAGTAATATATATTATGAACATGCACACGGAACCAAATGCTAAGATAAGCCTATGCATAATATTAGGATCATTCACTGAACTGCTGTGTCACATAGTAACTTACATCAGCTATTAAAATTATATTGCTGAATGGTATAAAAAAACTATCACACATGCAATTATTTGCAGTATCTAATCACTGATTGTGTTAATATTTGGAGTCAGATTAAACACTGTACAAATCAGAAATACATTTCTAGTTCAGAATAGAAAAGTTTCATTCCAGAGAGGTTGTTACCAAACTAGTTTTTATGGAATCTCAAATGATTTAGGTATAAGTCAATTTGAATAAAGATTAAAACAGATAGGGACTATGTCATCTATTGAGGCACCTTTATTTATTTATACATTCTAGCCTCTTTGGGATTTAACAATAATTGTAGATGTTTTTGCTCCGTAAGTGAGATTTAAGAGTCAGGATTTTTTCTTTCTATTCAAAATGATATTGCTCATCCTTTCACACATGAATGATACACACACACACATATATATCTACATATATATATATATATATATATCATTTTTTTTTTTTAACATGTATTTTTCAATGTAGCAAAATGTTAACATATTGAGATTCAGTTTGTCATGCAAAGTAAGCAGGTAAAACGTTCGTCTGACTCCTCAGTTTTTAGAAAATCTGTCAAGACCTGATATAAATATATTTATATAAATATATATTATGTAAAGGTTAGTAGAATATTTCAATATTCACCATACAAAATACCATACTACATGTTCTGTGTAGATTCTCCAAATTGACTCTATTAAACTACCCAGTCCTGCTCTCAGCTGCTCCTCGCATGCAGTCTCGGAATGCATAGATTGTCTGCACTACAGAAAAGCCTTACTGTTCCCTCCCCCAAAGTTCTATGATTAGATTTTAAAATGTTTTATAGTGTAAAAATATATTGCCGCCTGGAGGCAGACACCCCTTGTCACCTGCCTACTGGGTCTAATGGTATATCTGTTCATGCCTTAGGCTAGACTGCATTGGAGTTGATGAACTTAAAAACCTGTTGATTTCATTTTATGCCAGTGTAATCTTTCTCTTTGTTTTATTATAAATTCTAATATTGCACTTATGGCTTGGTGAATAATTCAGAATATTATAAAAAGGTAATTAAGCATACTTTTTGTGTTACGTATTCTAAAGATAGAAAAACAAAATATGAAGTGACTGAACATAACTACTTCATATACTGTAAAGCCTAAATTGAAGCAAATGAAAGTAACACTACTGGAAGAGATCATTTATTTTATCTCTATGGTGCTTTAGGTGCTTTTAGCTTTAGGTCCTCATTCTTTCTCTTCTAATCCAAAAATGTACTAACTAATTCAAAATTGTAATCCTGCTTTGTTTTATGACAAGGTAAAAGTAATACTATATGATTGGTATATTACATTTACAGCCAGTAAAAAGAACATTGGCATATGTGAATACTGTGAGCATGTTTAATGTATTTTCCCATTATCTCTGTAGTAGCTATTTCTTTTTTTAGTAAGTAATGACATCTTGGCCTATGGATGTCTCCTTAGCAGGGAAGTTGAGTACCACTGACAACGTGCAAGCATCAGTGACTGGTGTGAAATATATCCCTAGGGGTTCCAAAAAATAAACGTAATCCTGGATAAACCTATTGTAATATTGTGTATTTTTATTTATTCATGTGGTTACATCCCTGTTATAAATTTTCATTGACTAGTCATTAATTAAGATTTAAGAATGTAATTGATACTTTTTCTCCTCCTTTCTAATGGAAAACCAACTAAGGTGTTTAATAAATCTCAGTCTAAAACGGCACTAGGTTGTAGGAACAGCAGGAATTACCTGTCAGTAAGAATGGTTATTCCTGAGAAGGGCCAGACGATTACCTTTAAGAATAAAACCATACAGCCAGTATCTTTAAATGTCAGCTAGTTGCACATAACTATTAGGTTATCAAATAATTGTACAAAGGGGAAAAAAGTGAACAAATAAACCCTAATACTGTACTGCCACCTTGAGGTTGTCTCTGAGCATGTGCTGCCCTTGTTGGTCTAGGCAGAATACACAACTGCTACATTTCCTATGTTCTATATATCCTCACTCTCAAGGTTGTGGACAGGCCACACCAAACCTTGATTGCTCTTAATACATCAGGATTTCCTTTGGTTGAACAGAGGGAATAATCCCGTTTAAATTGCCTGTGTAGCCTAAAATCATTTACTTGGTAAAAATTCTGCTTTGGTGAATAGCCTCTAAAGAATAATATTGTAATTGCAAATGAGTCCCTAGTGTGAAAACTCACTTTGCTGAATATAACCCTAGATATGTGGCTAATATCAGAGGACAGGGTGCTGCGGGAGTTCTCTTTTCTGACCATGAACTGCAGCAGCTATTTCTTTGCCTCAAATTTCATTAAAGCTTATGCCACTGAAAAGATATGTAGTGTCTTGTGTAATGTTACACCAATGACAGCCTACGTGGTCTTTCAGTGAGTTTGGAAGAATTAAATTGCGGAGCAGAGGTATTTTTCATCTTTCCTTACTGGTGCTGCTAGCACAACATCAATTTTCTCAATTGCTAGATGGAAGTGTTCCCCTCTGCAGTCCTGAGAAGTTTGTCTGCAGAGAACAAGACTATTTAGTTGTGGTCCTTGGTTATTTCCCAAAACCAAGCGTTGTTGGCTCAAGGCCACATAGTGGTACAGGGTTACAGTGAAGAGAACCAGGCCAAACTTTAACTGATTTTATTAATAACAATTTTAATGTCATCGACTTGCATGCCTGTTACCTCAAGAGAATTTTTTAAGGATGAAATAAAATGTATAGTCTAGTAAGGACAGAATTCCCATCACCTCCCCCTATCATTAGACCAGAAGTCATAGCCATATTCCAATTTGCTAGCAATCTTTGCTAGAACAAAATGTAGAAGAAAACATATCCACAAACCGACATTCTTCTCCAAAACTCGGTCATGATACCAAAAAAAAGAGGACTCTGATTTTCTTCACTTTATTTGGACACTCGTGGATCCGCAACAGAATAGCATTCACAATGTCTGCTGCTGACAACAATTAGATAAACCACATATATTTTCATAGTAGTCCTACATACATGAAACAGTGTATTCTATTACTACCCTCTAGAAAATTATGCAGTCCACCAACACTCTTTTCTAAGCCAATAAATGATTATTTATATTTGTGAGCCAATTAAAAACCAAATATGTACATAACACGCATCAAAAGAATGTATGCTATTTCAGATTTTCTTATTTTTACAATTAATACGCAGTAAACAATTTAACTTCGGCCTTCGCTTGGCATTCTCACAGAACAATTTGGCTTAGAGGTGTTATTGTACCCTAGTAAAAATTGCTGAATCAGAGAAAGGCATAACTGTTGCAGAGCTTACGTCTTGCAATCGAAATGGTGTACTACAAAGGGAAAAATAAAAAATAAAAATATATATATATACTAAATAATGTATTCATATCTGTATTTCTCCACACCAGTTACTTCCCTAAACCAAGCGTTGGGAACCAGGCAAAACACTAACTGATTTTATAAATAACAATTTTAATGTCAGCGATTTGCATGCCTGTTATCTCGGGGGAATTTTTTAAGAATGAAGTAAAATGTATAATTTAGCCAGGACAGAATGCCCCTCACCTCCACTATAATTAGACCAGATGTTATAGCCATGTTCCAATTTGCTTGCAAAATCTCAAGTAACTGTACACCATAAATTCTTTGATTTTTTTGCCACAATTTCTTCACAGTACAATGTAAACTATAAGTAATAAGTAGTAAAATGCAGTTTCATACAGTAAACTTATATTGACGTCTGTACATTTGTACCTGTTGCAAAGCTTTTCTACTCCACACACCAAGCATTGTATGGTATCTCTTGCATATGGGTGATTATTGGTAATAATGGCAAATTACCTAATGTGGGACTGGTTGTACTGCTGTAAATCTAAGCCATATGAAATTAACAAGACTGTGTGTGCAGCCCTAATGGAAGAACTGGACTGGTTAGGCTAATTAATCCATGCACATGCCCATCTCCATTTATCTTCTTCCCCTTATGTAGCATATGACCTAAAAATATTACTTCACAATTCCCTATATTTTAGGTATATGAATCACAAGATAACTACATTAATAGAGAGGGGATGGAGTGACTAACCACTAGCAAATTAATAACCGATCAGATGAAGAAATCTAACAGTTAGGTCCTTGGGGGTTGAATTGGGTAGAACATTAAACCATCCCTAATCACTGCCTCATCAATAAATAAGACTAGGTATGTATAAACACACTATGCAATTCTTTATTGTGCCAATGTGCATACAAGCAATACTACAATTGTGTGTACAAACATGTTGAATGGTACTGTTTGCACATGAAGTTGTTTATATGTAAACCAGGTGTGTCCAACATTAGTGCTCTATGAGGTGTGTAATGGTGGCTGTTATGTCACTTGCTGTGGTGTGTGGTGGCCCTTGATGTGTTGTGTGACAGGTTCTCTCCCTCTGTGACGTGTCTATCTGTGCTACCTCTCTCTGTGGTCTGTCTCTCTCGCTTTGCTGTCTGTCTCTATGTTGTGTCTCTGTGCTGTATCTTTCTCTCTTTGTTGTCTATCTCTGTCTCTCTCTCTACTGTATCTATGATCGGTCTCTCTCACTCTGCTGTCTCTATCTTTGTACTCTGCCTCTATTTCTCTATGTGCTGTCTCTCTCTCTGTGCTGTCTATCCCTCTCTCTCTGTTCTGTATCTCTCTTTCTGTGCTGTTTCTCACTCTCAGTGATGTCTGTCTCTAAAGGTGCATAATGGCTGCTGTTATACAAGCTTTCAGGCACCACTCCTCGATGATGTCATGGACAGCATATTCTGTATCGCCATACAGAGGTAAGTTCAAGTCAAAAACAATAACAATATTAGCACAATGTGAAAGAATGGAGGGCCCTATATTTGAGCATAAAATCAACTAGCACCTCATCATCCCCTAGGAATAGAGGAGCTTGGTAGGAGGTGCAGTGCTTTGGGTGCCAGCAGATGGGGCATCTTAAGTGAGACTGCCCATTGTCCGCCCAGGAAATCCCAGGGGTTCCTCTTGCTCTGTCCTGTGTGTAGGTGAGAGGGTAGCTATTCTGCAGCAATAAAATACAAATTCTTTGATTCATCCTAAGACATAAACTGGTCAGAGGAGTAGCCCATGTCCAGTTACCCGCAAGGGAACTACTGATTTGCCATGTCCAGTCTATTACAATGGGCAGCAAGCCCACGGAGAGCTTTAGGTACACTGGACGATATCTAACCCTGATCCACCCAGTCCTGTTGAGCTCCTCCAATATACTGAAGAAGTGAGTGGACATTGTGGAAGCTGGGGGCTATCCATTCCCTTAGCCCGGGGCCATGTTGACTGGGGCACGGGCAAAGGCATGAAAGTGGTGTGAGTCATGAACGGGTTCACCGCGGATGTGGTGTTGGGGAACGACTTGGGGCCAAATAAGTGTCATTATGTTGCCATAGTGACCAAAAGCCAAGCTAAATGGGCCACGGCCAGGGAGACGCAAGAGGAGCCTCAGTCAGCCAACCCTGCAGATCATCCCGTATCAAGGCAAAAAGCAACGTTTCATAGTACAACTGTCCCAAGTGCAAGCAGAAATGGATGAGCAGGAACTCCTTGGCAAACATTGGGCAAGAGTGAATTAAATGCTTCATAAATATTTACCCACACAAACAGAGACCTTTAAAAAAACACTGATTGGTTTGGTATTCCTGATCAGAGCAAAGGCGTCGCTCAGCACTTGTGGGAGAAATGCAAGGTCCGTGGGCTACTACTGCCACCGCATACAGTAAATCAGCACCAAGGTGGCCGCCATGGAACCAGCCCCAAGAGACACCATGCGTATATATAATAATACGCCTTACAAACATTAGAATGTAACATTCTTATTGTGTATGTGTAATAATGTATTTATAAAATATTACAGTTATATTACTGCTCATTGGCTGAGAGCAAGACCCTCAGAGCGCTTAAAGATTTCAATCAGTTTATTGTGCTCGGGAAGCCTTGTATGACAAAAGAAAACACATTGTATAAGATATGTGTATATATATATATATATATATATATATATATATATATATATATATGTATTTATATATATATATCACATATTATAATTGTCAAACTGCAAGTTGTTATCACGCTCACAGAACCACGTCCATCGCAGAGTGAGGGACGCAGTTCGGATTGCAAATGCGGACCTCGCAAAGCGAAGACCGTATTTGTGGAGGTGAAGGCTCTACGGCACCTCAAACTTGGTAAAATACAACCCAGAAAAGCGTGAATTTGAAAAAAAAAAAAGACCCACGGGACATAAAAAAAATATATATGAGCCGTGAAAATCCCCCCCAGGCACATACGAGTTACACAGGAACGTAGGAGATACAAAATATACCATTACAACGGTGGAAAAATGCTCGCGAGCCAAGTAACACATAGAAAAAAAACTCCATTTTACAACACTAACTTGCAACTAATAACATTAGGATTCGAAAATGCCGCTTTACCTGCCTAAACAAACGGTTTGACCTTGCGCATGCAGCCTATTTACACTGCACACTTGGCACATTGCTTGGGACGCCTGCGAGGCGAACTGTCGACGCACGCACGACTTAAGCTGCAATGAGCGCCGAATGCGCTCATTGCACTGTGAGCCTCGCAAAGAGGAGCGAGCAGTTAAGGCATGCAGGACTTAGGTTGCAATGAGCACTGAAGGTGCTCATTGCACTGCGACCCTCCGAAATCGTCTAAGCGAGGAAAAAAATGGCGGACGAAAAAATTCTGAAACAGGATGAAAACGAGGCTGAACAGGGATTTAGAAAATACACAATGGCAAAGACAGTAACACTTACACCACAACGCCAGGCAAGCAGGACTTTGAAAATAAAACCAACGGCAGTCAGCGCGTAACACGCAAACATTCAGCAAACACACAGAGGAGAAAGACACAGGGAAGGGACAGGGGGAGATGGTGGAAAGAGACACATGGCATTCCCAAGCACAAAACTTGCAGGTTGACGAAACCTGCAATGAGCGGCCCGTACAGTAGGCAGGAGGAAAGGGTCGCAATGAGCGCCGAAGGTGATCAGTGCAAAGCAGGAAAGTTGAAGTACACAGGGGGGGAGAGGCTTGCAATGAGCGATGAAGGCGCTCATTGCGAGCCACTCGATGAGCGCCAAAGGTGCTCAGTGCAGGGCTTGCGATGAGCACCAAAGGTGCTCAGAGGACCAAAAACCTCATATTGTGTGGCAAACAGCATTGCCAGCCTTAGAATTTTATCCAGTCATTTTTGACAGGCAATTTTCTAGTATATATATATACAGTGGATATAAAAAGTCTACACACCCCTGTTAAAATGTCATGTTTTTGTGCTGTAAAAAAAATGAGACAAAGATAAATCATTTCAGAACTTTTTCCACCTTTAATGTGACCTATAAACTGTACAACTCAATTGAAAAACAAACTGAAATATTTTAGGTAGAGGGAAGAAAAAATATAAAAATAAAATAATATGGTTGCATAAGTATGCACACCCTTAAACTAATACTTTCTTGAAGCACCTTTTGATTTTATTACAGCACTCAGTCTTTTTGGGTATGAGTCTATCAGCATGGCACATTTTGACTTGGCAAGATTTGCCCACTCTTCTTTGTAATAACACTCCAAATCTGTCAGATTGCGAGGGCATCTCCTCTTCAGATCACCCCACAGATTTTCAATCGGATTCAGGTCTGGGCTCTGGCTGGGCCATTCCAAAACTTTAATCTTCTTCTGGTGAGGCCATTTCTTTGTTGATTTGGATGTATGCTTTGGGCCGTTGTCATGCTAAAAGATGAAGTTCCTCCTCATGTTCAGCTTTCTAGCAGAAGCCTGGAGGTTTTGTGCCAATATTGACTGGTATTTGGAACTGTTCATCATTCCCTCTATCTTAACTAAGGCCCCAGTTCCAGCTGAAGAAAAACAGCCCCAAAGCATGATGCTGCCACCACCATGCTTCACTGTGGGTATGGTGTTCTTTTGGTGATGTGTAGTGTTTCTTTTGCACCAAACATATCTTTTGGAATTATGGACAAAAAGTTCAACCTTGGTTTCATCAGACCATAACACCTTTTCCCACATGCTTTTGGGAGACTTCAGATGTGTTTTTGCAAAATGTAGCCTGGCTTGGATGTTTTTCTTTGTAAGAAAAGGATTTCGTCTTGCCATTCTACCACGTAGCCCAGATATATGAATAATACAGGAGATTGTTGTCACATGTACCACACACAGCCAATACAAGCCAGATATTCCTGCAGGTCCTTTAATGTTGCTATAGGCCTCTTGGTAGCCTCCCAGACCAGTTTTCTTCTTGTCTTTTCATCAATTTTGGAGGGAGCTCCAGTTCTTGGTAATGTCACTGTTGTGCCATATTTTCTCCACTTGATGATGACTGCCTTCACTGTGTTCCATGGTATATCTAATGCCTTGGAAATTCTTTTGTACCCTTCTCCTGACTGATACCTTTTAACAATGAGATCCCTCTGATGCTTTGGAAGCTCTCTGTGGATTATGGCTTTTGCTGTGGGATGCGACTAAGAAAATTTCATGAAAGACCAACTAGAGCAGCTGAACTTTATTTGGGGCTAATCAGAGGCATTTTAAATGATGGCTGGTGTTTGCTGACTCCTATTTAACACAATTTGGAATGTGATTGCTTAATTCTGAACACAGCTACATCCCCAGTTATAAGAGGGTGTGCAGACTTATGCAACCACTTTTTTTTTTCTTCGCTCTACCTAAAAGATTTCAGTTTGTTTTTCTATTGAGTTGTACAGTTTCTAGGTCACATTAAAGGTGGAAAAAGTTCTGAAATAATTTATCTTTGTCTCATTTTTTACAGCACACAAACCTGACATTTTAACAGGGGTGTGTAGACTTTTTATATCCACTGTATATATATATATATATATATATATATATATATATATATATATATATATATATATATATATATATATATATACAGTAGACTCTCAGTCAATCCACACCTATGGGGATTGGTAGATTGGTAGATGCCGGATAAATGTAGTTTCTGGTAGCTTGAGGGTTACTATTGAAAGAGGCTTAGATTAGCTGCACATAGAATGCTTTGCAAAGTATATTTGTCAGTGAGAGCTGTTCTAGCAGCAGCAGCTTTCCTTCCTCACTTAGACACAGGTACGTTCGGCTGGAGGGTGCAGTGCTGAGCCCGGTGAATGTAACCCCAACACTGTCTCAGTCACTCATGCCTGTCTGCTTCCAGTAAAAACTGAAGTGCAGAGACGTACAGTGGATGACATCTAGGTGCCTGTAAGCATTTTGTGGCAACCTGGCTCCTGGCATTTGTTAAACCCTATACGTTTTTATTTTTATTTAAAGTATAGTATTCAATTTGTTTTCTGGTTCCTTGAGTTCTGGTTAACTGAGAGTCTACTGTATATATATAATTTGTGGTCAGTGTATACAGTGTATATGTAATGTATTCAGATGTCCAGTAGGTCATGACCCGTTTGGGGTTTTGAATTGCCTGGTGACTAGAAGTGGGGGCTGGGGTAATAGGCTACAGCACCAATACCCAAACACCCTCTTGACACTATTGAATTCGCAAATTACAGGTAAACTTAATTAAAAAATTTGCTGGAGTTACAGAGCGATTAAATTAGAAAAGCCCGCAAGGACACGGTCGGATTCCACATCGGTAAACCCTGCTCCGGCACGTAGCATTTCCGGTGTGAACATGATACATTTTTCAAACCTGTAGTTACGGGTTTAGACGGAGCCAATAGTAAAAGAGACCGCCATCATTACATCGGTAAAACATGGGAGTTACATTTTAATCACTTACGGTTTTGAAGTCCGAGTTTTGATCGGGCCCGCATTCCAGAAATAATGCTGTATGAAAAAAATCAAAAAATATAATATTCTAGTCCATGCGAGTTCTATTATATGCATTAATACATTGATTGCAGGGATCGATATAACACAGAAATTAAACATACAAAAAAAGTATTTGTTATTGCAGATTTGCGATCTTGAGACTGTTGTGCTGTCAACTTTATTACCTTACATCACTTTCCCCGTAATTTAAAATACGGTAGTGCGTTTATATTTGCTGTTACAGGTACATTTTGGCTACATTTGTCATTTAGGGGTGTGAAAACAATTGCGGGCTTGAGGACTTGTAGCAATTTAATAGCGATTTGCGATTGTAACATTTACGGGATTGAAAGATCAAAGGCTTAGCTGGGACGGAGTTCAGATTTTGACAGCCTGTAGGGTTTTTCCGCTGTAACCCGAAGATCATTTGCAGGTAGCTATAAGTGGTCCATTTAATACCAGTAGCTTTTGCGGGCCCATTTAATAGTGCCCTATGTGTTTTGGAGTAATACACAAGCATTGAATGTGTGGTAGTTAATCAGGGATGTGTCTGCAAAAACTGTGTTCTATAGAATGGGTGTTAAACTGGGTCTGTGTGTATAGATACTTTATGTATAGATAGATATATTGGTATACAAAAAAAATCATACGTTGCCAGTGAGGTATTTTTTTTATTTTGCCACGTTTAGATATACTATATTGGAGTAATACACTTGAAAAAATGTAAAATGACTTTTAAAATGGACAAAAATACTGCCTGTAATATATTATCTTTTTACATATTTATGCTTTAGTTTCTGATGATCAGTTTCCTGAAATCCGAGAAAACTTCAGGACGTTTCTTTCTTCCCAATGGGAATGGGACCTGGACTGTTATTTCAGAGCCACTCTACAAACCTTCCACTGGTCTGTCACAGGCTCTGTCCTCTTAAGGTGGATTAGTACAGTTACCGCTCTATATATATATAATTATATATATATATATATATATATATATATATATATATATATATATATATATATATATATATATATATATATTCCACAACAATCATTTAGTTTATGGTGAGCACAAAAGTGAGAAAAGCTCTCCACCGTACAAAGTACAGAAAATGAATAATACATTAATAAGCCCATTTGCATGTCTAAAAGGCGGGGACATGCAAATGAGAATACAATGTACCTCACTGTTTTAATCCAAAAATAGCAACTTTATACATTGCTCCCTTAAAGCATATGCTCGCTGTATTAAACAGCTTTTAAGCAAAGCATTGGGTTGCATTTTACACAAACCAAGAATCACTCATATACAGGCCTGTTTCAAGCTTTTGGCTATCATCAGTATGAGGTAGATTCTGGTTTGTGCAATAGATTTTGTAGGATTGGGTATTCCACAACAATCATTAAGTGTATGGTGAGCACAAGAGTGAGAAAAGCTCTCCACCGTACAAAGTACAGAAAACGAATAATACATTAATAAGCCCATTTGCATGTCTAAAAGGAGGGGACATGCAAATGAGAATACAAAGTACCTCACTCTTTTAATCCAAAAATAGCAACTTTATACATTGCTCCCTTACAGCATATGCCCGCTGTATTAAACAGCTTTTAAGCAAAGCATCGGGTTGAAACAGGCCTGTATATGAGTGATTCTTGGTTTGTGTAAAATCCAACCCGATGCTTTGCTTAAAAGCTGTTTAATACAGCGGGCATATGCTTTAAGGGAGCAATGTATAAAGTTGCTATTTTTGGATTAAAAGAGTGAGGTACATTGTATTCTCATTTGCATGTCCCCGCCTTTTAGACATGCAAATGGGCTTATTAATGTATTATTCGTTTTCTATATAAATATATATATATATACATATATATCAAGAATGATATAGGATAGGGGATCAGAATGGGGGATGGGTAGAAGATCAGAATGGGGGACCTGGGGGGAGGAGATCAGAATGGAGGACCTGGGGGGGGGGGGGGATAGGAGATTAGAATGGGGGGCCTGGGGGGGAAGGGAAGTAGATCAGAATGGGGGGCCTGGAGGGAAGGGTAGGACATCAGAATGGGGGACCTGGGGAGAGGAGATCAGAATGGGGGACCTGGGGGGGGGGGGGGGGTAGGAGATCGGAATGGGTGCCCTGGGGGGGTGAGGATAGGAGATTAGAATGGGGGGCCTGGGGGGGGGGGGGAAGGGAAGTAAATCAGAATGGGGGGCCTGGAGGGAAGGGTAGGAGTTTAGAATGGGGGACCTGGGGGAGGGGGGGGGGGAGGGTAGGAGATCAGAATGGCGGACCTGGGGGGAGGAGATCAGAATGTGGGACCTGGGGGGAAGGGTAGGAGATCAGAATGGTAACTGTACTACTCCACCTTAAGAGGACACAGTCTGTGACTAACTTATGTTATTCTTGATCTAAAACTGCCAGTGCTTTGTGTAATTGGTCAGGGGGAACCATGAGATGTCAGTAGCTGGTTTGAAGCCATACAAATAAATAATGACACTAACAAACAGAGTGTGCAGTGATTTGGGCAGCTTCCCCCGTCAGTATATGTCAGACCAGTCTGCACATGCATGGGAAAGAGATGCAGCAGCTTCCTGTGACGTACATAAAAGTCTGCACATTAGACTCGATCAATCAATAGCACATGTGAGACAGCACTATCGGATTCTTCCCTAGTGACGTCACATGTGCGACTCGTTATAACGCAATTCCTGTTCAGTGTGTTATTGCGTCATTACATATGCTCGGGTGATGCTATATTGCAATTAGTGACAGAACAGCCGCTGTTTTCTGCACATTTAAAGTCTGTAATACTAGGTGACGTGTGGTGCAAACCATTACGGTCTACTGTATAAATAAACGGAGGTGATTGTTGTATATGGATAGAGAATCCATGTCACATGTAGCTCCATCAGTCTCAGTGCTATGGGTACTGTTCTGTAATTATTAATATATCAGTGTTACCCCGTCCTCAGTCAAATGGTCAAATTATTACCTGTAATTAATACTTTCATAGCAGCACAAGAGGAATTTGCTAACTAGCCACTGAGCGCGGGAGCTCATGAGTTAATTCTCTTGTGGGCGGATCTCCGGTGCCAGGCGCTGCAGCCGATGCCAGAGCAGCCGATCCTTTCCCGAGCGTGGCCGGCGGCCTGGAACAGACACAGCGCGAGCTTGGAGTGTCCGTGTCCCGCCTGCTCTGCGTTCCATGGCACGCACACCATGACAGACTACAGTGAGGAGCAGCGCAACGAGCTCGAGGCTCTGGAGTCTATCTATGCAGACTCGTTCACCGGTGAGCACCGGCTGTAGTGCCTGCCAGGCCGTGGGGCATTGTGGGACCTGGAGTTCTGGACTGCACTGACAAGCAGGCCTCGAGTCACATGGGGTTAAATAACCACTATACTGCACTAACCAAGCACTATACTGCACTACATATACTGCACAGGGGGTTACACACACACACACACACACACACACACACACACACACACACACACACACACACACACACACACACACACTATACAGCACAGGGGGTTACACACACACACACACACACACACACACACACACTATACAGCACAGGGGGTTACACACACACACACTATACTGCACAGGGGGTTACACACACACACACACTATACTGCACAGGGGGTTACACACACACACACTATACTGCACAGGGGGTTACACACACACACTATACTGCACAGGGGGTTACACACACACACTATACTGCACAGGGGGTTACACACACACACACACACACACACACACACACTATACTGCACAGGGGGTTACACACACACACACACACACACTATACTGCACAGGGGGTTACACACACACACACACTATTCTGCACAGGGGGTTACACACACACACACACACACACACACACTATTCTGCACAGGGGGTTACACACACACACACACACACACTATACTGCACAGGGGGTTACACACACACACACACTATACTGCACAGGGGGTTACACACACACACTATACTGCACAGGGGGTTACACACACACACACACACACTATACTGCACAGGGGGTTACACACACACACTATACTGCACAGGGGGTTACACACACACACACACACACACACACACTATACTGCACAGGGGGTTACACACACACACACACACTATACTGCACAGGGGGTTACACACACTAAACTGCACAGGGGGTTACACACACACACACTATACTGCACAGGGGGTTACACACACACACACTATACTGCACAGGGGGTTACACACACACACACACACACACTATACTGCACAGGGGGTTACACACACACACACTATACTGCACAGGGGGTTACACACACACACACACACACACACACTATACTGCACAGGGGGTTACACACACACACACACACTATACTGCACAGGGGGTTACACACACACACACACACACACTATACTGCACAGGGGGTTACACACACACACACTATACTGCACAGGGGGTTACACACACACATACGCACACACACTATACTGCACAGGGGGTTACACACACTATACTGCACAGGGGGTTACACACACACACACACACACACTATACTGCACAGGGGGTTACACACACACACACACACACTATACTGCACAGGGGGTTACACACACACACACACACACTATACTGCACAGGGGGTTACACACACACACACACACACACTATACTGCACAGGGGGTTACACACACACACACACACACACTATACTGCACAGGGGGTTACACACACACACACACACACACTATACTGCACAGGGGGTTACACACACACACACACACTATACTGCACAGGGGGTTACACACACACACACACACACACTATACTGCACAGGGGGTTACACACACACACACACACACACTATACTGCACAGGGGGTTACACACACACACACACACACACTATACTGCACAGGGGGTTACACACACACACACACACACTATACTGCACAGGGGGTTACACACACACACACACTATACTGCACAGGGGGTTACACACACACACACACTATACTGCACAGGGGGTTACACACACACACACACTATACTGCACAGGGGGTTACACACACACACACACACACACTATACTGCACAGGGGGTTACACACACACACACACACACACACTATACTGCACAGGGGGTTACACACACACACACACACACTATACTGCACAGGGGGTTACACACACACACACACACTATGCTGCACAGGGGGTTACACACACACACACACACTATGCTGCACAGGGGGTTACACACACACACACACACTATACTGCACAGGGGGTTACACACACACACACACACACACACACACTATACTGCACAGGGGGTTACACACACACACACACACACTATACTGCACAGGGGGTTACACACACACACTATGCTGCACAGGGGGTTACACACACACACACACACTATGCTGCACAGGGGGTTACACACACACACTATACTGCACAGGGGTTTACACACACACACTATACTGCACAGGGGGTTACACACACACACTATACTGCACAGGGGGTTACACACACACACTATACTGCACAGGGGGTTACACACACACACACTATACTGCACAGGGGGTTACACACACACACTATACTGCACAGGGGGTTACACACACACACTATACTGCACAGGGGGTTACACACACACACTATACTGCACAGGGGGTTACACACACACACTATACTGCACAGGGGGTTACACACACACACACACACACTATACTGCACAGGGGGTTACACACACACTATACTGCACAGGGGGTTACACACACACACACTATACTGCACAGGGGGTTACACACACACACACACACACACACTATACTGCACAGGGGGTTACACACACTATACTGCACAGGGGGTTACACACACACACACACACACTATACTGCACAGGGGGTTACACACACACTATACTGCACAGGGGGTTACACACACACACACTATACTGCACAGGGGGTTAAAGAACCACTATACTACACTGTATACTGCACTATATATACTACACAGGGGGTTAAATAACCACTATACTGCACTAACCAAGCACTATACTGCACTATATATATTACACAGAGGGTTACACACACACACACACACTATACTGCACAGGGGGTTACACACACACTATACTGCACAGGGGGTTACACACACACTATACTGCACTGGGGGTAAAAGAACCACTATACTACACTGTATACTGCACTATATATACTACACAGGGGGTTAAATAACCACTATACTGCACTAACCAAGCACTATACTGCACTATATATACTACAAAGGGGGTTAAAGAACGACTATACTGCACTAACCAAGCACTATAATACACTGTATAATGCACTATATATACTGCACAGGGGTTTACACACTATACTGTACTATATATACTGCACAGGGGGTTAAAGAACCAATATACTGCACTAACCAAGCACTATAATACACTGTATACTGCACTATATATACTGCACTAGATATACTGCACAGGGGTTTACACACACTATACTGTACTATATATACTGCACAGGGGGTTAAAGAACCAAAATACTGCACTAACCAAGCACTATACTACACTGTATCCTGTACTATATATACTGCACAGGGGGTTACACACACTATACTTCACAGGGGGTTAAATAACCACTATACTACACTGTATACTGCACTCTATATAATACACAGGGGTTAAATAACCACTATACTGCACTAACCAAGCACTATACTGCACTATATATGCTACAAAGGGGGTTAAAGAACGACTATACTGCACTAACCAAGCACTATAATACACTGTATACTGCACTATATATACTGCACTATATATACTGCACAGGGGGTTACACACACACACACTATACTGCACAGGGGGTTAAAGAACTACTATACTACACTGTATACTGCACTATATATACTGCACAGGGGGTTACACACACACACACACACCATACTGCACAGGGGGCTACACACACACCATACTCCACAGGGGGTTACACACACACACACACACACACACTATACTCCACAGGGGGTTACACACACACACTATACTGCACAGGGGGTTAAAGAACTACTATACTACACTGTATACTGCACTATATATACTGCACAGGGGGTTACACACACACACACACACACACACCATACTGCACAGGGGGTTACACACACCATACTCCACAGGGGGTTACACACACACACACTATACTCCACAGGGGGTTACACACACACACTATACTGCACAGGGGGTTAAAGAACTACTATACTACACTGTATACTGCACTATATATACTGCACAGGGGGTTACACACACACACACACACACACACACACACCATACTGCACAGGGGGTTACACACACCATACTCCACAGGGGGTTACACACACACACACACACACACACACACACACACACTATACTCCACATGGGGTTAAAGAACCACTATACTACACTGTATACTGCACTATATATACTACACAGGGGGTTAAATAACCACTATACTGCACTAACCAAGCACTATACTGCACTATATATACTACAAAGGGGGTTAAAGAACGACTATACTGCACTAACCAAGCACTATAATACACTGTATACTGCACTATATATACTGCACTAGATATACTGCACAGGGGTTTACACACACTATACTGTACTATATATACTGCACAGGGGGTTAAAGAACCAAAATACTGCACTAACCAAGCACTATACTACACTGTATCCTGTACTATATATACTGCACAGGGGGTTACACACACTATACTTCACAGGGGGTTAAATAACCACTATACTACACTGTATACTGCACTCTATATAATACACAGGGGTTAAATAACCACTATACTGCACTAACCAAGCACTATACTGCACTATATATGCTACAAAGGGGGTTAAAGAACGACTATACTGCACTAACCAAGCACTATAATACACTGTATACTGCACTATATATACTGCACAGGGGGTTACACACACACTATACTGCACAGGGGGTTAAAGAACTACTATACTACACTGTATACTGCACTATATATACTGCACAGGGGGTTACACACACACACCATACTGCACAGGGGGTTACACACACACACACACACACACCATACTGCACAGGGGGTTACACACACACACACACACACCATACTGCACAGGGGGTTACACACACACACACACACACACCATACTGCACAGGGGGTTACACACACACACACACACACACACACCATACTGCACAGGGGGTTACACACACCATACTGCACAGGGGGTTACACACACACACACACACACACACCATACTGCACAGGGGGTTACACACACACACACACACACCATACTGCACAGGGGGTTACACACACACACACACCATACTGCACAGGGGGTTACACACACACACACACACCATACTGCACAGGGGGTTACACACACACACACACACCATACTCCACAGGGGGTTACACACACACACCATACTCCACAGGGGGTTACACACACACACACACCATACTCCACAGGGGGTTACACACACACACACACCATACTCCACAGGGGGTTACACACACACACCATACTCCACAGGGGGTTACACACACACACACACCATACTCCACAGGGGGTTACACACACACACACACCATACTCCACAGGGGGTTACACACACACACACACACACACTATACTCCACAGGGGGTTACACACACACACTATACTGCACAGGGGGTTAAAGAACTACTATACTACACTGTATACTGCACTATATATACTGCACAGGGGGATACACACACTATAGTGCACTATATATACTGCACAGGTGGTTAAAGAACCACTATATATATGCTGCACTATATATATGCTGCACTATATATATGCTGCACTATATATATGCTGCACTATATATATGCTGCACTATATATATGCTGCACTATATATATGCTGCACTATATATAGGGCACAGGGGGTTAAATAACCAATATACTGCAATAACCAAGCACTATACTACACTGTATACTGCACTATATATACTGCACAGGGGGTTACACACCCTATACAGCACTATATATACTGCACAGGGGGTTACACACCCTATACAGCACTATATATACTGCACAGGGGGTTACACACCCTATACAGCACTATATATACTGCACAGGGGGTTACACACCCTATACAGCACTATAAATACTGCACAGGGGGTTACACACACTATACTGCACTATATATACTGCACAGGCGGTTACACACACTATACTGCACTATATATACTCCACAGGGGGTTACACACACACACTATACTGCACTACATATACTGCACAGGGGGTTACACACACTATACTGCACAGGGGTTTAAAGAACCACTATACTACACTGTATACTGCACAGGGGGTTAAAGAACCACTGAACTGCACTAACCAAGCACTATACTACACTGTATACTGCACTATATATACTGCACAGGGGATAAAGAACCAATATACTGCCCCAGCACTATACTGCACTGTATGTACAGCACACAGGGGTGAAACAGACAGTGAGTTAAAGAACCACTATACTGCACTGTATATACTGTACATGGGGTTAAAGAACCACTATACTGCACTATTTATACACTGCACAGGGGGATTACACACACTACGCTGCACTGTATATATAAGCTGCACTATATATATTGCGCAGGGGGTTAAAGAACCACTATACAACATTGTATACTGCACAGGGGGTTACACACACTATACTGCACAGGGGGTTAAAGAACCACTATACTGCACTGTATATGCTGCACAGGGGGTTAATGAACCACTATACAACATTGTATACTGCACAGGGGGTTACACACACTATACTGCACTATATATACTGCACAGGGGGTTACACACACACTACTGCACAGGGGGTTAAAGAACCACTATATATACTGCACTATATTTACTGCACAGGGGGTTACACACACTATACTGCACAGGGGGTTAAAGAACCACTATACTGCACTATATGTACTGCACAGGGGGTTACACACACACACACACACACTATACTGCACTATATATACATACACTGCACAGGGGGTTAAAGAACCAATATACTGCCCTGTATGGACAGCACATGGGGGTGAAACAGACAGGGAGTTAAAGAACCACTATACTGCACTGTATATACACTGTACAGGAGGATTACACACACTAAACTGCACTGTTTATAAGCTGCACTGTATATAGTGTGGATATAAAAAGTCTACACCCCTGTTAAAATGTCAGGTTTCTGTGCTGTAAAAAAATGAGACAAAGATAAATCATTTCAGAACTTTTTCCACCTTTAATGTGACCTATAAACTGTACAACTCAATTGAAAAACAAACTAAAATCTTTTAGGTGGAGGGAAGAAAAAAGAAAACTAATGTGGTTGCATAAGTCTGCACACCCTCTTATAACTGGGGATGTAGCTGTGTTCAGAATTAAGCAATCCCATTCCAAATAGTGTTAAATAGGAGTCAGCATACAACTGCCATCATTTAAAGTGCCTCTGATTAACCCCAAATAAAGTTCAGCTGCTCTAGTTGGTCTTTCCTGAAATTTTCTTAGTCGCATCCCACAGCAAAAGCCATGGTCCACAGAGAGCTTCCAAAGCATCAGAGGGATCTCATTGTTAAAAGGTATCAGTCAGGAGAAGGGTACAAAAGAATTTCCAAGGCATTAGATATACCATGGAACACAGTGAAGACAGTCATCATCAAGTGGAGAAAATATGGCACAACAGTGACATTACCAAGAACTGGAGCTCCCTCCAAAATTGATGAAAAGACGAGAAGAAAACTGGTCTGGGAGGCTACCAAGAGGCCTATTATTATTACTTTTATTTGTAACGCGCCAACATATTCCGTAGCGCTATACAGAGGAAAAGAACAAGGAAAAATATAATTTTAACAAACTGCAAAAAATGGAGGACCCTGTTTTGAGCTTAGAATCTTTGTAGAAAGTGTTTTTTTCCCAAAGCACTCTACAAGATTGAAAACTCTCTACTTACAATCTAAAGGGGATGGAAGAGGCAGATAAGAAATAGCAAGGGTCAGGAAGAAAGTGAAGTTTCATTAGGTAGGAGGGTATGCAAAGTTAAAATGTTTTTTCATATAGAAGGAAAAGAAAAGCATCTGAGAGAGTATTTTGGTCAGTGATCCTAGTATGTAATATCTTATCTGGCCCTAGTGGTCAGATAGTATAATCTGCGAGTGGGAGGTGAGGGGCCTGTGTTAGGAGGTATATCCCAAGAAGCCAACAGAAGAATGAGAGAGAGGGAGAGGTAGTGGGATTTGGACTTGCAGAAGTGTTTCTGCTTATGAGCTTTAAAAGGGTAAGGAGATAGTAAATGGAGGTATGAGAGTAGCCTACAGCGACATTAAAGGAACTGCAGGAATATCTGGCAAGTACTGGCTGTGTGGTACATGTGGCAACAATCTCCCGTATTCTTCATATGTCTGGGCTATGGGGTAGAGTGGCAAGACGAAAGCCTTTTCTTACGAAGAAAAACATCCAAGCCAGGCTACATTTTGCAAAAACACATCTGAAGTCTCCCAAAAGCATGTGGGAAAAGGTGTTATGGTCTGATGAAACCAAGGTTGAACTTTTTGGCCATAAATCCAAAAGATATGTTTGGCGCAAAAACAACACTGCACATCACCAAAAGAACACCATACCCACAGTGAAGCATGGTGGTGGCAGCATCATGCTTTGGGGCTGTTTTTCTTCAGCTGGAACTGGGGCCTTAGTTAAGATAGAGGGAATTATGAACAGTTCCAAATACCAGTCAATATTGGCACAAAACCTTCAGGCTTCTGCTAGAAAGCTGAACATGAAGAGGAACTTCATCTTTCAGCATGACAACGACCCAAAGCATACATCCAAATCAACAAAGGAATGGCTTCACCAAAAGAAGATTAAAGTTTTGGAATGGCCCTGCCAGAGCCCAGACCTGAATCCAATTGAAAATCTGTGGGGTGATCTGAGGAGGGCTGTGCACAGGAGATGCCCTCGCAATCTGACAGATTTGGAGTGTTTTTGCAAAGAAGAGTGGGCAAATCTTGCCAAGTCAAAATGTGCCATGCTGATAGACTCATACCCAAAAAGACTGAGTGCTGTAATAAAATCAAAAGGTGCTTCAACAAAGTATTAGTTTAAGGGTGTGCATACTTATGCAACCACATTATTTTATTTTATTTTTTTTCTTCCCTCTACCTAAAATATTTCAGTTTGTTTTTCAATTGAGTTGTACAGTTTATAGGTCACATTAAAGGTGGAAAAAGTTCTGAAGTGATTTATCTTTGTCATTTTTTTTACAGCACAGAAACCTGACATTTTTAACAGGGGTGTGTAGACTTTTTATATCCACTGTAGGCTAATATATATATTGCACAGGGGGTTAAAGAACCACTATACTGCACTATATATACTGCACAGGGGATAAAGAACCAATATACTGCCCCATCACTATACTGCACTGTATGCACAGCACAAGGGGGTGAAACAGACCGGGAGTTAAAGAACCACTATACTGCACTATATATATATATATATATATATATATATATATACTGCACATGGGGTTGAATAACCACTATACTGCACAGGGGAATAAAGAACCACTATACTGCACTGCACTGTATATACACTGCACAGGGGGTTAAAGAGCCACTATACTGCACTGTATATACTGCACAGGGGGATAAAGAACCACTATACTGCACTGTGTTTACTGTTCAGTGGCTTACTCACACACTATACTGCACTGTATTCACTGTGGATATACGAGTCCCATGTTAGTCTGTGGAGCCTGTTTATTGAGTTTGGGTGATCATATATTATCAGTAGTACATAGGTTACATAGAGTAAGATTTGTAAATACGTTCTCATCTCTCTCTATTGTGAACAGGTAGACATTACCTGCAAGGAGCCCTCATCCAAATATATCTGTTCTGCCCTGAATGGTAGGGCTTAGATCAGGGATGCACAAGTTCAGTCCTGGTGGGCTGCACACAAGCCTGGATTTTAGGATATCCTTTTTGTTCACAGGTGAGTCAATCAGGATGAATGAAGAAGTGATTGACTCGCCTGTGCGCAGCAGGGATAACCTCAAATAATGGCCTGTGTTGGGCTCTCCAGGACCAAACTTGTGCAGCATGTGATCTTCTGGCATTTCCCAAGCGGCCCTCAACCATCTTTGGAGTGTGAGGATATGCCCATCTGACCCATATACAACCCTTGATCTCTCTAAACCTGGCAAATATGCCCAGCTGTACTTCTTATCTATACCTCTATTACCAAACCATTGTCTTCCTACAGTGTTTTTTTTTTTTTTATACTACTTTGCTTCGGGTGAAATTAAAAGGTTTAAATCACTGTTGTTAGGCATTTATTATTTGGACCTTTTTCCTATTTCGTCCCCGCCAATAGTGGTGTACAGCAGCAGGTAGTGGTAGGTGGTAAACTTTACAGCGTGCCACTATTTTACTATGTAAATCATCTGCTACTACTCTAAATCTAACACTAACCCTAAGAACCAATTGAACAAAGTCTCTGCAAACAACCATTGCGCCACCTAGTGGCTGCTGCACGCCAACTGCTGGTGGGGAAATATTATTATCCTTTATTTGTAACGCATCAACATATTCCGTAGCACTATAGAGGGGTTAAGTACAAGGCAAAAACTATTTAAACACACTGCAAACAAATGGAGGGCCGTGTCATTAAGCCTCAAATCTAGCGTACACAGAGCTTTCCCTAAAGCACCGACTCAAGATTGAAAACTCACAAACTGACAATCTAATGGGAAATAGGTTGCCTGTGACTGCCTTAGAAAACTTTATCACATTTTCTTGAGGTTAGAAAGGATATATATATATATATATATATATATATATATATATATATATATATATATATATCCTATTTACCTGTGGCATCACTTGGCAGCAATGGATCAATAGTTTTAACTAGGAATGAAAAAGTAAAATACATTTTAATGTCCACAAGGTCATTCTTCCTTTAACAACCATTTCTTTTTTTTTTCTCTTGCTATAGTATTATCTACATCACCAGCAAGTTTCTCTATAACAGTATCATCTGATGCAGGAGAAGAAGATGAAAGTAAGTTTGAAACATCCAGTGATGCCTAAATAATAATCTTATATGCATAAAAACAGACTTCTATTCGTAGAAAAAATAAATACATAACTTACTGAAATGTGATGGGGCAGATATGTTGCTAAGTGACTATTAATATTTAAGCAAGTTCAAACTTTTTTTTGTTGTTATTAAATTTGAATTTATATATTTTTTTTATTTATTTTTTATTTTTTTTCCTATTCAGGGTACAACTGTGTGGGCATACAATGTGGTTTACATTGTTTGTTTAATGATTGTTCAGCAATATCATCAGTACTTGAGGAAAAATAATTACCATATTTTTTCCATGTATAAGACAATACTTTTTTCTAAAATTTGAAATGCGAAAATTTAAATTGAGGGTAACCAGTTTAGAGACCCTGCGCTTGCTGTAGCTTAACTTCAGGTCCTTGTCTCCGAACAGGCTTCCCCTAATCACTAGTCTGTTAATGATGTCAATCAACGTCAATTGACAGAGTTAGCGGCATGCAACCCCTAGGCGGGGAACGGTTCTGGCGTTGTTGCGCTGGATGAAAGGAACAGTCCGTGTATCAATCATAACGTTAATATTTTGAGCACGAACGCTCAATGTGTGTGCTGAATAGGTCTGAAAATAACTTGAATTTTGAAGAATATCGCCATCATTTTTTAAATGTCATAAAATATGCAAAAGACTATGGAAATAAAGCTTCAGAGAGACAGTTTGGATTACCTCCCACTGAGTGATCAGACAGTGGAGAAAGCAGGAAGAACAAGTCAGATTGCGCACATGGATGAGGTGCCTCTCCATTTTGCTGTGCCTTCCAACAGAACTGTTGTCATGAAAGGGATCAAAACAGTGTTAATCAAAACAAGTGGTCATGAAAAGACACACTATACTGCTGTACTTTCATGTTGTGCCGATTGTACCAAGCTGCCTCCTATTCTCATTTTTAAGAGGAAAATGTATCATAAAGAGACTATACCACCTGGAGTTCTTGTCCATGCTCATGAGAAGGGCTGGATGAATGAAGAGATCATGGGTTTTTGGTTTGCAAAGATTTGGTCCAGAAAACCTGGAAAGCTCTTGAAGAAGCCAACTCTGCTCGTGTTAGATCAGTTTAGAGCATATTTAACAGAAAAGACAAAAAAGGTTGCAGCGGTTTTGCGAACACAGCTAGCAGTTATTCCTGGTATACTTACAGATCAGCTACATCCAATAGATGTTTTCATCAACAAGCCCTTCAAAGCCCCGATGAAAGAAGAATGGAATAAATGGATGCAAAAAGCAGGTAATAACCTGACAGACAGGAAGAGTGGGAAAAAAACAACCATTACGGAGGTATGCAAATGGGTCCTAAACTCATGGAATGGAGTCAAGAAAGAGGTGGTTGTGAAAGCAGCATTGCCATGGATGGAAATGAGGATGATATTATATGCATGTCCCAGACAGTGACTCAGAAGACAGCAGTGATGCAGTAGAGGTTGAAGAAAGTGATATGTCTGGAATCGAAAATGATGCATAATTTCTTAATATGTATCTTAAAAAATATTATCTTGTTACCGTACTAAATATACAGGATTTTTTTTTTTTAAGTGTTCTATTTCATGTTACTGTACTACAGATTCTTTGAACATTTAAAAAAGTGTCTTCTGTTTCATGTTTAAAATATTGATTTCTTATTTTTGTGTTTGGAAAAAGTAGGGGTCGTCTTAAACATGGAAAAATATGGTATTTATGAACTTACATTTTTGCAGACTTTAATAGACCTGCTTCTCTCCACCCATTTAGGTACCATATTTAAGGGTGTAGGAGAGGGTCTGCCCAGGAGGTTGTCCTGGTAGGATTCTTTATCTGCCTCCTCCTTTGCAGTGGTCCCTGCAGGCAAACCTAGGTTGGACTAGTAAAACTTTAAGAACAGCCTCCTGGGCATCTTGTGAGAGAGGAGAGAAACAGTAATAAAGCCCAAATGTAAATATTTAAATTCACATATATTTGACTTCAAATTCGGATTATATCATGAGTCTGTTATTAAATAAACAAATGTATGACTATTACAGTGGCGCTTTAACTAGAGTATCCCTTCAGCACTATGATAAACCAAACTTTCTAATTTTTAAAAAAAAATAATATAAATGCTGTTTGCATGAAGATAGATAACTGTTGTTTATTTTTCAGACGTAGAAGTCACTCTGAAGTTCACTTATGCAGAATGTTATCCAGATGAGGCTCCTCTCTATGAAATATTGTCACAAGAAAACCTTGAAGATGTTGATGCATCAGGTGTCCTTAGTCTGCTTGAGCAGGAAGTAAGTATCAACACCTTTTCTTTCCTTTCACCTTTCCAGGAAGTGACCTTCAGAATAGTGCAACTTGGTAACTTCATATTATTTGTAACATACACCACACACTCTTCTAGTAATACAATCTACAATCTAACATTCTTGATAATTTCAATTATAACTACCTTTTGGATTGCTATTTTATGAACCCAATCCTGTGTTTTATTTCAATAACAGTCACAAGAAAACCTTGGAATGGTAATGATCTTTACTTTAGTATCTGCAGTCCAAGAGAGACTAAATGAAGTAGTAGACCAAATAAAAACCAGAAGAGAAGATGAAAAACTAAAGAAGGAAAAAGAAGCAGAAGAAGCAGAAAAGGTACAATTTGCCATAATTGCAAAGCTTGGGAATGGGTGTTTTTGTTGTGGAGGAGAAATGCCTCACTTTAGATATAACACTGAACAAGGCATAAGCATACTGATGCAAGCTATAGTAATATACTAGCAAGGAGTAAAAATCTGTAATGAGACCTAGAAAAATGCAAGTTTGTATTTTTTTAAATTTTTTTTAAACATTTTGGTTTCTGCTAATTTGCTTATAGAGATGAGATACTCTCAGTAGTTACAACTGAAATGTGGTAAATCTTATTGCCGGTGCTTTCAATATGACTAAAGGAAATCTATTTATATGTCATGGCTTCTCCCTATTGAGAGCAGCTTAATAAAGTAAACCATAAATGCATACAATAGTTTATACTTAAAAACGTGTGTGTGTGTGTGTATAGGAGCTTCTATCGCTCTTTTGCCTACCATATTATAAATGATTGTTGTGGTGAACTACCAACTCATAAGATCCACAACACAAGCTGGGATCCTGCCCCATGCTGATGATATCCAGTAACCTTGAAACAGCTGTATGTGGATACGATCCTTAGCTTTTTTTTTATCCAGCCTTGGATTTGAATTAAAGCTGTGTAATACAGCAGGCATAAGCTTAAAGGAAGCCATGTTTGATAATGGCTATGGATTGAAGAGCGAGGCATTTGTGGGCACATTTGCATGTCCCTGCTCAGCTTCCCAGAATGCAGTGCAATAACTGTTTTTCTCGGAATTCTGAGCAGGAAGCATGTTCAAATGTGAACACAGATGTACTTTTTTTTTTTTTTAAACAAATAGTACATATTGGGATCTATCCTGTTGTCCTATCAGTTTCCCTAAGCCTTGACTCTATGATATGGCACCGGAATGTCGGCAGCGCCATCTAGCAGATGCTTACCGCCACTCCTGCTGCCTTGTGCTGCACCAGCATAACCGGATAGGACCCACATTTCCTTTAAAAAAAAAAAAATTTGTACTATGCTTTTAGTGATCTATTTTTTTTTTTTCTTCAAAAGTTCAGCTGATTTGTGAAGGACACTGCTTCAAACAATGCCCTATCGTTTTAATGTTTGTTATTGATACCCCTTTTAGGTACGTTTTCATGGAACTCCAGTAACAATTGAAAATTTCCTCAGCTGGAAAGCTACATTTGAAGCAGAAGTAGCAGAATTCAGAAGGAAAAAACAAAAGGAGGAAGAGCAATCTGGAAAAAATAAATTAACTGGTAAGCATTTATAAACATTTGAGAATCTCTGAAAGTGTTGCTTAGGTCATAATAATAAAGATGCCCAATAAACAGCATTTCTGGCAGCTGTAAATTTGCCCCCCATCAAGCTAATTTGTTACAATTAGAGTAGGCAGAGAATTGGAGTAGGTTTAGATTAACAGATCAGCAATGCAAGTCTTACAAAAGGAAAGGAGGGTCTACATCTGTTGTATTCTCAAAATATGAGGAGCTAGTTCTTTTAATTATACATAGAAGTTTTATAAATGATCAATTTAATGTGGTGTTATCGCAGTGTTTAATAATAATTTCATTTTCAACTATTATATTATCAGCCTTCAGTTGAGTGTTTTTCTCCACCCTGATTTATTTTTATATATAAAAAGAAATAGTGTGTGTGTGTGTGTGGGGGGGGGGGGGGGGGGTGGTATTTGGCTGTGAGACTGATCTAAAGGGTTTAAGAACAGTCAGATTTTATAAGGGAACCAGCAGGTCATGTCTCCAGTCAATAGAGATCATTATGGTGAAAATGTAGCAGATTCTTGCTAGGTGATTCCACCTCCCTACATTGCCCGATTCAGATTGGATACCATCAGCAGCGGAGTCTGAACTTTGAAAGCAAGTTTAGTGTTTTATAATGCTTTTTGTTTTGTTTTTTGAAATTGTTGAATATGATATTTTATCAGTGATGAATGCCACATGACACCTAACTCGTGTTGTTAGGGCAATGCATTGGTCCTTTAATTAGACTATATTAGTTGTTATACATCAGTTATCCATAATTGATATTCCTACACCAGCCCTAGTTCACTGGCTGCTGGTTTAAAGGTCCCCTCATAAGCTGCACTTAGTTAACATATTTAGCCTGAAAGATACTGCCAGTTTCTATTGCAATTTTGCTATAAAAGTGGGTCTTAAAACAGACTAATAGTATATCTTGTAAAGTAAAACTGCATTACAGTTAAAAACAAAAACAAAAAAAACATACATGAGAGTATCACCTCTTGTAATATTGATAATAGCAACCATAAAAATGATGTCTGTGTTACTATTCGCCGGATATAT
Source organism: Discoglossus pictus (assembly GCA_027410445.1). Classification (NCBI taxonomy): domain Eukaryota; kingdom Metazoa; phylum Chordata; class Amphibia; order Anura; family Alytidae; genus Discoglossus; species Discoglossus pictus. The sequence goes on along the minus strand of CM050165.1, from coordinate 223,416,607 downwards.
TAAATGACAATTTGTAATTTAGGTCTGTTTTTCACTGTAAAATGTCCTTACATATTGCTTATCTTATACAGGAAAGCAGCTATTTGAAAGGGATCATAATTTGGATACATCTGATATCAAGTTCCTGGAAGAAGGTAAATTGCTAGGTTTAAGAATGTGCTGTTGGCTCATTTATTGCTCATATTTTATTTTGTGGAGAAGTAAGACTTTCATTTTCAATTTTGTGTGAAGACACTGCATAGAATTTAAACAGGAACAAAGGGAAGTAGAGGCATGATATCCACCTTCATCAACCAATCTAGGGTCCGTCAGACCATATCTGTTCTCTGAGGTAAAGAGGGACTAGGAGTGAGGTTATTTTTATGATTGAGTGCCAGCAGATTCTGTAGAGCTGGGGTACAAAAAAGATGTTTAAAATGTAACATACAGATACAAATAAGACGTTACATTGGTACAGGAAGAGATGAGGACCCTGCTTTTTCAAGCGGTAAGAGGTAATAAGGGTGGTAGAAACATTGGGTCCGAAGACTGTCTAATTGGTACATATTATAGCTAAAAAAAGATAGCCTTGTTTGTGGAGTTGAGCGTTGGGGGTATGCATACAGAATAAAGCGAGGTAGAGAATTCTGAGAATGGGGAAATTAGGATTTTACATTTTATACTAGATTAGATAAGATAATTTAGTCAGAAACATTTATGATAGATTGACATGACGATTGTAGAATAGTGAGAGGCCAGTTAAAGTTGGGTTGCAGTAGTGAAGCTGAAAAATGAAGAGAGGGGAATTAAAGTCTTTGCAGTGTCGTCACACTGAAGGAATGGAAGGTTTTTAAAGGTATTCTGCAATTGCAGATGTCAGAATTTGGTGAGTAATAAGATGTGGACGTGTAACTGCCATAAGCTGTAGGAAGGAGTGTCTGCCTTAAATGTGGAAGTGGCATTAGCTATTCTTCAGTAATAGTTCAAAAAAGAAAAATGTTGCCATGCACAGATCCTAACAGTGTAGATTTTCCATTTAGGTATGTGGCCAGCTAGTATGGCTGTGAATCACTAATCACTTTTTTACGTAAATAGAAACATTGTTTACCACATACTGCTGTTATGTACAGTTATGCTCAAAAGTTTGAATACCCTTGGTGAAAGGGAAAACATGAGTGAGCAGGTAAAACACATTTCTTTTATTTCTTATGGGATTCATATTCAACTATAGGTTATAACAGAATGGCACAATCGTAAAAGAAAACATGGCAACAAAGAAAAAAAATGAAATTACCCTGTTCAAAAGTTTGCATACCTTTAGTTCTTACTACTGTGTATTGCCCCCTTTTAACATCAATGACCGCGTGCAGTCTTTTGTAATAGTTATCTATGCGGCCCCTAATTCTTGCCGGTGGTATAGCTGCCCATTTGTCTTGGCAAAATGCTTCTAGGTCATGCAAAGACTTTGGTCGTCTTGCATGAATTGCATGTTTGAGATCTCCCCAGAGTGGCTTCAATGATATTAAGGTCAGGAGACTGTGTTGGCCACTCCACAACCTTCACCTTTTTTTCTGCTGTAACCACTGGAGGGTCAACTTGGCTTTTTGCTTAGGGTCATTGTCATGCTGGAAAGTCCAAGAGCGTCCCATGTGCAGCCTTTGTGCAGAAGAAAGCAAATTGTCTGCCAGTATTTTCTGGTAACATGCTGCATTCATCTTGCAATCAAGATTCACGTGTCTTTAGAGCTCACATGCCCCCAAAACATTGGTGAGCCACCAACAGGCTTCACAGAGAGGATGGTATTCTTTTCACTATAGGCCTTGTTGACCCCTCTCCAAACATAGGTCTTATGTTGTGACCATAAAGCTCTATTTTGGTCTCGTCACTCCAAATTGCATTGTGCCAGAAGATGTGAGGCGTGTCAAGGTGTTGTCGGCATATTGTAAACTGTCTTTTTTGTTGCATTGGTGCAGTAAAGGCTTCTTTCTGGTATCTCGACCATGCAGATCATTTTTGTTCAAATATCGTCGTATTTTGCTCCTTGAAACAACCACACCGTCTTTCTTTAGTGCAACCTGTATTGTGCGTCTGTAACAAGGCCACACATTCAAGGGTATGTAAACTTTTGATCAGGTCCATTTGGGGGATTTCTGTTATTATGATTTAAAAAGGAGCCAAACAACTATGTGATAATGGCTTCACATGATCCCTATCCTTCAATAAAAAAACAATTTTTTTTTTCATGTTCAGTCATATTTTTTTAAATATATATACAGTATATATTTTCTGTAAATACACTTAAACTGCAAAATCCTTTTTCTGTTATAAATCGATGAGACTAATGGATCAAGGTTGAGAACCACAACACAGGTTTCAAACATAAGTAAAAAATAATAATAATTTCTGAGCTTCTTTTCACATCTTGGTTTATCCCTTCAAAAGGCTACTGTTGTCTCAAAAGGAGTTTCCTGGAAATGCTTAGTCTCTTCTATGTTTTGCAGCTGGGAACAGTGTTGAAGTGGACGAATCTCTATTCCAAGATTTGGATGATTTAGAACTGGATGATGATGATGACCCAGATTATAATCCACTTGATATAGAAAGTGATTAGATGGATATCCTGGACTTTTCACACGTCAGGAAATGGTCAGGTCACAGTATCTGTGACTGATATGCATGCATCCACTGCTGTTTTTTTTTTTTTTAAGTCATATTTTAATTTTCAGGAGAATATTCTTCTGATAAACTTCCAATGTTGACGCTTAATAAAATGACTTAAAAAGCTTGTTTGTTTTATGGTAAAATTGATCTAAAGCTTTTGTTATGAACTCTGTATTGTCCTATAAATTCTGATTTGGCTGCATTTGCACCTACCTAATATTACTTTTATTTGTCAAAACTGTACAGCTGGCACTATAATTATTATATTCTTCACATCTGCAGTAAAAAAAATAACAATCTAAAAAAATATATTTTAGGACCATTTTATTTTTGCTTACTTTGTTTTACCTAGTCATAACAGTTGATACACATTAAACCTTTATATAGAGTCATTTATTGTTTGTATCTAATGCTACTGCTAGATCATAGTGCAGTACATATAAAACACAATTGTTTTTTCCCGCTACTTGACAGCACATTGATACATTCGTAGTGCCATACAATTATAATAAGTAGTGTAATGTTGTTAGTTTACAAATAGTAAATTAACCAAAAAAGTTTTAATAGTTAAATGCAAAACGGTTATCATGAAAATGGTGCTGGCACTTACAGGATTTTTATTTTCTAGTGTGTGTGTGTATTTTTGTGTAATTTTTTGGAGCTACAAATTGGCCTGGATAAACTACATTTACATCCTTAACATGATGCCCAATACATCCATCAACTTCATCCCACTGGCAACATTAATTTGTTTCATTCAATTGCATCATAACTTGAACTATGAGCATCAGGAAATTAAAAAACAAACACATGTATGCCCAAAATGTACAAGTAAATACAAAATCGAAATTTGGGTTTTAATTTTAAAGTGTTAGAAGCATTTTAGTTAGGGGTTGTTGACTGCTTGGGTCTCTCCCTGATTGCCCTATAGAGGCTACACCAGCTGAAGAGTTGGCAGGATTTGGTGCTTGTTAGTGGTCTCATTACTTCAAGTGTGTATTAGTTCTCAATAGTTGCATGTGTAACAGCTATAGTTTTACATCCCAAGTAACACAAAAGTAAACAATTTCCAATAGCCTGGAACACCTCCCGATATTATCATGCACAAGATTAGTGCGAGTTCCACTATCCTCTCTTACCTTGCCCAGCGGAAGTTTAGTGAAACTATTTCAATGATTAAAACTTAGATATCTGAGCCTTCCGTTAAAGGGGTCAGATATTCAGCTTGCTCAGATTCAAATCTCACTATACAAACAGAAGCTCATCTCTATTGTATGAGAGAAAATGTAGGTGAAAAATAAGTGTATTATATGCTTATGTTGTCTCTGTCACATTCAAAATACTCTGTACAATAGAGTAGTCTAGCAGGTGATCTTAGGATGAGTACTGCATCTTCATCAATTACATTTTAATAAAAAAGTAAATAAATAGGAGCCTGTGTTTCTCCATGATCCTGCAGTATTTTAGCTTCCTGAAGTGCTGCTTTCCTTCAGACAGTTCAGAGGCCGAGCTGTTTAATTGTGCCAGATCCCACCTGTACCTCTGTAAGAACTACTGACTAAGGGCCTCATTCTATTATCGGCCGTAGGAGATGCGGGGCCGCAAGGACCGGCCGCAGGCTATTTGCCTATTCTATTCCCTTCGGGCTCGGGCAAGCTTGCGGCCGGCGCCTTGTTATCCCTTGCGGCCGGCGCCTTGTTATCCCTTGCGGCCGGCGCCTTGTTATCCCTTGCGGCCGGCGCCTTGTTATCCCTTGCGGCCGGCGCCTTGTTATCCCTTGCGGCCACACGCGCCGTAGGAAAGCCTTTGATCTTAAACGGCTGCAAGAAAATCCCGGTTGCTATTCAATTGCTCCGGGAACCCTCTCTGCAAGGCTAAAACCGAGCCGCTTACTTGCAGCAAAAAGGTCCCGCAAGCACACAATTAAGCACATAATAAAGCCAACCTGCACTCTGATGAGACGATAAAGTGATTGTAGGTGTTAGCATTCATAGCACAACATTCCCCTACACTCAAATCCGTAAATAATTTTTATTTTAATTCATGTCAAATATCCGTGGAAAAAGTCCCGAGGGCTTGGAGCACCTCAGACCCGCCGACGCTGCGGCCCGGGAAAATAAACAGTTAATGAAATCTTGGATTTGGGCTGATGTGCAAGCTTGAGAGGGGGTTGCTATTAATCCTCATGTCCCCCATTATGATCCCTAGCAATTACAGAGCTTTACAGTGCCGTCTTGAATTTATATTTGCTTTTATAGTTTTCAGACCTTGCGGCCGGTTGTAAGATATGCGGCCGGCCGTAAGGGGGTATCCTTGCGGCGCCGTCTATGTGAATTGCAAGGTAACGGGAGCCCTGCAAGGAATCGCAGCTTTGCGGCTGTTTTACGGCCGATAATAGAATGAAGCCCTAAGACCGTATGACAAGCCTAGACACTTCAGTGATAAAACGGCGCATTTTCAGGCAATCTCTAAAACCTGCTGGATAAAACAGTAGGATAATAATGTAATTTTGTTTTATGGGGCAGTCAGTTAAAGTCTCCGTTATAAGTGCTCTTACTAGAAGAAAATTATTTTTATATATGAAAGCTTTTGTAAGACTACTAAGCCAATGCGTAAAGAGTATTAGCCTACTGGAATAACAGGCATTACTTAACACCAACTTGCACGATAAGCCAACCAGAGGCTATTTGGTGAATTATAATAAAACTACAAACCAGCCGCAACTTGATATTTAAAAAGTTCTTGTTGCTTTGCCCTTAATTATAAGGTACACTTGATATATTTTATATTCTACCTAAAAGAAGGGAACCTTTTTTTATTTGTGAGAACTTTACAAGACTGGAATACTAAAAATCAAAGATTTTTGTTGGACTATTCAAGAAAAGTGAAAAGTGATTCCCATCTGGAGCTAATTCTTTGCCTATGGCTGGATTTTACTCCACTTCAATATTTGATATATCAAATTGTATTCTTTAATGTGGCTTTTGCCAATATCTAAAGTGTTAAGCCTAGCTTAAAATGTTTTAAATAATAGCCAACCACGACACCAGATTTGTTTATTGAAGCTGCTCTCAAATTGTTTCATGGCTTGCAAAAGCAATATACATATAGAATGTAAATATGGATTTATTGTAAACTTATATTACTTTAAGGCATTTAATCTTATTGATCTACTACTTGCCTTATATAGAATTTAAAACTAGATTCATATATTCTAACTAATATTCAAGGAGCATACAAACAAGTCTAGTCATCTATGAGAGTGAGCTAATTTGCAACCTCTTTATACATCCATAAAGCTTTATTATAAATTAAAAGTGGGTTATTACTTGTTTAATGGTATAATACATTCTAACATTTATCCATTGCTATTTAGTGTTAGTATTACAGATTCTTCAAAGATTTAATACTTAAAATTTTGACTAAATTTGTCAATCTTTTTGATACTATAGTTCCACCCAAACTCACTTCCTCTTGTTTAATATAATTACGTACAGCGGCTTTTTCTCGAACACAATTAATTTTGTTTGCAAAATACATCCCCCAAAAAACTAAAGATAAAAAAACTGTTACATTTACACCAAGTCCCCCCCCCCCCCCCTTTAGATAAAGCCGAAGAGAAAAGGCCTGATGACTCCCAATTAAATTGCACCACTCTACCTGATACATCTATAGCTAACTTGGAAGTTAGTGTAATAGAACATAACTAACAAAATAAATGATATATCTCAGGTGCAAGATAGCTTGACACTTTTTTTTTTCTGTTTCGTTCAGTGGTTTCCCACTTTCTGTGACCTCACGGACAGTATCACACCAGTCACATGTGTCCATGGTCCTGCTAATCCACTTGGTTTTTATGGCAGAGATACCGGAGTGGATTGCTAGGGCCACAGCACACAGTTCCTGATATTTCTAGGTGGCCTCCCATCCAACTACTTATCAGGCCCAACCCTGCATGAATTCAGGGTGGGGTGACCTCTTGGCTTCCTGACATAAATCAAACACAGGCCGCAGTGGGGAAGGCAGCAAATCCAAACCACTGGATCACCAAGGGCACCGTCTTGACATTAACCAACATGGGAAAAAAATGTTTTTATCTGCGTTTTAAAGTTCCCTAAGCTCTGACTTAATGGAGGATATTGCAAATAATGTAAAAGCAATAAACACTTTGACTAATCACATTGAAGAAATTGAGAAAGATAGTTGATAACCCAAATTGCTTTTGCATGTGAAGTTACTAATCCCTGAATCTATTTTATCTAAGGACTGGCATAAATGTATTACTTTATTTCTTGGTACGTTTGTTAGTTCTGATTTGCAGGGGTAATGGAAAATAGTTAAATCCTAAATTGATGTTACCTTACCTCTGGATGTACCTCAAAGGGAAACAAAGGGAGAGAGTTATCTTTCCTTCTCCGTTCCCAGTACCCCATAAAGGTAACTTATTTTGTATTAAAATTATTTTAGATTCTACATAATATACACAAAGAATTTATGGTCTGCATTAATTAATCACAAATTTGATTCACTGATTGAAGTTTCAAAACTTAGGGATTTATAATTAATAAAAATGGTATCACACAAGAATATTTTATTATTAGGCTGAGCTATTGATTCATAATCACATATATAGTTGTGAGCATTGCAGGTGGTTGCTAATGCTTGCGGGCTCGCACAGCGAGCCCGCCGCAACTGTGGCCCTTGCGAAAACAGTGCTGTATGTGGTTAAGTGACCTGGTTTGTGATAAATCCATCCGTTGCTATGCCTAAAACTGTGAAATACAGTAAGCATATGCTTAAAAGGAGCCATGTTTAAAAAGGTTTGGATTGATAGAGTGATGGTGCATTATGTGGTCTCATTTGCATGTTCCGCCCAGTTTTCCCAGAGTGCAGTGCATATAGTGTATTTTTGAGAAATTTGAGCGGGAGATATTTTTTTATTAACTTATTTTTTAGACATTCAAATAGAATCACTAATGTACTATTCCTTATTTGTACTACTGTACTTTGTACGGTGGAGGGCTTCTATCACTCTTAGCCCACCATATGTGAAACAACTGACACGCACGCACGCAACCCTATTATTTCCAATAGAGTACATTTGCAAATTCTAAAACACTTGTGCATATATGTGTCAGATAGAATACCCAACCAGCACAAATACAAACACATAAGGCTCTATTTTATAATTGTTGCAACTAAAAAATAATAAATGGAGGAATTTAAAATACCCAGTAGAACAGAACCACAACCTCCCGTATACACTCTAGGGGCCTCATTCTATTATCGGCCGTAAAACGGCCGCAAAGGTGTGATTCCTTGCGGTCGTCTTACGGCCCCGTGTAGAGCTACCTTTACCTTGCAATTCAAATAGACGGCGCCGCAAGGATACCCCCCTTCCGGCCGGCCGCATATCATGCAAACGTTTTTCCAGCGCCCGTAAATCTTGTTTTCCGGCCGCAAAGTCAGAAAACTGTAAATGCAAAAATAAATTCAAGATGGCACTGTAAAGCTCCGTAAATGCTAGGCATCATAATGGGGGACATGAGGATTAATAGCAACACCCTCTCAAGCTTGCACATCGCCCAAATCCGATATATCATTTACGGTTTACTTTCCGTCCCGTAGTCCCGCGGGCTCGTCCTTGTTAAAACCCGTATGGGTTCGGAGGTGGAGGGCCGCAAACAAAGCATTGTAGAAGCCAATATATATTCAATCCAGCACTGCAAAGCACTGTAAATGATGGGGAACATAATGGGGGGGCATGAGGATTAATAGCAAAACATTCTCAAGCTTGCACATCGCCAAATTGTACTTTGATTTTAAATTCCGTCCAAGTCCCACGGACTTCAATGATCAAGCCCGTAGCTCCTTATTCAAGCCCATGCTGGCTTGGAGGGCGCATGTCCTCCAAGCCCGTAGCTCGTTCTTAAATCCTGTACGTGCTTGGAGGTTGAAGGTATCCATTTTGTTACGGTTTTTGCAGTCTGCATGGTTTAAGCCTGTAACCCTAAAATGGAGGCCCAAGCATTACAGCCTCCAAATTAACAATTGTTCAAATTAGTTTAATATTCCTCATATGTTTGATTGGTCAACACACATACAGGTTCCATTTTAGCCTCTAAAACAGCCCTATAATAAAATATGTCACCCCAACATTGGCGCGCACAGCAAATGTGTTTTGACAACATGTAGCTGACATGAGCGGGCCCACATCATTGCGCAGTTCTAATAATTTTGACTACTGCGTGTCGATGAAAGGGCGCAAGTGATATGACCTAATGCCATAAACCCTTCTAACCCTTGTAGCCACAGCCTAATCCTAACCCTTACACCCCACAGCCTTATCCTAATCATTAGATCCGCTAGCCTCCTGTCGGCCTGCTGTTGTTGATGCGCGCAGGTGTCGGTGCGCAGATGACAGCACACATTCGATGCACGCTATATAGTTGATCAACGATAGAATACACATCTCGCTCATCACATCTACATTAGAGAATACAAATAGTGGCCAAATCAGACCGCAACTTGGCATATATCAAGTACCAGGGGAATATTTCAATATATGTAGTTAAGTTCTTCAGTTGTGTCTGACTCTCTGTGACCCTATGGACTGCAGCACATTCAGCTAGGTCTCTGCCTGTGCTGTTCTCCAAAGTTTGAAGGCCAAAGCGATTGAATTGGGTAGTGTGGCTTTAATCATATTATGCATGTTGCAGCATGGTTTGTCATATTGGCATGTGCATGACCATTACAACATATGATAACCAAAGGATATTTAGCCAATGCATGTTCATTATTGGGCAACTAACTGTATTCATACATATGCTAAGTGATGTTGGTGAAGGGGTTTGTGTACTTCAATGAAGCTGTGAGCTATACTACATAGGGCCAGTGTAGGGGGGTACGTCTTATCAGAGAGGTCAGACTAATCCCAATCAACTAGAGAAGGAACTGGAAAACCACTCCAGCGTCACCTGTCCTATTCATTGTAGGCCCTCAGGGGAATGTTCCTACTCCACAGTATTGCTAATCAGACTTGTCATGGGTATTAACCCTATATTAGTAGTAGATATGATATTTGGGATCATATGATATCTAAAGCTATTCTGACTCCTCAACAGTTTTATATGTATTGATCTATTGCATGTTAACTATGGCTCATCAGTTTACATTTATAGGAATGTGACACTAATGTAATGCATGTGGATTTCACAGAACCAAACATATTCATAACACACGGAAGCAGTCAGAAAGGTCTAACAAAGCTTTATTTTTTACACAGACCACAATCAGCAGTGGTCAAGAGTGTGCATTCACATAACAGTATAACAAAGCTTTATTTGCTAGACAGACCACAATCAGCAATGGTCAAGATTGTGCATTCACATAGCAGTATAACAAAGCTTTATTTGCTAGACAGACCACAATCAGCAGTGGTCAAGATCGTGCATTCACATAACAGTATAACAAAGCTTTATTTGCTAGACAGACCACAATCAGCAGTGGTCAAAACTGCATTAATATCATGGGTGTGGTGTGGGCGGGTAAACCTACAGGGGTCAATCTAATAGTCTAGAATAAGCATGATGCATAGCACCTACCAGGGTCACATGCGGGCACTACACCGCTGCAACCGGAACCAGAAATCTCTCCATTTAACTGAAGAAACCATTTATGTGCATAGCACTTACAACTTGTAACTAGATCTGCTCAATGAAACAGATGATTCAACCTTTGGACTGTGTAATCCAATCCAGTTTCACACATACAGTGTGTTGACCAAACAAAAATCTGAAATAAATGGTTGAATAAAAAAAGGCGGAGGAGGATTCCAAAAAAAATTATAATCACGATTATCTGTGGATAATCAGAAATATGGGCAAATAGCCATTATTATGGAGAGGACACAAAGGTCAGCAGCCAGATTCAATGTTACTTACATCAGACCCAAAGATCTGTTCTCAGACTGATATTGAGGTCAGGATCACATGCTTCACTAGTGCATATATTATTGCTGGCTGTCATTAACATGCCATTGTGAGTCCACCGCCATAGCGGTATTAGTCTACATTTAAGCTAACAACAATCATGTCTGAGATATCTGGCAATATGATAGCTGTAAGATTGTGGGAGCTACATGTTAAGGGGGCTGCCTTTGAAGGCATGTCTACCTGAGAGGCACTGGGAAAACCTTACACCTCATATAATTCCTCCACAATGCTTGCAGATGCAGGAGATGCCTTCATGGACCTAAAAACAAACAAAAAGAAAGAAGCAAAAAAAGACAAAACATACGAAATAAGGCCTGAAAACATCATAGGCCTGCAGCATCTCTTCTCAACAGCACTCCTTAGTGACAATTTATTGGTCACACTACTAATTAAATCTAGCCCAGCTCCAGATCTTTGGATCTTGGCCTATGTGATGGTATATTTTGGGCCTGATTCTATTGTTGGCCAATTGAATATAAGCACAGAGCAAAATTTTTACTGAAGTTTTTAGTTAGTGAAGACCTTTCTTTTGGATAGAAGTTCACTAACTAAAAACTTTGTTTAAAAATATATGCCATGTGCTTATAAAGAGCCCTATTCAATTGACCAAATCACATTTTAATGAGGCCCTTTGTGTTCTGTTTAACCTGTCACCAATTGATGGTCACTGAGGAGTGCTGTTGAGAAGGCAAAAACATGTCTGCAGACCCTATGGGCGTCATTCAATTGCGATTTGGCCAATTGAAAAGGGCTCTATATAAGCACAGAGCATATATTTAGTTACAGACGTTTGTAGTTAGTGAAGACCTTGCTTTTGGATAGAAGTTCACTAACTACAAACATCTGTAAAAAATATGCTCTGTGCTAAAATTGAGCCCTTAGCAATCAGCCACATTGCAATTGAATGAGGCCCTATGTCCTCCTCCGCTTGGGCCCAGGACCCACATCACCTGTGCCCATCCTCCGTCTCCCCTCTGGTGGTGATGGTGGTGGTGGGGGGGGGGGGGTGCCAGGCAGCGGTGGTCTGGCCGGTGGCGGACACATGGGAGGAGAGGAGGGGCCAGGCTGCTCTTGACTGGGGGATTGGGAGATTCCCGTTGATGTCGGGCTGGGGACCATCTCCTGTCTGAGCAGCCAGACCTGAAGGTGTTCCGCTGTCATGTGGTGCCTCCTCACCTCCCTGGACAGCCTGGCCAGGCTGTGGGTCATATGCGACCGGAGGCCAGAGATGCTGGCCTCCATCCGGAGCTGGCTGGCCGTTGACTCCTGCATGCTGGCCTCGAGCCTTTGTGAGCTTGCCAGCTGCTCCTTCATGACGGCCAGCATCTCCACCAGCACAGCCTGGCTCTGCGGCGACGACACCCCTGGGTGGGCCTGGTGAGGTGTAGTGGGGAGGTCCACAGCTGGAGCCTGGGGTGACAATGCGCCCGGTGGTGACCAGGCCAGCACACTGTGTGGGGAAGGAGGTGCCGTCCCAAGGGCGTGGGAGGGCCCCAGAGCATGTCTTTGGAGGATGGGCATAGTCCCAGGGCTTGTACCAGTAGAACTGGCAAGGTCAATGACCAGCCCATCCTCCGACCCAGGGCCCTCAGATCTTCCTTCCTCCTCCCCCTGTGCTGGAAGATCCTGGTACGGGGCAGATGGCCCCGCCTCCTTTGCCTGGTCACAGGACTCAGAGCTCCTCCTGGATGCTGAGAGATAGAGAAGAAAGGTACATGTCATTAGTATGTTGATTAGTGCATTGATATGTGTTCATTTCTAATTATCTGACATCTAGCCTTGAATATGGATGATTCTCCTCTTTGCAACTCTGATTAGCTATCTTATACTAGCTGTTATCTATTCTTAGGTTTCTGTTCTTGATGGTTCTCGGCTCACAAAGCTATCTGTATTACGGCTGCTGTCTGTAACTGCATAGGCTGAACGGGAACACCAATACATGGACTCTCTATTACAGGGGTGTCCAAACTCTTTCCTGGATTGGAAGATATCCTTTCTGTACACAGGTGAGTGAATCAGGATGACTGAAGAAGCGATTGTGCGCAGCAGGGTTATCAAATCCAGGCCTGTGTGTGGCCCACCAGGACCGAGTTTGGACACACCTGCTCTATTGCTTGATTACTGTTGTGGTGACCAGGAATGACAGTGATTTGTCAGCTTCATGAATTTAATGATGCATCCATCTATCCCTTGTTAATTTCATGGAGCTGACATGTCAGTGTCATGTCCATGTGTAATGTGTGTGATGCACATGTGGTGGCATGTTGCTGTATGTCATATTCACCTGCCATGGAGGCTGGGTCCTGCTGCTCCACCGGGCCTGAAGCTCCAGCTGCCGCGGAGGGTGCAAGTATGGCCCTTGCAATGACTTCATGTCCCAGGTACTTGACCCTCCGCCCCTCGGCCTCCTGCGCCATCTTCTTCCTCACCGCGGCCCTGATGTCGTCAAACCGGTGCTTAATGGACCACCACATCATTGACCAGATCGACCACCTGCTGCCAAGCATTAGCCCTGGGCCCAGCCTTGACTTCCCTACCCCCCGAGGTGATGACGGGGCGGGCACGGATGGCCTCCAGGAGGACCATGTTCTCCTCCCGGCTATAATTGTGGGCCCTGGACCTGCCGCCAGCCTCTTGCTCTCCAGACTGGGGTTGAGGACCCTCTCCACTCTCCTCCTCCCTCCTCTCCTCCCTCCTCCTCCTACTCTCCTCTCCCTCCTCTCCTCCCTCCTCTCCTCCCTCCTTCCTCTACTCTCCTCCCTCCTACTATCCTCTCCTCTCTCCTTCCTCTCCTCTCCTCCCTCCTTCCTCTCCTCTCCTCCCTCCTTCCTCCTTCCCTCCTCTCCTCCCTCCTTACTCTCCTCTCCTCCCTCCTTCTCCTCCTCTCCTCCCTCCTCCTGTCCTCCCTCCTTACTCCTCTCCCTTCCTCCTCCTCCTCTCCTCTCCTCCCTCCTCCTCTCCTGCCTCCTCCTCTCCTCCCTCCTCCTCTCCTCACTCCTCCTCTTCCCTCCTCCTCCTCAACTACCTCCCCCTCCTCAACTAATTCCCCTCCTCAACTACTTCCTCCTCACTCCTCCTCTTCTCTTCCCCACCTCCACACCCCGGGACTCCTTGCCACTCCTCTCCCCTCTGCTCCTCTCCCTCCATCACCACCTGAAAAGAAAATAAAGAGAAACTAAGAAATGTTTTAGTGGGTTTGCCTGCTCCCCCCTCGTCCCCCATTCTGATCGCCTATAACACTATTTCTGCTTGGATATCAATGTTGTAACTAACTGCAGTAATCAACCTTAAGTGGACAGAGCCTGTGACAGCAGTGGGAGGGGTGTACAGCACCTCTCACTCTGGACCTGAGTGGCGCTGATGAAACACGCTAGATCAATACTTTCCTAAACAATGTGGAAGGGTCAGTTACAGTTTGCATATATACAAGGTATGCAGCTATTTACTGTGTGCTTCTATCATGTGTGGGGAGTGGCCCATGTCTGAGGCCACTAATATCCTATCTGCATTATACTCTGCACATATTCCTGGGCGTGGTACCTATCCTGAAGCCATCTTCTGTACCAGAGGTAGTAGGAACTACACGGTCCCGCTGGGCTAGGCTGAAAATAAGTTCTTGCCAAGCCCCATTGAAGAAGAAGTTTGGAACACCTATGTGTATTGCAAATATGTGTAGAAATCTCAATCAAGCTCAATCAAAATCAATCAAACTCAATCAAACTCAAACTCAATCAAACTCAATCAAACTCAAACTCAATCAAACTCATTCAAACTCAAACTCAATCAAACTCAAACTCAATCAAACTCAAACTCAATCAAACTCAATCAAACTCAATCAAACTCAAACTCAATCAAACTCAATCAAACTCAAACTCAATCAAACTCAATTAAACTTAATCAAACTCAAACTCAATCAAACTCAATCAAACTCAATCAAACTCAAACTCAATCAAACTCACTCAATCAAACTCAATCAAACTTAATCAAACTCAAACTCAATCAAACTCAAACTCAATCAAACTCAAACTCAATCAAACTCAATCAAACTCAATCAAACTCAAACTCAATCAAACTCAAACTTAATCAAACTCAAACTCAATCAAACTCAATCAAACTCAATCAAACTCAAACTCAATCAAAACTCAAACTCAATCAAACTCAAACTCAATCAGACTCAATGAAAACTCAAACTCGATCAAACTGAATCAAACTCAAACTCAATCAAACTCAAATTCCATCAAACTCAATCAAACTCAAACTCAATCAAACTCAATCAAACTCAAACTTAATCAAACTCAATCAAACTCAATCAAACTCAATCAAACTCAAACTCAATCAAACTCAAACTCAATCAAACTCAATCAAACTCAAACTCAATCAAACTCAAACTCAATCAAACTCAATCAAACTCAAACTCAATCAAACTCAATCAAACTTAATCAAACTCAAACTCAATCAAACTCAAACTCAATCAAACTCAATCAAACTCAATCAAACTCAAACTCAATCAAACTCAATCAAACTCAATCAAACTCAATCAAACTCAATCAAACTCAAACTTAATCAAACTCAAACTCAATCAAACTCAATCAAACTCAATCAAACTCAAACTCAATCAAAACTCAAACTCAATCAAACTCAAACTCAATCAGACTCAATCAAAACTCAAACTCGATCAAACTGAATCAAACTCAAACTCAATCAAACTCAAATTCCATCAAACTCAATCAAACTCAAACTCAATCAAACTCAATCAAACTCAAACTTAATCAAACTCAATCAAACTCAAACTCAATCAAACTCAATCAAACTCAAACTCAATCAAACTCAAACTCAATCAAACTCAATCAAACTCAAACTCAATCAAACTCAAACTCAATCAAACTCAAACTCAATCAAACTCAAACTCAATCAAACTCAAACTCAAACTCAATCAAACTCAATCAAATTCAATCAAACTCAATCAAACTCAATCTCTCGCTCTCAATCTCTCGCTCTCAATCTCTCGCTCTTAATCTCTCGCTCTCAATCTCTCTCTCTCAATCTCTCTCTCTCAATCAATCTCTCTCAATCATTCTCTCTCAATCAATCTCTCTCAATCAATCTCTCTCTCTCAATCTCTCTCTCTCTCAATCTCTCTCTCTCAATCTCTCTCTCTCTCAATCTCTCTCAATATATATATATATATATATATATATATATAAAGAGAGAGAGAGAGAGAGAGATATCCAGATATAATACAAAACATTAAAAAAAAAATTACTTACCTCCCTCCACCAAACTCCTCTCCCCACACAAAAAAACTCTCCAAATCTATAAGCCAACCCCAAAAAAAACACAATTGTACTTCTCGCCAGTGTATTCAGTAAATATAGAAATTAGCAAAACATACAAATAAAATACAGCTTGATAGGATGAAAAGCATGTACAATGCAACTTACCTCCCTCCAATCAATTCCTTTCTGGACAATGAACACAAACTCTCAAAAATCCTATAAACAAGAAAAAAACACAATTGTACCTCTCGCCAGTGTATTCAGTAAATATAGAAATTGGCAAAACATATAAATAAAATACAGCTTGATAGGATGAAAAGCATGTACAATGCAACTTACCTCCCTCCAATCAATTCCTTTCTGGACAATGAACACTCGCAAAAATCCTATAAACAAGAAAAAGAACGCAATTGTACTTCTTTACATTGTACTCCGTAAATGTAGTAACGTATTTCCGTAAAAAGAACATAAAACGCGACTTGATAATAAAGCAACTTTACTCCTCTCACCCACCAAGCTCCGGGAACCGCGTGCTACTTCGGCCGAAATCGCAACACAGTCGAGGCGTGGGCGCGTGTCATTCCTATTTATTCACTTCCACTGTCAATCAAATGGTCTATCCCGTAAGTGATTGGCTGTGAGTGATTCCGCTATTGGATGGTTCTTGCCGGGCACGGCTAGTCCGTCCCCCTTCCAGCTTCCGTGCGCGCCTAAACGTCACAGCCTTCCTACATTCTGAAGGCCGAGATTCGCGCCTGGCTATATTAAATTTACGGCCGCATCCGTTGAAGTTCACACGATGCACTTACGGCATTGGAATGAAACAGGGCTGAAAGGGCCCTAAAAGTATAAATGAAGCAATAAAAGGCATTCAAATTACTGGCAAAACAATCCCCAATGATCAAATATGTAAATAAAAGATATATTTTTATTGTCATGTACATCCTCAATATGGCGGCCATATTAACCCTTTAGCACTCACAAAGGCTAGAATGTGTCCCCTAAACAAATCAACATTATCTGATTTACATCTCTCTCATCACTACTTTTTGGAACACAAATATTGGTTATATTTCAACGCCACATTACATAGATCATGTAGCATGGGCCCAAATTAAAAAGTGGGCCAGAATATTAGGGGTTACAAATTTAACTGGCTAAACCAATCCATAATCAGGGAACTTCATAACATGATGAAGCTTAGATACACCAGTGAGCTTTTCCATTTGTGAAATCCACCAGGATAATCACAGCTGTGGTAATTATCAAGCTATAAAACCACATCATCAGCCAGGAATTAGCAAGTCTGAACCATCATGGATAGCAGCAACCTGAGTGCGGTGTATAGGTATGTGAGTAGAGCGCAGCGCCGTAGGAATGGATATTTGTTTCGAATGTTGCAGAGTGGAAACCCGGCTGTCAGGCGTGCGACTGAGGAGTGGCTGAGGCGTGACAGAGAGGGGCGGCTGGGAGTGAATGTGGGTGAGCGTGCTGATGCAATCCATGGTGGTCCAGAACCAAGGCAGGCAAGTGGCTCATCACCGGATATGCCTAGGGTCATGGTGGGGGGTCAGTTAGGGGAGAGAGCTCCAGTGGCACAGGGACAGGGGGATATGAGGGCACCTGCAGACAGGGAGGAGGACCTTGATGTGGGTGATCAGCTGATGGGGGGGCCAGATGAGAGACCCCTAGAGGGTGTGGCACATGAAGTGGGGGCTCCTGCACAGCCAGACCCACATGGGGGTGAGCAGGCCCAAGAGCCTGCCAGGAGGTTTCGTGCACCCAGGATGTACAGGGAGAGAGTCACATTAGAGGGGTTAACTGATGTGGAAGTGTATGAGCGTTTTAGGCTAACCCGTGCCAGCCTGGAGGAGCTCTATGCGGTCCTGAGGGAGGACATGGAGCCTTCCTCACGGACCAATAGAGCCATCCCAGGCATGACACGGATGTTAGCCGCCATACACATCCTATCATCTGGTAGTTTTCAGAACACTGCTAGTAGGAGGAATGTCTCAGGCAAGCCTTTCAAGGTGCCTGAGCACATTCCTGCCAGATACATCAGTTTTCCCCACACTGGGGAAGAGATCTTGAAGGTGAAAGCAGATTTCTTTCGAATGGGAGGTATCACCAATGTGCTCAGTGCTATAGATTGTACACAAGTAGCATTGATACCTCCTAGAGAGCAAGAAGCGCTGTTCAGAAATCGCAAACACTATCATTCCATCAATGTACAGGTTGTTTGTGATGCAGGCATGCGCATACAAAATGTGGTTGCAGGCTTCCTGGGAAGTACTCATGATGCCCATATCCTGCGTCAGTCATCCACCCATCGTTATTTTGAGTCTGGACAAGCTCCACCTGGGTGGCTACTGGGTGAGTACCCATAAAGGAACCCCTAACATATACATCATGTTCCACTGTAATGCTATTCCATTGTTGCGTGAAAAATGCGCAACGACGCATGCGCCAACAGACAAAATAGAGTCCCTCAATAGCGCGCACGACATCTGCGAGCAGGAGTTGAGATAAGGACTTAAGGGTGGACTTAGGGGTTTTAGGGTTAGGGGTCTTTGGGCTAAGGCTTCGGATTCTGAGTGTTAGTGTTAGGCATGGGGTCTCAGTGGTTCGGGTTAGGTATGGGGTCTGAGGGCTTGGGTTAGAGGGTTTTGGCCCATTAGGCAATAGATTCTACAACTTGCGCTCTTTGATCGACGCACATTTTGCCACACAATTTTCAACAGTGCGCTACTCATTTGCCGTGCGCCCTAAAGAAGGTGTGCCGACTGAGCCATTGCATCGTAGCTTGTTGCTGTGCCTAACCCGATGTGACCTGGTCATAGGAGTAGGAAGTTCCAACCCAGAGATCCCTAAACTAACGTCACATTAATCATTGCGTATATTTACAGATGCTTTAACGAGCAGCACAACCTCACATTCATATCTACATCTTCCATTTTTGTTTCCTTCAGGTGATGCAGGATATAGGTGTTTGCCGTGGTTGTTGACCCCTGTGAACAATCCACGCACAGAGGGGGAGGAGAGGTACAATGCGGCCCATGCCAGAACCCGGAATGTAATAGAGTGCATCTTTGGCCTCCTGAAGATGCGCTTCAGATGTTTACATTCCACTGGCGGGGCGCTACAGTATACACCAGTGAAGGTTTGTCACATCATCCTGGCCTGCTGTTGTCAGCACAATATAAAAAGTACAGGCAAACTGTCTGGGGAACATTGATGATGCTCCGCTTGAACCGGCGGAGCGTCCAGTACCTCCCCCTGGTGAGGATAACGTTCAGGGGTCACGACTACGTGCCCACGTCATTCGGGAGTACTTCCCATGTAAGTCTGAAACTAATAACAACCAACTATAATGTACCTTGATTATGGTTACTAATACATCTCTTTTCTCCTTCCCCATTGTCATACAGAATATCCAACAGTCCACAGTAGAGGATAGCTTTGTGATGTAACATATGTCTCGTGACGCATTCTTAATACTGGATCAAATACAGCCTGCTCTGATATCTGTTAATGGTAAGTATGCGCACATTCCCATACACATCATATATATTGATATCTGCCAACCTCCAGAAGCTAAGCTAAATGGATGGTCTGATGTATTCCACAATGTCAATGGATATAGGCCTTACAATCGTATTTGAAAACATCTTCACAGAACAGTAATGTTCCCATTGTCTGATCATCCTATTCCACATCCCATGGAGGTCAATGCAATTCATAGCAATCTAAATATATGAAAATACCAGCATATTGTAAACCATAATAAATGTACCTCATGGGATGCAAAGAGGGGATCCCTACTGTTCTTTGTCAGCGAATGCTGGTAAACGCATTCTCAGTTAGTAATGTCGCAAACATAACATTTTCGGTTCGCGAACGCGAACCGCCGCAAATGTTCGCGAACCGGCGAACCCGGCGAACCGCTTTAGACTTCAATGGGCAGGCGAATTTTAAAACCCACAGGGACTCTTTCTGGCCACAATAGTGATGGGAAAGTTGTTTCAACGGGACTAACACCTGGACTGTGGCATGCCGGAGGGGGATCCATGGCAAAACTCCCACGGAAAATTACATAGTTAATGCAGAGTCTGGTTTTAAGCCATAAAGTGCATAAATTACCTAACATTCCTAAATTGTTTGAAATAACGTGCTTTAAAACATCAGGTATGATGTTGTATCGATCAGGTAGTGTAAGGTTTAGGCTCGCTTCACAGTGACAGACCAAACTCCCCGTTTAATGCACTGCAAACAACCGCAAACAGTCCATTTGCACAACCACAAACTCCACATTTGCACAAGGTTGGATACCAATCTAGCCATGTCCAGTTCCTTGTCCTCACTGATGTCATTGAAGGTCTCTTTCTCCACCCAGCCAGCAAGGGTCCCCGAAAGGTGACAACAAGCCCCATGGGACGCCTGCTCTGTTTGGTCTTCCACCTCCTCAAAGCCACCTTCCTCCTCGGACTCCTCTTCTTCAGACTCCTCTCACTGCGTTGCCTCTCTCTGCATTTTTATAAGGTGTGTTAAGTAGTACTACTCTTATCAGTTTAATACCTGTTACAGCACCTATCAGGGGGCCTGTATAAGGCCTGGATTTTTAGAACCGGGACATGGAAAAAGATGCTTTGTTGGTCGTATCACTTCAATTTTTGGGCACGGCACGTGCAATCAAAGGTGCCACCAGATAGGAGTGGCGTGTTTGTAAATACTACTCTTATCAGTTTAATACCTGTTACAGCACCTATCAGGGGGCGTGTATAAGGCCTGGATTTTTAGAACCGGGAGATGGAAAAAGATGCTTCGTTGGTCGTATCACTTCAATTTTGGGGCACGGCGCTTGCAATCAAAGGTGCCACCAGATAGGAGTGGCGTATTTGTAAGTACTACTCTTATCAGTTTAATACTTGTTACGTCACCTATCAGGGGGCGTGTATAAGGCCTGGATTTTTAGAACCGGGAGATGGAAAAAGATGCTTTGTTGGTCGTATCACTTCAATTTTGGGGCACGGTGCGTGCAATCAAAGGTGCCACCAGATAGGAGTGGCGTATTTGTAAGTACTACTCTTATCAGTTTAATACTTGTTACGTCACCTGTCAGGGGGCGTGTATAAGGCCTGGATTTTTAGAACCGGGAGATGGAAAAAGATGCTTTGTTGGTCGTATTACTTCAATTTTGGGGCACGGCACGTGCAATCAAAGGTGCCACCAGATAGGAGTGGCGTGTTTGTAAGTACTACTCTTATCAGTTTAATACCTGTTACAGCACCTATCAGGGGGCATGTATAAGGCCTGGATTTTTAGAACCGGGAGATGGAAAAAAGATGCTTTGTTGGTCGTATCACTTCAATTTTGGGGCACGGCACATGCAATCAAAGGTGCCACCAGATAGGAGTGGCGTGTTTGTAAGTACTACTCTTATCAGTTTAATACTTGTAACGTCACCTATCAGGGGGCGTGTATAAGGCCTGGATTTTTAGAACCGGGAGATGGAAAAAGATGCTTTGTTGGTCGTATCACTTCAAATTTGGGGCACTTTGTGACATTAGCTTCTTACGCTCAAACATGTCCTTTACAGGCACCTGACTATGGGCAGATGAGCAGGAACTGCTCAAGGCGAGAGACGGAGTGGCGGATGGTTGAGAGGGGGCAAGGAGGACAGCAGTGGTTGATGTGGCTGATGATGCTGGACCAGGAGGAGGATGGCGGCTTTGAGTTTGTGTGCTGCTTGTACTCATGTGTTGGTCTGGAGTCACCCAAACATTAGGTCTCAACCTGAAGAGGATAAGGGAACCAGGCTACTCTAGACCTCATTCATCATTACAGGTTTTGACAGATTGGTACTATGCGTGCAAGCTACTGTTACAACAGATATGAGTGGCACTGTGCACTTGCAGAAGTTGGCAGAGTAGACGCTGTAGGTCTGACACACACGCTTGCAGACAACTAACTGCTATGCAATCTATTACAGTAGAAACATTTTTTCTTGTTTTAAATGTACACTACTGTTACACCAGATATGAGTGGTGTGTTAAGTAGTACTACTCCTATCAATTTAATCCCTGTTATGTGCCTTTTTTGGGGGGTTGGTTGTTAAAGCCACAGTGCAGCACCAGAGGCCAGAAAAATTAGGCATGTACACATGCTTGAAAAATTAGATACATCATTTTAAATATACGATAAGTGGTGGGGGAACCCCCCAAAGAAACACCTGGCTACTCAAAAAATGTAGGGATTCCCCCTCTCAGCCTGGTATTATTAGCCTCATGTATCAACTATTTAATGAAAACTCATGGGCAAATAAACCAGACTATACCAAAGCCTGGGAGAGGGATTTGGGCACCGAGTTGGCAGACAGCACATGGGATAAAAGTTGGCGAGGCTTAAGTAGGGGATCTTTAAATTATAGTCTGCTTGAGACTTCAATAAAGGTCCTACACAGGACATATATTACTCCTTTTAAGCTAAATAAATGGGATCCAAAATGGAGCAGCTCATGTTTTAGGAACAGTGGTAATGAGGCTACATTTATTCATGTCTGGTGGGAGTGTCTTCGGCAGTCATAAGACTATGGAAAGAAACATGCTTACTAGCTTCTAAAATGTTTAAGATTCAGATTTCTGCTAATATAGAAAACTGCATGCTGGGTGTTCCGCATGTCTGTCTCTTGCCCGCTCAAAATAGGCTATTAAAGTTCATCATGTTGGCCACAAAGAACCATATAGCCAGACAATGGAAATCGGATACCCTACACTTTCAGGTGGTTAAAAATAAATTAAACTTTATCCTTATAAATGAACGCCTTACCCATTTAGTAGACAACTCCATGGATACATTTTGAGATATATGGTCTCCGTGGCTGCAATTAAGGGATAGCATATCATCTGGAGACAATTAAAGAAATTTAGGTCCGGAATAGGGGCTCCCCTAAATGGGAGAGGATATTCTCAAGAGAACGGGATGGATGGAGGTGTGTGTGGATCCTTAGAGGGGCGGAGGACTGAGGTAAGTTCTATATTTTACATCATATTTATGTAAAAAAGGAGGATGTTTGTGGACCTTTCCCTTTCCCAACATGTTAAATGTTAAAACGAGTTATTTTTTTTCCCAATTATAGTCGGATTTAAGACTTAAAGGGAATCAACTTAAAACAAACTGAATTAAAGCTATATTAATAACTGAAAAGTAAAAAAACGGTGGCAAAATCATTCGAGGAAAGGAGAGGTCGCCTACTGAAGCCTGCCCTAGGGTAACCCAAGGGGTGATTGAGCAGGTTAGATATTGTAAATAATAAGCTACTGCTGGAGTGATGATAGATAATAGGACTTTGGTGTTAACTGCTGATATACTCTTTACTATTGTCTGTTTTACCATGTCTTAGGTTTCTCTTAAAAATTGCAATCACAGTAAAAAAAAAGAAAATTTATTAACCAAAAAAGTAAAAATAAGAAGGCCTAGCCAGCTAATTTCAACAAAATGTCTTCATTGTAAATATGTATTTTTGCACAACTGTTGTGTTATGCAAGACTGTTCAATATGCTTTCTTTTTCATTACATGCTGTACGCCTTCTGACATAAAAATTTAAATTAAAAAATTAGGTATTGTTGCAGCCGCTGCTGTTGCAGCGGCCAGAAAAATTGACCTTTGTTCCCCAGGCAGAAAGTGCCATAAAACATTGCGTCTTCTTGAACCCTAGGTGGTGGCGGATAAGTCATTCAAGTCATCCGGCATTCACAGATAACATACAGCAGCGTGTGGACCAGTTTTAGCCAAAGGCAGCTCATCTCATCAGGCCTTTTTCAGTCGAATGTATCGCCCAGTGTCAGTCTCTTCAAGATCCATCCCTCATTCATCCTTATAAAGGTGAGGCAATCTAGACTTTTTTGCCCTAGGCGACTTCTCTTCTCGGTGACAAAACCTCCTGCTGCACTGAAGGTCTTTTCTGACAGGACACTTGAAGCGGGGCAGGCCAGAAGTTCAATTGCAAATTGGGATAGCTCAGGCCACAGGTCTAGCCTGCATACCCAGTAGTCAAGGGGTTCATCGCTCCTCAGAGTGTCGATATCTGCAGTTAAGGCGAGGTAGTCTGCTACCTGTTGGTCAAGTCGTTCTCTGAGGGTGGATCCCGAAGGGCTGTAGCGATGCGTAGGACTGAAAAAGGTCTGCATGTCCTCCATCAACAACACGTCTTTTAAACGTCCTGTCCTTGCCGGTGTGGTCGTGGGAGGAGGACTACTTTCACCTCTTCCCCTGTTATATAGCCCTTGTGCTGTGACATCACCCTTATATGCTGTGTAAAGCATACTTGTTAATTTGTTTTGGACCTGCTGCATCATTTCTGACTTGCGGTAATTTGGTAACAAATCAGGCACTTTCTAGTAGAGTGCACACCCAGTACAGGTCGTTCCCCTTCAGCCTTTTTATACGAGGGTCCTGCGACAGGCACGACAGCATGAAATACCCCATTTGCACAAGGTTGGATGCCGAGCTACCCATATCCCGTTCCTCGTCCTCAGTGATCTCGCTAAAGATATGTTCTTCCCTCCAGCCATGTACAACACCACGGGTACCAGATAGGTGACAACGAGCACCCTGGGATGCCTGTTGTGATTGGTCTTCCTCCTCCCCCTCAAAGCCACATTCCTCCTCTGACTCCTCTTCCTCACAATCCTCTTCCAGCGTTGCCGCAGGTCCAGCAAGCGATGCTGATAAGGCTGTTTCTGGTGGTGATGGTGACCACAACTCTTCCTCTTCCTCGTCACGCTCATCTACGGCCTGATCCAGCACTCTTCGCAGGGCACGCTCCAGGAAGAAAACAAATGGTATGATGTCGCTGATGGTGCCTTCGGTGCGACTGACAAGGTTTGTCACCTCCTCAAAAGGACGCATGAGCCTACAGACATTGCGCATAAGCGTCCTGTAACGTGGCAAAAAAATCCCCAGCTCCGCAGAGGCTGTCCTAGCACCCCGGTCATACAAATACTCGTTAATGGCTTTTTCTTGTTGGAGCAGGCGGTCGAACATTAGGAGTGTTGAATTCCAACGTGTGGGGCTTTCACAAATCAAGCGCCTCACTGGCATGTTGTTTCGCCGCTGGATATCTGAAAAGTGCGCCATTGCCATGTAGGAACGCCTGAAATGGCCACACACCTTTCTGGCCTGCTTCAGGACGTCCTGTAAGCCTGGATACTTATGGACAAAGCGTTGTACGATCAGATTACACACATGTGCCATGCACGGCACATGCGTCAACTTGCCCAAATTCAATGGCGCCAACAAATTTCTTCCGTTGTCACAAACCACTTTGCCAATCTTCAGTTGGTGCGGAGTCAGCCATTGATCCACCTGTGCGTTCAGGGCGGACAGGAGTGCTGGCCCGGTGTGACTCTCTGCTTTCAGGCAAGTCAACCCCAAGACGGCATGATACTGCCGTATCCGGGATGTGGAATAGTATCTGGGGAGCTGGGGGGGGGGGGGGGGTGCCGTTGATGTGGAGCAAGACGCAGCAGAAGAGGACTCAGCTGAAAGAGGATGGAGTAGGAGGAGTAGAGGAGGTGGCAGCAGGCCTGCCTGCAAGTCGTGGCGGTGTCACCAACTCCTCAGCAGAGCCACGCATTCCATGCTTGGCAGGCGTCAGCAGGTTTACCCAATGCGCTGTGTAGGTGATATACCTGCCCTGACCATGCTTTGCAGACCAGGTATCAGTGGTCAGATGGCCCCCTGCCCCAACACTGTGTGCCAGAGATGCCATTACTTCTTTTTGCACAATCAAGTACAGGTTGGGGATTGCCTTTTGGGCAAAGAAATTTCGGCCGGGTACCTTCCACTGCGGTATCCCGATCGCTAAATTTTTTTTGAACGCCTCAGACTCCACCAGCTTGTATGGTAAAAGCTGGCGGGCTAAGAGTTCAGACAAGCCAGCTGTCAGATGCCGGGCAAGGGGGTGACTTTGTGGCATTGGCTTCTTATGCTCAAACATGCCCTTGACAGACACCTGACTGTGGGGAGAGGAGCAGGAACAGCAAGAGGCGAGACACGGAGTGGCGTATGGTTGAGAGGGGGCAAGGAGGACAGCAGTTGTTGACGTGGATGAAGATGCTGGACCAGGAGGAGGATGGCGGCTTTGAGTTTGTGTGCTGCCTGCACTCATGTGTTGATCCCATTGGCGTTTGTGATGTGACATCATGTGTCTTCGCAAAGCAGTTGTACCTAGGTGGGTGTTGGACTTCCCACGACTCAGTTTCTTTTGGCACAGGTTACAAATGGAATCGCTGTTGTCAGAGGCAGACACACAAAAAAAATGCCACACTGCTGAGCTCTGCGGTGACGGCATTCTGGTGGTGGCAACAGCATGCGCTGATTGGCGTGCTGTCTGGCTGATCCCGGGTGCTGATGCATGCTGTTGGACTGTGCCACTAGCTCGTTGCGATGACCTCCCTCTGCTTCCAACTCGTCTCCTCCTCCTCTCTGTCTCGCCATCTGAACTTTCCCCCTGTTCTTCTTCTTTTCTAGCGGGCACCCACGTGACATCCACGGACGCATCGTCATCATCATCACCCGCCTCACTTGTATCTGACAACTCAACAAAGGAAGCAGCAGCGGGTACATCATCATCATCACATCGTACGTACATGTGTGTACTGCTGCCTGACTGAGACATATCCCTGTTATCTACATCCTCTGGCAATAATGGTTGCGCATCACTCATTTCTTCAAACTGATGTGAAAAAAAACTCTTCTGACTGATCAATTGAATTGGCTGTGGTACTAGTGTTGGTGGTGGCGGCAGGCGGGTGAGTGGTAACTTGAGAGGTGCCCGAAGCTAAGCTGGAGGAGGATGGTGCGTCAATGTTCCAAGCGGTAGCTGTAGAAGATTGGGTGTCCTGTGTTAGCCATGCAACTACGTCCTCTGAACTTTTCAATTTCAGGGTAACTGGCCTCTGAACACTGGGAATTTTTGTAGGGGCAAAGGG
This sequence comes from Discoglossus pictus, assembly GCA_027410445.1. NCBI lineage: Eukaryota > Metazoa > Chordata > Amphibia > Anura > Alytidae > Discoglossus > Discoglossus pictus. Next base: position 223,389,705 of record CM050165.1, on the reverse strand, counting down.
AATCACAGCACCACGACCACGGCGGCCCCTGCAGGGTGTCCTGCCTCTGCCTGTCATTTTGTTTCCGATTAGTGGTACTATGCATGCAAGCTACTGTGATTGGATTGGTTGAACTTGGCACAATACTTGTAAGCCTGACACACACACTGGCTAGCGGTCAGGCAAATGAACTTAGATTTAAGAAAATAAAATTATTGTTTTTTTAAATGTAGACTGCTGGTACCCCAACTAGATTGGATTGGTTGAACTTGACACAGTGTATTTTAAAATGATGAGAAAAACTGTTCTGTAAACTAAAGAAAAATAATTTTAGGAGCTTGAGAGATAAAGAAACCGGATGGGGGGATACCGAGCAGAGCACATCATCTAAAGCCCACTGGGAGACAAACTCATCCATTCCCCCAGTGGACAAAGCCAGGTGGTACTCTGCCCGGATACGGGAGCGCACCAGCACCCGGAACATGGCCTCAGGTGACAAGGGAACCCCCCCTATCAAACACTGCTTCCTGGACTTATATATAGCCAATTTGGCTAATGCCAGGAGCAGGTTGACGAGGAGGTCCCTGGCCTTATTGCCCCGGGACACTGGGCGCCCAAAAATAAAAATGGGGAGAAATGCAGCCAAAACTGCAGGAGGAGGCCCCTCAAGAGTGACAAGAGGGGCTGCAGTCTGGCGCAACTAAAATAAATATGATACACGGACTCTCCCTTGCCACAGAATGGACAAGTGGAGGGAGAGTCCGTGAATTTAGCTAAGTACTCTCCCGTGCTCAGTGCACCATGGAGCACTCTCCAACTCAAGTCCCCGGTGGGTCGTGGAACTAAATCAGAATAAAGTTCCCTCCACCGGGGCCTCTTGCCCTCGTCAGCTGGTAGGACCCGCCTCCAGATGGTATCGGGACGGGTCACGAAGGCAAGGAAGTGCACTGTATGGAGCACGAGAGAATATAAGCTCTTCCTCTGCATGCCGCGAAAGCATGCCGAGGGTATGTCCCTTAACTTCGAGAGGTTGGGGACAGGAGGAGCCTGAGGGGAAACACGGGGCTTGTGTCCAATGCAAACAGCCGGAGCAGGGGTGTTGAAAGGTGCATGTGGCACTCGGGCCTGCAAAGCCCCGCGAAGGAAGGTGCGCGAGTCGGGGGAGATGGCATCCCTAATCTCCTGGAGCAAGCGCCCTGAGACTTTGGGCGTCACATATCCCAAACGGAGCGCAAGCTCTTGGGGTGACACCCAATCAGAACGCCCGTATTCCAAGAGATCCCCGACTCTGGTCATCTGTGCATGACTAAGGCGGCAGATGATACTGGGGGACTGTAACATTGGAGCCCCCACTGCTGGATTAAATAGCAGGGGCTCCGTGAATATTTCATCCCCCAAAGGCACGCCCTGCCTGGTCATGGAGACCATGCTCCAGGCCTTGAGGGTTTCCTGGTAGTATGCCGGCAACACAGAGAGGTCTCTCCCAAACCCCTCGGGCCCGATCAGAAATAATTGCCGGTCATACCCCAGGTTGCGCAACTGGCGATAAAAGCTGGATGCCAGTGCGCACCACTGCGGAGAGGGATCTGCATATAGGTATCTCTGCAGGTACTGAAGGCGGAAGGTGGACAACTGGGAGCACACACAAACTACTCCCTGTCCACCCTCCACCAAAGGCAGACTTGCCACCCCTGCAGAGACCCAATGCCTTCCCATCCAGAGGAAATCTAACAAATTCCTCTGGATATTGGTGACAAACTCGGGGGTCGGACTCAGACAAATCAGCCGGTGCCAGATCTGAGAAGCCACCAGCTGATTCACCACTAGAGTCCGCCCCCTAAGGGAAAGCATTTTTGCTAGACCCCTCCATCGTCCCAGACGAGAGAGGACACTGCCCTCTAACTCCCTCCAGTTGTCTGGGACGGAAGCGTCCGCAGCAGACAGGTAGACCCCCAGATATTTAATGACATCTGCCTCCCACGTGATGTCACGAAACGTGGGAGGCAAAGAGTCTACCTATAAATTACCCTCTAAAAGGCCTGTGCATTTGGACCAGTTGATCTGAGCGGAGGAGGCAGCTGAATATACCTCCTGGCACTGTTTTGCCAGCTCAAGATCAACTGGATCCTGGGTCACGAGGAGCACATCGTCAGCATAAGCTGAAAGGACAATCCGCATGTCTGGATCTTTTAGCACCAGCCCTGTGAGCCTTTTCCTCAGTAGGCAGAGGAAAGGCTCGATGGCCAGTGCATATAACTGTCCAGACAAGGGACATCCTTGACGCACCCCTCGTCCAAATACCAAAGGTGCTGTTAGGGACCAATTGATTTTAAGTAAACACTCTGCTGAGGCGTACAGCGTTCTTATAAAGCCCACAAACTGTGGGTCAAAGCCGTACGCCTGCAGAGTGGCTATGAGGTAACCATGGTCCACCCTGTCAAACGCCTTCTCTTGATCTAAAGAGAGAAAGGCGAGTGACAGACCAGTCCTGCGAGAATAATGCAATAGATCCCGGACCAGAAAGATACTATCAAAGATAGTCCGGCCCGGGATCGCATAGGACTGGTCAGGGTGAACCAATTCTGCCAGCACAGACCCAAGTCTAAGCGATATGGCTTTAGCTACAATCTTGTAGTCTGTGCTGAGCAGAGAGACCGGTCGCCAGTTCTTAATAAGCCGGAGATCCCCCTTTTTGGGCAGCAGGGCAAGTACTGCCCTGCGACAAGACAGGGGCATCTCCCTGTTCTCCAGGGCTTCCCCAAGGACCAGATGGAAATCAGGTCCCAGAGTCTCCCAGAAAAATTGGAAAAAATCTACAGTCAGTCCGTCCAGTCCGTCCAAAACTCCCGGATCAATGTCACGAGCCCCTGGTCCTTCAACAAAGCATTGTTGAAGTGCCAATAGGCGGCTCGTGGCGCTGTTGGCGTTAGCGCCACCGTCACAGACACACAGTTGTGGTCTGTGAACGGAGCCAGCCTAATGGCACAAGAACCGACTCGTGACATATAGTGACTAGATATATATAGTCTGTCGATCCGGGAGTGGGACACCAGACCGGCTCTCACCCTGACGTAGGTGAAACCGTCTGATGCCCGTGGGTTCTGCTCTCGCCAGATGTCCTCCAGGGAGAAGCGGGCGATGATCTCCCGCAGGGCTGACGCAGAAGGCGGGTACGGCTCTGGACTATTCCGGTCCAGAGCGTCGAGGGTGCAGTTGAAATCACCCCCGAGTGCCAAACACTCATCTGCGTCAACCGTCTCCAAAAACTGGGACAGTCTGGCGAGGAACCTCACTCTCTCGGGCCCTCCAGCAGGGGCATATATATTAACTAGGTTAATGATGCTACCCTGCTCTCGGACCCGGAGGTGGATTAGACGGCCTGGGATAACAGCTTTCACAAGCAGCAGCTCTGGCTGAAAAGACTCTGAGAACAGGGTCACCACTCCACATGACGCCGATGTGAAGTGGCTGAAGAAGACCCTGCCTCTCCACTCCAGTTGCCACGAGGCCTCAGCCTCTGGAGTGGTGTGAGTTTCCTGCAGGAAGCTCACAGAGTACCCTCCCTGATATAAATAGGAGAGTACCTGGAACCTGCGGAAACTGTCTTGACAGCCATTGGTATATAGCGTGCTGATGTGCAAAGCCATTACTGCGTGTCAGGAATTGTGCGTTCCTCAGACCCTTGAGACTGCTGATAGGACACGCACATTTTATAGAATTTCCGGACGCGGAGATGCTCCGCAGTCCCAGAATTCTTGGCCCTAGTGCTGACCACTAGATATTGCTGGAGAGAGTGGAGAATAAACAACATATTCTTCCACCTCTCCAAGGCCAGCCGCACCTTCCTTTTCTTTTGTCCATGAAGGGTGCTCTCAAGGAATAGATCTATTTCCTTGACAGGGATAACCCACCCAGAATCTGATGTTCCTTCTAGTGGGTCACCCCTGGGCTCCTCTTGGCTGAGGGCTTTTACTCCATCCTCCCCGGCTGGAGTCAGTTTCCTCAGCTTTATTCTCAGGGACCCCCTCTTAGATGATACAGAAGGAGTCCCTTTAGCACCCTTCAAGGTAAATAATGGACCCTTGGATTGCTGCTGCACCCCTGTAGCTTCAGGAGTGCATTCAGGGGTAGCTGGCTGGACAGCAGTGGCTGGCATGGCTTCCTTAATGGAAGCCTTGGAGGCTTTATATGCCTCCTCTGCCAGTTCCACCGCTGCTTGCTCAGCTTGGATGGCACCGATGTTAGGGTCAGTGGACGGCTGAGGAGGGTAGACAGGCTCTCCCATGATGTTAACAGGAAAACCTGTTTTATCACCCTCCCCCATCTCCACTTCCCCTTGTGCCACATCCCCCCTGACAGACAAATCCATGGGGTCCTGAATGGGGGTCATGCCTATATTCCCCCCCTCCAGTAGTGACTCGGCCTGGGGCTCTAACAAAGCCCGAGGTACGTCACTAGAGAGTGACACTGGAGGAGGAGACTGACTGGTGCCCTTGAAGCTCAGCACCTCAGGGACACTGACTACCCATTCAGCAGGGGCTTTGTTGGGACCCCCCTCAAAGGCCAGAGGCAGAACCTGATCTTTCTTGTCTACCCCTGCCTCACTTGGGAGACCCTCTTGCCCCTGCTTTTCCTCCAGACCCTTTTCCACATTAACCCCTATAGGGTCTGGAGAGAGAGATGTGTGGTCTGGCACCAGCTGGCTGAGCTTAATAACCGGGCCAGACAATGTCACCGGATGAGGAGGAGATGTTTTGTTCCTCTTCTTGCTTTTAGAGGGAGGTGCTCCACTATAGAGCACTTCCCACTTATCAGCAACCTCCCTGTTGGTTTTATGCTTCCTCTTCCTGGGGACGTCACTCCTGGAAGAGGAGCTGCCACTAGCTGACTCCCCTGCAGAGGGCTTATTATCCCCCTGCTTACACTGTGCCCCCACACTAACTGATGTAATTATGGTGGGGGAGATTGGGACTTGGGAGATGCTGCTGTGACACTGGGAGGACCGGTGACATTCTTCCCCTTTTTCCCCGTGTCTGCAGTTTTGCTGGAGACCACAGACACAGATGGCTTTTTTGGGGAAGAAGGGGTTTTGGAGGCCGTGGTGGTGGCTTGAGGAACGGCCTCCTTGCCTGAGCTCTGTGGGGGGGCTATGACCCTTGAGGTCCCCGCTGTTATGGGCTCAGCGGGGATGGGTGCTGTACTGACGGAGGTGCCATTTGCTGGGGCTGGGGCATGATGCTTTACATTAGGACAATTCCTACGTGAAAGCCCCAACCCCTTGCAATGATAGCACTGCACCTCTGTAGTGCTGTAAAAAATCCTGTACAGCACCCCCTCAAATGGAACCCCAAAAGACCCCTCGATGTTTTCTGCGCCCTGAGGCAGGCACATTTGTACCTGCCTCTTGAAAGAGAGCACATGACGAAGTGCTCTCTCTCTGCACCCCAGGGGAATTTTAATAAATGGTGTTTTTACTTCCCCTAGGGTTAGCAGGTGGGGGCGCAGGAGGGAGTCTGGTAGGAAGGGGGGCACATTAGAGAGTGTTACTTTTGTGCCCAACCCTTCCAGGGGTTCTATTGGGACATATAATCCCCCCACTGTGATGCCTCTCTGTATAAGAATGTGAGCAGCAGCCAGCGTACGGGTAAAGAAAACTGCTTTCCCGTACATTTTGCTGGCTGCTACTATAACAGAGGGGCTGATGACATTAGCTGCAGCACGCAGATAGATATCAATGCTGTAGACCCCAGACATCTGACATTTAACCCCATGCTTCCTGGTGATCTGCCCCTCAGCCCCAGCGGTGGTATTACTGGGGTCAGCAGAAACCACCTGTGACCAGGTATTAGCCACAGGGATAGGTCTGCTGGCAGAACCACCAGGAGCTGGTGCTGCCTTATCTGCCTGGGGCCTATGCTGTGCAGTGCTGCAGCTAGGATTTTCAGGGGCCATTATTCCCCCTTTTGACCCCTGAGGCTTCTTAGTGGTCTTATCCCTCATGTTTAAACCCTTTTTTTTTTAGTTTATTTGTTTTATTTATTTTTATTTTTTGTTTTATGATTTTCTACAGTTTTTTTTTTTTTTAAATATAAAAGTGTGAAAAAGAAACAAAAAGACAAAACTAAGGGAGACAAAACTAAGGGAGAGAGAGAGATGATGTTTGGCAGTGGAAGGGTTAATGGCCTGTTGCAAGGTGTTGCTAATTGCAACAACACAGAGAACCCAGAGGCTTTTTAACCCCTCTGTGTCTCTGTGTCAGATGTTAAAAAAACCTCTTAAGCAAATATTCAAATTGTTTCCCCCCCCACTGCCTACAAAGATGTTACTTGTCTTCTCTCCCCCAAAACATAAAACCCAACACCAAACAAACAAAACTTTAACAAAACCTGAAAAACTTTTAAAAAAAGTCAAAGTAAAAAAAGCTCCAGGAGTGAAGGTTAAGTGCTAAGGGAGGGGTGTGGCAAAGTATCCAGGAGACAGCTCACTCTCCTGGGATAGAGAGTTGAGCCTGACTCCCAGAAAACTAAAACTTAAATTAAACTAAGAAAAATACCACAAAAACTCCCAAAAATGAACAACACCGTGCACAAAGTGCTTATAAACAGAAAGGTGTTAAAATAAAACTTGTATTTGAGGGACTAAGACCCTAAAAAGCCTTTTGTTTAGAGCTCAAGCATGCACACAACCTCTTGGCACAGTACTTGTAAGCCTGAAACACACACTGGCTAGCGGTCAGGCAAAAGAACTTAGATTGACAGTCAGGCAAATGAACTTAGATTTAAGAAAATAAAATTATTGGTTTTTTAAATGTAGACTGCTGGTACCCGAACTAAAATTGACTGGTTGAACTTGGCACAGTGTATTTTAAAATTATGAGAAAAACTGTTCTGTAAACTAAAGAAAAATCATTTTAGGAGGTTGAGAGATAAAGAAACCGGATGGGGGGATACCGAGCAGAGCACACCATCTAAAGCCCACTGGGAGACAAACTCATCCATTCCCCCAGTGGACAAAGCCAGGTGGTACTCTGCCCGTATATGGGAGCGCACCAGCACCCGGAACATAGCCTCAGGTGACAAGGGAACCCCCCCTATCAAACACTGCTTCCTGGACTTATATATAGCCAATTTGGCTAATGCCAGGAGCAGGTTGACGAGGAGGTCCCTGGCCTTATTGCCCCGGGACACTGGGCGCCCAAAAATAAAAATGTGAGAGGAGAAATGCAGCCAGATTTGCAGGAGGAGGCCCCTCAAGAGTGACAAGAGGGGCTGCAGTCTGGCGCAACTAAAATAAATATGATACACGGACTCTCCCTTGCCACAGAATGGACAAGTGGAGGGAGAGTCCGTGAATTTAGCTAAGTACTCTCCCGTGCTCAGTGCACCATGGAGCACTCTCCAACTCAAGTCCCCGGTGGGTCGTGGAACTAAATCAGAATAAAGTTCCCTCCACCGGGGCCTCTTGCCCTCGTCAGCTGGTAGGACCCGCCTCCAGATGGTATCGGGACGGGTCACGAGGGCAAGGAAGTGCACTGTATGGAGCACAAGAGAATATAAGCTCTTCCTCGGCATGCCGCGAAAGCATGCAGAGGGTATGTCCCTCAACTTCGAGAGGTTGGGGACAGGAGGAGCCTGAGGGGAAACACGGGGCTTGTGTCCAATGCAAACAGCCGGAGCAGGGGTGTTGAAAGGTGCATGTGGCACTCGGGCCTGCAAAGCCCCGCGAAGGAAGGTGCGCGAGTCGGGGGAGATGGCATCCCTAATCTCCTGGAGCAAGCGCCCTGAGACTTTGGGCGTCACATATCCCAAACGGAGCGCAAGCTCCTGGGGTAACACCCAATCAGAACGCCCGTATTCCAAGAGATCCCCGACTCGGGTCATCCGTGCATGACTAAGGCGGCGGATGATACTGGGGGACTGTAACATTGGAGCCCCCACTGCTGGATTAAATAGCAGGGGCTCCGTGAATATTTCATCCCCCAAAGGCACGCCCTGCCTGGTCACGGAGACCATGCTCCAGGCCTTGAGGGTTTCCTGGTAGTATGCCGGCAACACAGAGAGTTCTTTTCCAAACCCCTCGGGCCTGATCAGAAATAATTGCCGGTCATACCCCAGGTTGCGCAACTGGCGATAAAAGCTGGATGCCAGTGCGCACCACTGCGGAGAGGGATCTGCATATAGGTATCTCTGCAGGTACTGAAGGCGGAAGGTGGACAACTGGGAGCACACACAAACTACTCCCTGTCCACCCTCCACCAAAGGCAGACTTGCCACCCCTGCAGAGACCCAATGCCTTCCCATCCAGAGGAAATCTAACAAATTCCTCTGGATATTGGTGACAAACTCGGGGGTCGGACTCAGACAAATCAGCCGGTGCCAGATCTGAGAAGCCACCAGCTGATTCACCACTAGAGTCCGCCCCCTAAGGGAAAGCATTTTTGCTAGACCCCTCCATCGTCCCAGACGAGAGAGGACACTGCCCTCTAACTCCCTCCAGTTGTCTGGGACGGAAGCGTCCGCAGCGGACAGGTAGACCCCCAGATATTTAATGACATCTGCCTCCCATGTGATGTCACAAAACGTGGGAGGCAAAGAGTCTACCTGTAAATTACCCTCTAAAAGGCCTGTGCATTTGGACCAGTTGATCTGAGCGGAGGAGGCAGCTGAATATACCTCCTGGCACTGTTTTGCCAGCTCAAGATCAACTGGATCCTGGGCCACGAGGAGCACATCGTCAGCATAAGCTGAAAGGACAATCCGCATGTCTGGATCTTTTTGCACCAGCCCTGTGAGCCTTTTCCTCAGTAGGCAGAGGAAAGGCTCGATGGCCAGTGCATATAACTGTCCAGACAAGGGACTTCCTTGACGCACCCCTCGTCCAAATACCAAAGGTGCTGTTAGGGACCAATAGATTTTAAGTAAACACTCTGCAGAGGCGTACAGCGTTCTTATAAAGCCCACAAACTGTGGGCCAAAGCCGTACGCTTGCAGAGTGGCTATGAGGTAACCATGGTCCACCCTGTCAAACGCCTTCTCTTGATCTAAAGAGAGAAAGGCGAGTGACAGACCAGTCCTGCGAGAATAATGCAATAGATCCCGGACCAGAAAGATACTATCAAAGATAGTCCGGCCCGGGATCGCATAGGACTGGTCAGGGGGAACCAATTCTGCCAGCACAGACCCAAGTCTAAGCGAGATGGCTTTAGTCCGTGCTGAGCAGAGAGACCGGTCGCCAGTTCTTAATAAACCGGAGATCCCCATTTTTGGGCAGCAGGGCAAGTACTGCCCTGCGACAAGACAGGGGCATCTCCCCGGTCTCCAGGGCTTCCCCAAGGACCAGATGGAAATCAGGTCCCAGAGTCTCCCAGAAAAATTGGAAAAACTCTACAGTCAGTCCGTCCAGTCCTGGAGACTTCTCACAGGACATGGCACGGAGGGCTTCAGAGAGCTCTTGAAAAGATAGTGGTATATCAAGCCGCTCTCTTACACCCTCACTGACTGTGGGGAGCCCCTCCCATAGCACCCTGCAGGCGTCTGGAGAAATGGGATCCGGAGAGTAAAGATCTTTATAAAAGTTCCGGGCTCTATCCCGGATACTCTCCGGATCTGTAAGGGGGGCACCGTCTTCATCTAGAAGACAGGTGATGTGCCTACTGTTACCCCCCTTTTTCTCCAGTGAGTAGAAGAGGCGCGAGCCGCGGTCTAGATCTTTGAGAAAACCTAAGCGGCTGCGCACGTATGCCCCCTTGGCCTGGTGTCGTTCCAGGTCACAGAGGACACCCTTCCTCTCTACATACTCGCTCTGCAGGGATTGGTCCCTACAAGTGAACAGCCTCTGCTCCAGATGGAGTACCTCCCCCCGGAGTGACTCCAACTCAGCTTCGCGCTGCCCACACGCACCCTTGGTATATTCCTGACACAGAAGTCGCAAATGAACCTTGCCCACGTCCCACCACAGTTTTAACGTGGCAAAGTCTCCCTTGCAACCCCTCCAGTCCGTCCAAAACTCCCGGATCAATGTCACGAGCCCCTGGTCCTTCAACAAAGCATTGTTGAAGTGCCAATAGGCGGCTCGTGGCGCTGTTGGCGTTAGCGCCACCGTCACAGACACACAGTTGTGGTCTGTGAACGGAGCCAGCCTAATTGCACAAGAACCGACTCGTGACATATAGTGACTAGATATATATAGTCTGTCGATCCGGGAGTGGGACACCAGACCGGCTCTCACCCTGACGTAGGTGAAACCGTCTGATGCCCCTGGGTTCAGCTCTCGCCAGATGTCCTCCAGGGAGAAGTGGGCGATGATCTCTCGCAGGGCTGACGCAGAAGGCGGGTACGGCTCTGGACTATTCCGGTCCAGAGCGTCGAGGGTGCAGTTGATATCACCCCCGAGTGCCAAACACTCATCTGCGTCAACCGTCTCCAAAAACTGGGACAGTCTGGCGAGGAACCTCACTCTCTCGGGCCCTCCAGCAGGGGCATATATATTAACTAGGTGAATGATGCTACCCTGCTCTCGGACCTGGAGGTGGATTAGACGGCCTGGGATAACAGCTTTCACAAGCAGCAGCTCTGGCTGAAAAGAGTCTGAGAACAGGGTCACCACTCCACATGACGCCGATGTGAAGTGGCTGAAGAAGACCCTGCCTCTCCACTCCAGTTGCCACGAGGCCTCAGCCTCTGGAGTGGTGTGAGTTTCCTGCAGGAAGCTCACAGAGTACCCTCCCTGATATAAATAGGAGAGTACCTGGAACCTGCGGAAACTGTCTTGACAGCCATTGGTATTTAGCGTGCTGATGTGCAAAGCCATTACTGCGTGTCAGGAATTGTGCGTTCCTCAGACCCTTGCGACTGCTGATAGGACACGCACATTTTATAGAATTTCCGGACGCGGAGATGCTCCGCAGTCCCAGAATTCTTGGCCCTAGTGCTGACCACTAGATATTGCTGGAGAGAGTGGAGAATAAACGACATATTCTTCCACTTCTCCAAGGCCAGCCGCACCTTCCTTTTCTTTTGTCCATGAAGGGTGCTCTCAAGGAATAGATCTATTTCCTTGACAGGGATAACCCACCCAGAATCTGATGTTCCTTCTAGTGGGTCACCCCTGGGCTCCTCTTGGCTGAGGGCTTTTACTCCATCCTCCCCGGCTGGAGTCAGTTTCCTCAGCTTTATTCTCAGGAACCCCCTCTTAGATGATACAGAAGGAGTCCCTTTAGCACCCTTCAAGGTAAATAATGGACCCTTGGATTGCTGCTGCACCCCTGTAGCTTCAGGAGTGCATTCAGGGGTAGCTGGCTGGACAGCAGTGGCTGGCATGGCTTCCTTAATGGAAGCCTTGGAGGCTTTATATGCCTCCTCTGCCAGTTCCACCGCTGCTTGCTCAGCTTGGATGGCACCGATGTTAGGGTCAGTGGACGGCTGAGGAGGGTAGACAGGCTCTCCCATGATGTTAACAGGAAAACCTGTTTTATCACCCTCCCCCATTTCCACTTCCCCTTGTGCCACATCCCCCCTGACAGACAAATCCATGGGGTCCTGATTGGGGGTCATGCCTATATTCCCCCCCTCCAGTAGTGACTCGGCCTGGGGCTCTAACAAAGCCCGAGGTACGTCACTAGAGAGTGACACTGGAGGAGGAGACTGACTGGTGCCCTTGAAGCTCAGCACCTCAGGGACACTGACTACCCATTCAGCAGGGGCTTTGTTGGGACCCCCCTCAAAGGCCAGAGGCAGAACCTGATCTTTCTTGTCTACCCCTGCCTCACTTGGGAGACCCTCTTGCCCCTGCTTTTCCTCCAGACCCTTTTCCACATTAACCCCTATAGGGTCTGGAGAGAGAGATGTGTGGTCTGGCACCGGCTGGCTGAGCTTAATAACCGGGCCAGACAATGTCACCGGATGAGGAGGAGATGTTTTGTTCCTCTTCTTGCTTTTAGAGGGAGGTGCTCCACTATAGAGCACTTCCCACTTATCAGCAACCTCCCTGTTGGTTTTATGCTTCCTCTTCCTGGGACGTCACTCCTGGAAGAGGAGCTGCCACTAGCTGCCTCCCCTGCAGAGGGCTTATTATCCCTCTGCTTACATTGTGCCCCCACACTAACTGATGTAATTATGGTGGGGGCAGATTGGGACTTGGGAGATGCAGCTTTGACACTGGGAGGACCGGTGACATTCTTCCCCTTTTTCCCCGTGTCTGCAGTCTTGCTGGAGACCACAGACACAGATGGCTTTTTTGGGGAAGAAGGGGGTTTGGAGGCCGTGGTGATGGCTTGAGGAACGGCCTCCTTGCCTGAGCTCTGTGGGGGGGCTATGACCCTTGAGGTTCCCGCTGTTATGGGCTCAGCGGGGATGGGTGCTGTACTGACGGAGGTGCCAGTTGCTGGGGCTGGGGCATGATGCTTTACATTAGGACAATTCCTACGTGTATGCCCCAACCCCTTGCAATGATAGCACTGCACCTCCGTAGTGCTGTAAAAAATCCTGTACAGCACCCCCTCAAATGGAACCCCAAAAGACCCCTCGATGTTTTCTGCGCCCTGAGGCAGGCACATTTGTACCTGCCTCTAGAAAAAGAGCACATGACGTAGTGCTCTCTCTCTGCACCCCAGGGGAATTTTAATAAATGGTGTTTTTACTTCCCCTAGGGTTAGCAGGTGGGGGCGCAGGAGGGAGTCTGGTAGGAAGGGGGGCACATTAGAGAGTGTTACTTTTGTGCCCAACCCTTCCAGGGGTTCTATTGGGACATATAATCCCCCCACTGTGATGCCTCTCTGTATAAGAATGTGAGCAGCAGCCAGAGTACGGGTAAAGAAAACTGCTTTCCCGTACATTTTGCTGGCTGCTACTATAACAGAGGGGCTGATGACATTAGCTGCAGCACGCAGATAGATATCAATGCTGTAGACCCCAGACATCTGACATTTAACCCCATGCTTCCTGGTGATCTGCCCCTCAGCCCCAGCGGTGGTATTACTGGGGCCAGCAGAAACCACCTGTGACCAGGTATTAGCCACAGGGTTCGGTCTGCTGGCAGAACCACCAGGAGCTGGGGCTGCCTTATCTGCCTGGGGCCTATGCTGTACAGTGCTGCAGCTAGGATTTTCAGGGGCCATTATTCCCCCTTTTGACCCCTGAGGCTTCTTAATGGTCTTATCCCTCATGTTTAGACCCTTTTTTTTTAGTTTATTTGTTTTATTTATTTTTATTTTTTGTTTTATGATTTTTTACTGTTTTCTTTTTTTTTAAACATAAAAGTGGGAAAAAGAAACAAAAAGACAAAACTAAGGGAGACAAAACTAAGGGAGAGAGAGAGAGGTGATGCTTGGCAGTGGAAGGGTTAATGGCCTGTTGCAAGGTGTCTAATTGCAACAACACAGAGAACACAGAGGCTTTTTAACCCCTCTGTGTCTCTGTGTCAGATGTTAAAAAAAAAAAAGCCTTTTCAACAAAAATTCTAATTGTTTCCCCCCCCACTGCCTACAAAGATGTTACTTGTCTTCTCTCCCCCAAAACATAAAACCCAACACCAAACAAACAAAACTTCAACAAAACCTAATAAACTTTTTAAAAGAAAAAAAAGTCAAAGTAACAAAGCTCCAGGAGTGAAGGTGTAGTGCTAAGGGAGGGGTGTGGCAAAGTATCCAGGAGACAGCTCACTCTCCTGGGATAGAGACTTGAGCCTGACTCCCAGAAAACTAAAACTTAAATTAAACTAAGAAAAAAAACACAAAAACTCCCAAAAATGAACAACACCTGTGCACAAAGTGCTTATTAACAGAAAGGTGTTAAAATAAAACTTGTATTTGAGGGACTAAGACCCTAAAAAGCCTTTTGTTTGGAGCTCAAGCATGCACACAACATGCTCTCTGGCACAGTGTATTTTAAAATTATGAGAAAACATTTTCTGTAAACTAAATAAAAATCATATTAGGAGGTTGAAAGAAAAAGAAACCGGATGGGGGGATACCGAGCAGAGCACACCATCTAAAGCCCACTGGGAGACAAACTCATCCATTCCCCCAGTAGACAAAGCCAGGTGGTACTCTGCCCGGATACGGGAGCGCACCAGCACCCGGAACATGGCCTCAGGTGACAAGGGAACCCCCCCTATCAAACACTGCTTCCTGGACTTATATATAGCCAACTTGGCTAATGCCAGGAGCAGGTTGACGAGGAGGTCCCTGGCCTTATTGCCCCGGGACACTGGGCGCCCAAAAATAAAAATGTGAGGGGAGAAATGCAGCCAGAACTGCAGGAGGAGGCCCCTCAAGAGTGACAAGAGGGGCTGCAGTCTGGCGCAACTAAAATAAACATGATACACGGACTCTCCCTTGCCACAGAATGGACAAGTGGAGGGAGAGTCCGTGAATTTAGCTAAGTACTCTCCCGTGCTCAGTGCACCATGGAGCACTCTCCAACTCAAGTCCCCGGTGGGTCGTGGAACTAAATCAGAATAAAGTTCCCTCCACCGGGGCCTCTTGCCCTCGTCAGCTGGTAGGACCCGCCTCCAGATGGTATCGGGACGGGTCACGAGGGCAAGGAAGTGCACTGTATGGAGCACGAGAGAATATAAGCTCTTCCTCGGCATGCCGCGAAAGCATGCCGAGGGTATGTCCCTCAACCTCGAGAGGTTGGGGACAGGAGGAGCCTGAGGGGAAACACGGGGCTTGTGTCCAATGCAAACAGCCGGAGAAGGGGTGTTGAAAGGTGCATGTGGCACTCCGGCCTGCAAAGCCCCGCGAAGGAAGGTGCGCGAGTCGGGGGAGATGGCATCTCTAATCTCCTGGAGCAAGCGCCCTGAGACTTTGGGCGTCACATATCCCAAACGGAGCGCAAGCTCCTGGGGTGACACCCAATCAGAACGCCCGTATTCCAGGAGATCCCCGACTCGGGTCATCCGTGCATGACTAAGGCGGCGGATGATACTGGGGGACTGTAACATTGGAGCCCCCACTGCTGCATTAAATAGCAGGGGCTCTGTGAATATTTCATCCCCCAAAGGCACGCCCTGCCTGGTCACGGAGACCATGCTCCAGGCCTTGAGGGTTTCCTGGTAGTATGCCGGCAACACAGAGAGGTCTCTCCCAAACCCCTCGGGCCTGATCAGAAATAATTGCCGGTCATACCCCAGGTTGCGCAACTGGCGATAAAAGCTGGATGCCAGTGCGCACCACTGCGGAGAGGGATCTGCATATAGGTATCTCTGCAGGTACTGAAGGCGGAAGGTGGACAACTGGGAGCACACACAAACTACTCCCTGTCCACCCTCCACCAAAGGCAGACTTGCCACCCCTGCAGAGACCCAATGCCTTCCCATCCAGAGGAAATCTAACAAATTCCTCTGGATATTGGTGACAAACTCGGGGGTTGGACTCAGACAAATCAGCCGGTGCCAGATCTGAGAAGCCACCAGCTGATTCACCACTAGAGTCCGCCCCCTAAGGGAAAGCATTTTTGCTAGACCCCTCCATCGTCCCAGACGAGAGAGGACACTGCCCTCTAACTCCCTCCAGTTGTCTGGGACGGAAGCGTCCGCAGCGGACAGGTAGACCCCCAGATATTTAATGACATCTGCCTCCCACGTGATGTCACGAAACGTGGGAGGCAAAGAGTCCACCTGTAAATTACCCTCTAAAAGGCCTGTGCATTTGGACCAGTTGATCTGAGCGGAGGAGGCAGCTGAATATACCTCCTGGCACTGTTTTGCCAGCTCAAGATCAACTGGATCCTGGGCCACGAGGAGCACATCGTCAGCATAAGCTGAAAGGACAATCCGCATGTCTGGATCTTTTAGCACCAGCCCTGTGAGCCTTTTCCTCAGTAGGCAGAGGAAAGGCTCAATGGCCAGTGCATATAACTGTCCAGACAAGGGACATCCTTGACGCACCCCTCGTCCAAATACCAAAGGCGCTGTTAGGGACCAATTGATTTTAAGTAAACACTCTGCAGAGGCGTACAGCATTCTTATAAAGCCCACAAACTGTGGGCCAAAGCCGTACGCTTGCAGAGTGGCTATGAGGTAACCATGGTCCACCCTGTCAAACGCCTTCTCTTGATCTAAAGAGAGAAAGGCGAGTGACAGACCAGTCCTGCGAGAATAATGCAATAGATCCCGGACCAGAAAGATACTATCAAAGATAGTCCGGCCCGGGATCGCATAGGACTGGACAGGGTGAACCAATTCTGCCAGCACAGACCCAAGTCTAAGCGAGATGGCTTTAGCTACAATCTTGTAGTCCGTGCTGAGCAGAGAGACCGGTCGCCAGTTCTTAATAAGCCGGAGATCCCCCTTTTTGGGCAGCAGGGCAAGTACTGCCCTGCGACAAGACAGGGGCATCTCCCCGGTCTCCAGGGCTTCCCCAAGGACCAGATGGAAATCAGGTCCCAGAGTCTCCCAGAAAAATTGGAAAAACTCTACAGTCAGTCCGTCCAGTCCTGGAGACTTTTCACAGGACATGGCACGGAGGGCTTCAGAGAGCTCTTGAAAAGATAGTGGTATATCAAGCCGCTCTCTTACACCCTCACTGACTGTGGGGAGCCCCTCCCATAGCACCCTGCAGGCGTCTGGAGAAATGGGATCCGGAGAGTAAAGATCTTTATAAAAGTTCCGGGCTCTATCCCGGATACTCTCCGGATCTGTAAGGGGGGCACCGTCTTCATCTAGAAGACAGGTGATGTGCCTACTGTTACCCCCCTTTTTCTCCAGTGAGTAGAAGAGGCGCGAGCCGCGGTCTAGATCTTTGAGAAAACCTAAGCGGCTGCGCACGTATGCCCCCTTGGCCTGGTGTCGTTCCAGGTCACAGAGGACACCCTTCCTCTCTACATACTCGCTCTGCAGGGATTGGTCCCTACAAGTGAACAGCCTCTGCTCCAGATGGAGTACCTCCCCCCGGAGTGACTCCAACTCAGCTTCGCGCTGCCCACTCGCACCCTTGGTATATTCCTGACACAGAAGTCGCAAATGAACCTTGCCCACGTCCCACCACAGTTTTAACGTGGCAAAGTCCCCATTGCAACCCCTCCAGTCCGTCCAAAACTCCCGGATCAATGTCACGAGCCCCTGGTCCTTCAACAAAGCATTGTTGAAGTGCCAATAGGCGGCTCGTGGCGCTGTTGGCGTTAGCGCCACTGTCACAGACACACAGTTGTGGTCTGTGAACGGAGCCAGCCTAATGGCACAAGAACCGACTCGTGACATATAGTGACTAGATATATATAGTCTGTCGATCCGGGAGTGGGACACCAGACCGGCTCTCACCCTGACGTAGGTGAAACCGTCTGATGCCCCTGGGTTCTGCTGTCGCCAGATGTCCTCCAGGGAGAAGCGGGCGATGATCTCCCGCAGGGCTGATGCAGAAGGCGGGTACGGCTCTGGACTATTCCGGTCCAGAGCGTCGAGGGTGCAGTTGAAATCACCCCCGAGTACCAAACACTCATCTGCGTCAACCGTCTCCAAAAACTGGGACAGTCTGGTGAGGAACCTCACTCTCTCGAGCCCTCCAGCAGGGGCATATATATTAACTAGGTTAATGATGCTACCCTGCTCTCGGACCCGGAGGTGGATTAGACGGCCTGGGATAACAGCTTTCACAAGCAGCAGCTCTGGCTGAAAAGAGTCTGAGAACAGGGTCACCACTCCACATGACGCCGATGTGAAGTGGCTGAAGAAGACCCTGCCTCTCCACTCCAGTTGCCACGAGGCCTCAGCCTCTGGAGTGGTGTGAGTTTCCTGCAGGAAGCTCACAGAGTACCCTCCCTGATATAAATAGGAGAGTACCTGGAACCTGCGGAAACTGTCTTGACAGCCATTGGTATTTAGCGTGCTGATGTGCAAAGCCATTACTGCGTGTCAGGAATTGTGCGTTCCTCAGACCCTTGAGACTGCTGATAGGACACGCACATTTTATAGAATTTCCGGACGCGGAGATGCTCCGCAGTCCCAGAATTCTTGGCCCTAGTGCTGACCACTAGATATTGCTGGAGAGAGTGGAGAATAAACGACATATTCTTCCACCTCTCCAAGGCCAGCCGCACCTTCCTTTTCTTTTGTCCATGAAGGGTGCTCTCAAGGAATAGATCTATTTCCTTGACAGGGATAACCCACCCAGAATCTGATGTTCCTTCTAGTGGGTCACCCCTGGGCTCCTCTTGGCTGAGGGCTTTTACTCCATCCTCCCCGGCTGGAGTCAGTTTCCTCAGCTTTATTCTCAGGGACCCCCTCTTAGATGATACAGAAGGAGTCCCTTTAGCACCCTTCAAGGTAAATAATGGACCCTTGGATTGCTGCTGCACCCCTGTAGCTTCAGGAGTGCATTCAGGGGTAGCTGGCTGGACAGCAGTGGCTGGCATGGCTTCCTTAATGGAAGCCTTGGAGGCTTTATATGCCTCCTCTGCCAGTTCCACCGCTGCTTGCTCAGCTTGGATGGCACCGATGTTAGGGTCAGTGGACGGCTGAGGAGGGTAGACAGGCTCTCCCATGATGTTAACAGGAAAACCTGTTTTATCGCCCTCCCCCATTTCCACTTCCCCTTGTGCCACATCCCCCCTGACAGACAAATCCATGGGGTCCTGAATGGGGGTCATGCCTATATTCCCCCCCTCCAGTAGTGACTCGGCCTGGGGCTCTAACAAAGCCCGAGGTACGTCACCAGAGAGTGACACTGGAGGAGGAGACTGACTGGTGCCCTTGAAGCTCAGCACCTCAGGGACACTGACTACCCATTCAGCAGGGGCTTTGTTGGGTCCCCCCTCAAAGGCCAGAGGCAGAACCTGATCTTTCTTGTCTACCCCTGCCTCACTTGGGAGACCCTCTTGCCCCTGCTTTTCCTCCAGACCCTTTTCCACATTAACCCCTATAGGGTCTGGAGAGAGAGATGTGTGGTCTGGCACCGGCTGGCTGAGCTTAATAACTGGGCCAGACAATGTCACCGGATGAGGAGGAGATGTTTTGTTCCTCTTCTTGCTTTTAGAGGGAGGTGCTCCACTATAGAGCACTTCCCACTTATCAGCAACCTCCCTGTTGGTTTTATGCTTCCTTTTCCTGGGGACGTCACTCCTGGAAGAGGAGCTGCCACTAGCTGCCTCCCCTGCAGAGGGCTTATTATCCCTCTGCTTACACTGTGCCCCCACACTAACTGATGTAATTATGGTGGGGGCAGATTGGGACTTGGGAGATGCAGCTGTGACACTGGGAGGACCGGTGACATTCTTCCCCTTTTTCCCCGTGTCTGCAGTCTTGCTGGAGACCACAGACACAGATGGCTTTTTTGGGGAAGAAGGGGGTTTGGAGGCCGTGGTGGTGGCTTGAGGAACGGCCTCCTTGCCTGAGCTCTGTGGGGGGGCTATGACCCTTGAGGTCCCCGCTGTTATGGGCTCAGCGGGGATGGGTGCCGTACTGACGGAGGTGCCATTTGCTGGGGCTGGGGCATGATGCTTTACATTAGGACAATTCCTACGTGTATGCCCCAACCCTTTGCAATGATAGCACTGCACCTCCGTAGTGCTGTAAAAAATCCTGTACAGCACCCCCTCAAATGGAACCCCAAAAGACCCCTCTATGTTTTCTGCACCCTGAGGCAGGCACATTTGTACCTGCCTCTTGAAAGAGCGCACATGACGAAGTGCTCTCTCTCTGCACCCCAGGGGAATTTTTATAAATGGTGTTTTTACTTCCCCTAGGGTTAGCAGGTGGGGGCGCAGGAGGGAGTCTGGTAGGAAGGGGGGCACATTAGAGAGTGTTACTTTTGTGCCCAACCCTTCCAGGGGTTCTATTGGGACATATAATCCCCCCACTGTGATGCCTCTCTGTATAAGAATGTGTGCAGCAGCCAGAGTACGGGTAAAAAAAACTGCTTTCCCGTACATTTTGCTGGCTGCTACTATAACAGAGGGGCTGATGACATTAGCTGCAGCACGCAGATAGATATCAATGCTGTAGACCCCAGACATCTGACATTTAACCCCATGCTTCCTGGTGATCTGCCCCTCAGCCCCAGCGATGGTATTACTGGGGCCAGCAGAAACCACCTGTGACCAGGTATTAGCCACAGGGTTCGGTCTGCTGGCAGAACCACCAGGAGCTGGGGCTGCCTTATCTGCCTGGGGCCTATGCTGTGCAGTGCTGCAGCTAGGATTTTCAGGGGCCATTATTCCCCCTTTTGACCCCTGAGGCTTCTTAATGGTCTTATCCCTCATGTTTAGACCCTTTTTTTTTTTTTTAGTTTATTTGTTTTATTTATTTTTAGTTTTTGTTTTATGATTTTCTACTGTTTTCTTTTTTTTTTAAAATATAAAAGTGTGAAAAAGAAACAAAAAGACAAAACTAAGGGAGACAAAAACTAAGGGAGAGAGAGAGATGATGTTTGGCAGTGGAAGGGTTAATGGCCTGTTGCAAGGTGTTACTAAATGCAACAACACAGAGAACACAGTGGCTTTTTAACCCCTCTGTGTCTCTGTGTCAGATGTTAAAAAAGCCTTTTAAACAAAACTTCAAATTGTTTTCCCCCCCACTGCCTACAAAGATGTTACTTGTCTTCTCTCCCCCAAAACATAAAACCCAACACCAAACAAACAAAACTTCAACAAAACCTAATAAACTTTTTAAAAGAAAAAAAAGTCAAAGTAACAAAGCTCCAGGAGTGAAGGTGTAGTGCTAAGGGAGGGGTGTGGCAAAGTATCCAGGAGACAGCTCACTCTCCTGGGATAGAGACTTGAGCCTGACTCCCAGAAAACTAAAACTTAAATTAAACTAAGAAAAACACCACAAAAACTCCCAAAAAAAAGAACAACACCGTGCACAAAGTGCTTATAAACAGAAAGGTGTTAAAATAAAACTTGTATTTGAGGGACTAAGACCCTAAAAAGCCTTTTGTTTGGAGCTCAAGCATGCACACAACATGCTCTCTGGCACAGTACTTGTAAGCCTGACACACACACTGGCTAGCGGTCAGGCAAATGAACTTAGATTGGCGGTCAGGCAAATGAACTTAGATTTATGAAAATAAAATTATTGTTTTTTTAAATGTAGACTGCGGGTACCCCAACTAGATTGGATTGGTTGAACTTGGCACAGTACTTGTAAGCCTGACACACACACTGGCTAGCGGTAGCGCAAATGAACTTAGATTGGCGGTCAGGCAAATGAACTTAGATTTAAGAAAATAAAATTATTGTTTTTTTAAATGTAGACTGCTGGTACCCTAACTAGATTTGATTGGTTGAACTTGGCACAGTACTTGTAAGCCTGACACACACACTGGCTAGCGGTCAGGCAGATGAACTGAGATTGGCGGTCAGGCAAATGAACTAAAATTTAACAAAATAAAAGTTTTGTTTTTTTAAAAGTAGACAACTAGTAAACAAGATTGTATTGGTTGCACTGTGCACACACAGTATAAGCTGTGAGCCTGACACACACACTTGGTAGCAGGGGCTAGCAGTGAGACAGGCAAATGAAGTAAGATTAGACAGAAATAAACAAACAAAAAAAAATGATGTTATAGCCCTAAAAAGGGCTTTTTGGGGTGCTGTGTTTACAGCAGAGAACTGATGAGTCCTTCAGCACTGCACTGGACACTGAATAAACTTGCCTAGCTATTGATTTCCCTATTCAATCAGCATCACCTACACTCTACCTCCTCTCAGTAAGACTGCAAGTTAGTTATGATTCCAAAATGGCTGCTGTCCATGAGGTAGAAGGTTGTGGAAGGCAGGGTATGATGCTGATTGGCTGGAATATGTCTGCTGACTGTGAGTTACAAGGTCAAAGTTTGCTCAATGATAAAGTATAGGGGGCGGGTCGAATATCGCATATGTTCGCAGTTCGGCGCGAACGCGAACATGCTATGTTCACCAGGAATAGTTCGCCGGCGAACTATTTGCGACATCTCTATTCTCAGTCAGATAACAGGAATAGTCTCAAGGATGTGTTAACTAGGAATCATTGTGCAATATATCATATGGATTGTGTGACTCATATCATCATATTGCCATTACAGAACTGCTGCCGTGTGTCAACACATTGTTTACCCACACAGACATGGGAAACGACCTGTACAGCAACAGAACATCAGCTACATCAATGTTGTCTACATTGTAAGTGAGTATTTGCGGGAGACATGTGCATGTATGCATGAGAGGAAATGACTAATAACTCCATTAATGTAGGCCTAACTTTCTTTTCCCCAAGACATCCCCTATGTATTGCTGAAGCGGTCAGAAACGTTTATCGGACCATGCAGACGTGTCCTGGGGGAACAGATCTCTTCGTTGAATACTCCACTTGATCTATCCAAGGTAGAGAACCACATGTGGATGTCCGAACATGTATAAATGTGTAATAGTTGGGATCTTCCATTTCTATTACAGGCTGCACTGGTCTCTCTGTCTCTCTCTGTCTCTCTGTCTGTCTGTCTGTCTCTCTCCTCATCCCACCCACCCCTGTTTACCCTTAATTTATTGAGTCACACAAGTCTTCGACACCTGAACAATTAGCAACTTCTGCTATCTATCCCAATTAACCCTTTACACTATGTTTTCTCTTGTCTTCTTCCTCACATCCCCTGCCTTTTCCTCAGACTCTTCTTTACTTCTCCCCTTTTTGTCTTCAACATTTTCATTTCAACTCTCATGCCCACCTCTCTCCTTTTATTCGCCCATCAGCTAATCTTACTCAAGCTGTGGTTAAACTATGTGTCTCCTGACTGTCCCATCTGCAGATTACATTATCTGTCCACATGGGGCAGATACCTTATTACATAGTGCATCGCACTTTACATCTGATCCCTTTCCTCTCCGACTAATGCATAACTTTCTACTTGACACAACTTCCTTCCTATGTAACTCTCACTTACTTATTAACCTTGCTATTCCTTATCTACTCTTCCCCATGTCCATTACCTTTAGCTTGGAAGTGGTGATTTTCTAATCTTGTGGGGGCCTTTGGGAAGAAATCAGTTATCAACAGACTTTACACTCAAAACAGGGCCCTCCATTTTCTGGCTTTGGCAATATTACATACTGTATATTTTCGTGTTCTTCTCCCCTGTATAGCGCCACGGAATGTTTGCACAATACAAATAAATGATAATTAGACTAATAATATTCCCACATCGGGACAAATTAGTCTGGGCCATCATTATCATCTGAAAGATGGTTAGCTTGTACGAGATCCCAATGCATAACATGTGTGCCGACATACCTGCATCTGTTGGTGGCTGCTCATAAGGCATATGTAAGGTTTCCACTAATATATTATTTCTGTGTTTGTATTCCAGATCACGGTCAGAACAAGGCATGACGACAAACATCATGACATTCCATGGCCATGTCAATGTCCTCATGTATGTGCATGTGTCCATTTCATTGCTTTGTTGGATCCAGTTTGATATCTGATTACCTTGACTGAATAGCCGATATGTGTCACGAGACAATTTCACTATACAATGCAGATGTGATGTGACATCTGTCAGCTGATGTTCCTCGTATATCCACAGCATGTGTATGCTCATATAGTCTACCTCGATTCATATGTACCTATTGGTTTAGACATTCTATCCTCTCCTCTACTTGGACTGTTGTGAAGCCTGCAGCACAAACCCTTCCAGATCTTTTCTTCAGTGCTGATGTGACCCTCCCTGTGCATATGGGGAAGAGTAAATCCAGGCTTGGGACTTAACAGTTAATGAGGTTACGTTAATCTTCAGTTATGCATATGCAACAACAGTGAGTATAGATGCTCAATCAGAGAACAAACTACCCTTGATATTGCCTGGTTTGTTGTGAGTTCTCTGGAATAAGTAACATCTGACTGATATGGTCCTGGTCAGGTTCCCTATCTTTTTGACCAAGGTTATCTATGTAGGGGCTGCTTATCGTTGCATGAGAACTTACCTCATGGGCTCATAGCATTCACTGATTGAGCACTTATACTTCTGATGTTGCATCAGAGTGTCCGTTTAACACACAAGCATACATTTTGCTCTTCCCATATGTATATCAGGTTATTCTGGATTATTGTGGTCTTTCCTTATTGACTTTTATATATATGTAGTAACAATAATGAGATCTATTATATTGCCTAATGTTGGGTAATACACTGTAAATCCCATGATCATCTGTATCAATGTAATTTCCCTTGCCTGCATTCTGCTCTCATATCCCTATTTCCCTGTGTTACTTGGATTTTGTATCCTACCCCCCTCCACCATGATCCTTTGCTTACCTGTGATGATTAGTCAACCTGTGGCTTTGTGGCAAGCTTGCTTTGTTAATTTCTGTAAATAGTAAATATGATTTATCCGAGATGTTGTTTGTGTCTGCCTTGTCAATGTTGATACCATAGCATTTCTGTAACATCAATGAAAGGACCTTCAGACTCCACATCTGTGCTCTGCACCATCAGTTAGGTGTGTCAATAGAATTCTCACAGTGTGTTTGCATTACTGATTTCAACCATGAGGGAAGGTTGTTATTAACAATCTATATGACACAGAAACAGACAAATGAGACAGGTGTCCGTAAGTGGCTCACATCCTAATAGTGAACATACAGTATCTAACAGAAGTGAGTACACCCGTCACATTGTTGTTAATATTTTAGTATATCTTTTTATGTGACAACACTGAAGAAATTACACTCTGCTACAATGTAAAGTAAGTTTGCTGACCCATCAATAACTCAATACACAGCCATTAATGTCTAAACCATTGGCAACAAAAGTGAGTACACCCCTAATTTGAAATGTCCAAATTGGCACTAAATGTCAATTATGTGTGGCCACCATTATTTGCCAGAACTGCCTTAACCCTCATGGCCAGGGAGTTCACCCGAGCTTCCCAGGTTGCCACTGGAGTCCTCTTCCACTCCTTAATGATACATCAGAGCTTGTTGATGCTAGAGACCTTGCACTCCCCCACCGTCAGTTTCATCTTAAAGTTGTTTGGAACAACATGCTTTAAAACATCAGGTATGATGTTGTATCGATCAGGTAGTGTAAGGGTTACACCCGCTTCACAGTAACAGACCAATCTCCCCGTTTAATGCACCGCAAACAACCACAAACAGTCCCTTTGCAAAACCGCAAACTCCCCATTTGCACAAGGTTGGATACCAAGATAGCCATGTCCCGTTCCTTGTCCCCACTGATGTCATTGAAGGTCTCTTCCTCCACCCAGCCACCAAGGGTCCCCGAAAGGTGACAACAAGCCCCCTGGGACGCCTGCTGTGTTTTGTCTTCCACCTCCTCAAAGCCACCTTCCTCCTCTGACTCCTCTTCTTCAGACTCCTCTCTCTGCGTTGCCTCTGTCGGCATTATTATAAGGTGTGTACTGTTAATTAGTACTATTCCTATCGGTTTAATCCCTGTTACGTCCAATATTAGGGGACGTGTATATGGCATGGATTTTTGGAACAGGGAGATGGAAAAAGATACTTGGTCGGTCCTCCCACTTAAAAATTGGGGCACTGCGCGTGCAATCTAAGGTGCCACCAGATAGGAGTGGTGTGTTCAGTTGTACTATTTATTCCTATCAGTTTAATACCTGTTACGTCACCTATCAGGGGACGTGTATATGGCATGGATTTTTGGAACAGGGAGATGGAAAAAGATGCTTGGTCGGTCCTCCCACTTCAAATTTGGGTCACTGCGCGTGCAATCTAAGGTGCCACCAGATAGGAGTGGTGTGTTCAGTTGTACTATTTATTCCTATCAGTTTAATACCTGTTACGTCACCTATCATGGGACGTGTATATGGCATGGATTTTTGGAACAGGGAGATGGAAAAAGATGCTTGGTCGGTCCTCCCACTTCAAATTTGGGGCACTGCGCGTGCAATCTAAGGTGCCACCAGATAGGAGTGGTGTGTTCAGTTGTACTATTTATTCCTATCAGTTTAATACCTGTTACGTCACCTATCTTTCCTCCCAATAGCACATTCTATGTGTCATCAACCAGCCTGGGTGTATTTAGAGAACCACACTTTAAGGCCCTTAACCTGGGACAAGGTGGCTTGGCTATCAGAATTGCCTCAGAGCCTTAAAAACTCGCCAAACCCCCTAATCAGACACTCACTATCATACTGGAAATTGGCCAAGAAACACACGGGTTTGTTCCCTGGATCCACCCAAATGACCCCAATTCTTGACTACCCTCAGGCCCCGAAACACATGAGCACAACATCACAACACTGGTGGAGGTCAAGGAAACTAGATAGACTGGGAGACTGGTTAGTAAAGGGCCAGATGTTCACCTATGAGGAACTGAGGGACAAGCATGAGCTACCGCTGTCAGAACATTACAATTACTGTAGGCTGAGGCATTTCACACACTCCTTGAACCAGAAACAGGGGACACCGGTCTTAAATTGGTTCTCCAAAATTTGTAAAGATAAACCTCTATCAAGGGGGATCATTGGGTCGCTTTACAAATATAAAACATTTGTTACTGGTTGAAACGACACTGGGGGAAGGACCGGAGTGGAGGAGCCCTGGAGACCCTTCAGAAGCAACCAGCGGCAAAATCATCCCAGGAAAGGAGAGGTCGCTTACTGAAGCCTGCCCTAGGGTAACCCAAGGGTGATTGCCCGGGTTAGATATTGTAAATAATAAGCTAATACTGCTGGTGTTGGTGTTTCCTGCAGATATACTCTTTACTATTGTCTGTTTTACCATGTTTTAGGTATCTCTTAAATTGCAATCACAGTAAAAAATAAGAAAAATTATTAACCTAAAAATTAAAATTAAGAACGAATAGCCATCTAACTTTCACAAAATGTCTTTATTGTAAATATGTATTTTTGCACAACTGTTATGCAAGACTGTTCAAAAATGCTTTATTTTTCATTACATGCTGTACACCTTCTGACAATAAAAGAATTTAAATGCAAAAATTAGGTATTGTTGCAGCGACCAGAAAAATTGATGTTAGTTTGCCAGGCAGAAAGTGCCCTAAAACATTGCGTCTTGAACCCTAGTTGGTGGCGGATAAGTCACGCAAGTCATCCGGCATTCAGGGATAAAATACAGCAGCGTGTGGAACATTATTAGCTCAAGGCAGCTCATCTATCAGGCCTTTTTTAATCGAATGTATCGCCCACTGTCAGTCCCTTCGGGATCCATCCCTCATTCATCTTAAAAAAGGTGAGGTAATCTAGACTTTTTTGACCTAGGTGACTTCTCTTATCAGTGACAAAACCTCCTGCTGCACTGAAGGTCCTTTCTGACAGGACACTTGAAGCGGGGCATAACAAAAGTTCTATGGCAAATTGGGATAGCTCAGGCCACAGGGCAAGCATGCACACCCAGTATTCAAGGGGTTCATCGCTCCTCATAGTGTCGATATCTGTAGTTATGGCGAGGTAGTCTGTTACCTGACGGTCGAGTCGTTCTCTGAGGGTGGACCCCGAAGGGCTGTGGCGATACATAGGACTTAAAAAGCTCTGCATGTCCTCCATCAACAACACGTATGTAAAGCGTCCTCTCCTAGCCGGCGTGGTCGTGGGAGGAGGATTATGTTCACCTCTTCCGCTGTTAGATTGCCGTTGTGCTGTGACATCACCCTTAAACGCTGTGTAAAGCATACTTTTTCATTTATTTTGGAAGTGCTGCATCCTTTCCGACTTGTGGTAATTTGGTAACATTTCAGGCACTTTCTGCTTATACCGGGGGTCTAGTAGCGTGGACACTCAGTACAGGTCGTTCTCCTTCATCCTTTTTATACGAGGGTCCCTCAACAGGCACGACAGCATGAAAGACCCCATTTGCACAAGGTTGGATGTCGAGCTAGTCATGCCCCGTTCCTCGTCCTCAGTGATCTCACTGAAGGTATGTTCTTCCCCCCAGCCACGTACAACTCCACGGGTACCAGATAGGTGACAACGAGCACCCTGGGATGCCTGTTGTGGTTGGTCTTCCTCATCCTCCTCAAAGCCACAATCCTCCTCTGACTCCTCTTCCTCACAATCCTCCTCCAGCGTTGCCGCAGTTCCAGCAAGCGATGCTGATAAGTCTGTTTCTGGTGGTGATGGAGACCACAACTCTTCCTCTTCACGCTCATCTACGGCCTGATCCAGCACTCTTCGCAGGGCAAGCTCCAGGAAGAAAACAAATGGTATGATGTCGCTGATGGTGCCCTGGGTGCGACTGACCAGGTTTGTCACCTCCTCAAAAGGACGCATAAGCCTACAGGCATTGCGCATGAGCGTCCAGTAACGTGGCAAAAAAATCCCCAGCTCCGCAGAGGCTGTCCTAGCACCCCGGTCATACAAATACTCGTTAACGGCCTTTTCTTGTTGGAGCAGGCGATCGAACATTAGGAGTGTTGAATTCCAACGTGTCGGGCTGTCTAAAATCAAGCGCCTTGCTGGCATGTTGTTTCGCCGCTGGATATCTGTAAAGTGTGCCATGGCCGTGTAGGAACGCCTGAAATGGCCACACACCTTCCTGGCCTGCTTCAGGACGTCCTGTAAGCCTGGGTGCTTATGCACAAAGCGTTGTACAATCAGATTACACACATGTGCAATGCACGGCACATGTGTCAACTTGCCCAAATTCAATGCCGCCAACAAATTTCTTCCATTGTCACAAACCACTTTGCCGATCTCCAGTTGGTGCGGAGTCAGCCACTGATTTACCTGTGCGTTCAGGGCGGACAGGAGTGCTGGTCCGGTGTGACTCTCTGCTTTCAGGGAAGTCAACCCCAAGACGGCGTGACACTGCCGTATCCGGGATGTGGAATAGAACCTGTGGAGCTGGGGGGGTGCCGCTGATGTGGAGCAAGACATAGCAGCAGCAGAAGAGGACTCAGCCGAGGAGGTTATGGAAGAGGATGGAGTAGGAGGAGTAGAGGAGGTGGCAGCAGGCCTGCCTGCAAGTCGTGGCGGTGTCACCAACTCCTCTGCAGAGCCACGTATTCCATGCTTGGCAGCCGTCACCAGGTTTACCCAATGCGCAGTGTAGGTGATATACCTGCCCTGACCATGCTTTGCAGACCAGGTATCAGTGGTCAGATGGACCCTTGCCCCAACACTGTGTGCCAGAGATGCCATTACTTCCTTTTGCACAATCGAGTACAGGTTGGGGATTGCCTTTTGTGCAAAGAAATTTTGGCCGGGTACCTTCCACTGCGGTGTCCCAATAGCTACAAATTTTTTGAACGCCTCAGACTCCACCAGCTTGTATGGTAAAAGCTGGCGGGCTAAGAGTTCAGACAAGCCAGCTGTCAGTTGCCGGGCAAGGGGGTGACTTTGTGACATTGGCTTCTTACGCTCAAACATGTCCTTGACAGACACCTGACTGTGGGCAGATGAGCAGGGACTGCTCAGGGCGAGACACGGAGTGGCGGATGGTTGAGAGGGGGCAAGCAGGGCAGCAGTGGTTGACGTGGCTGAAGATGCTGGACCAGGAGGAGGATGGCGGCTTTGACTTTGTGTGCTGCTTGTACTCATGTGTTGATCCCATAGGCATCATGTGCCATCATGTGACATCATGTGCCTTCGCAAAGAAGTTGTACCTAGGTGGGTGTTGGACTTCCCACGACTCAGTTTCTTTTCGTACAGGTTGCAAATAGCATCACTGTTGTCACAGGCAGACACACGAAAAAATTGCCACACTGCTGAGCTCTGCAATGACGGCATTCTCGTGGTGGCAACAGCATGCGTTGACTGGCGTGATGTCTGGCTGACCCCGGGTGCCGATGCATGCTGTCTGACTGTGCCACTAGCTAGTTTCGACGACTTCCCCCTGCTTCCAACTCGTCTCCTCCTCCTCTTTGTCTCCCCATCTGAACTTTCCTCCTGTTCTTCTTCTCTTATAGCGGGCACCCACGTGACATCCACGGACGCATCGTCATCATCAACCGCTTCACTTGTATCTGACAACTCAACAAAGGAAGCAGCACTGGGTAGAACATCATCATCATCAAACCGTTCGTCCATGTGTGTAATGCTGCCTGACTGGGACATATCCCTGTTATCTACATCCTCTGGCACTAATGTTTGCGCATCACTCATTTCTTCCAACGGATGTGTAAATAACTCTGCTGACGGATCAAGTGAAGCGGCTGTGGTGCTAGTGTTGGTGGTGGCGGCAGACGGGCGAGTGGTAACTGGAGAAGTGCCCAAAGCTAAGCTGGAGGAGGATGGTGCGTCTATGGTTCCGAGCGGAAGCTGTAGAAGATTGGGTGTCCTGTGTTAGCCAGTCAACCATGTCCTCAGAACTTTTCAAGTTCAGGGTACGTTGCCTCTGAAAACTGGGCATTATTCTAGGGCCAAAGGGAATCACAGCACCACGACCACGACGGCCCCTGCGGGGTGGCCTGCCTCTGCCTGTCATTTTTTTTCTTCGATTAGTGGTACTATGCGTGCAAGCTACTGTGACACCAGATATGAGTGTCACTGTGCACTGGCAAAAGTAGGCGCTGGAGGCCTCACACACACGCTTGTAGGCAGGCAACTGATATTCAATCGATTACAGTAAAAAAAGTGTTGTTTTATGTCACTGTACACTACGGTTGCACCAGATATGAGTGTCACTGTGCACTGGCAAAAGTTGGCAGAGTAGGCGCTGTAAGCCTCACACACACGCCTGTAGGCAGGCAACTGATATTTAATCGATTACAGTAAAAAAAAGTGTTGTTTTATGTCACTGTACACTACGGTTGCACCAGATATGAGTGTCACTGTGCACTGGCAAAAGTTGGCAGAGTAGGCGCTGTAAGCCTCACACACACGCCTGTAGGCAGGCAACTGATATTTAATCGATTACAGTAAAAAAAAGTGTTGTTTTATGTCACTGTACACTACGGTTGCACCAGATATGAGTGTCACTGTGCACTGGCAAAAGTTGGCAGAGTAGATGCAATAGGCTTCACACACACGCCTGTAGACAGGCAACTGATATTCAATCGATTACAGTCAAAAAAGGGTTCTTAAATGTCACTGTACACTAGGTTGCACCAGATATGAGTGCCACTGTGCACTGGCAAAAGTTGGCAGAGTAGATGCAATAGGCTTCACACACACGCCTGTAGGCAGGCAATTGCTATTCAATCTATTACAGTCAAAAAAGTGTTGGTTTATTTCACTGAGCACAATAGAAGCTGTTAGGTGTAAGCCTGTCACACACACACGCTGGCAGGCAGGCATATGCAATTAGATTTACACAGAAAAAAATAATAAAATAAAATAAATGATGTTCTAGCCCTAAAAAGGGCTTTTTGGGTTGCTGTCCTTGCAGCAGGTATCAGATGAGTCCTTCAGGTCTGTAGTGGAAGCTAAATACACAGCCTGGCTATCTATTTCCCTATTAAATCAGCAGCAGCTACAATATATGTCCTCTCTCAACGAATGTAGCTTCAGAATGATTCTAAAATGGAGGCTGTCCTTCAGATGGAAGGCTCTGGAAGGGAGTGTATGCTGCTGATTGGCTGGAATGTGTCTGCTGACTGTGAGGTGCAGGGTCAAAGTTTCCTCAATGATAAAGAATAGGGGGCGGACCGAAAAGCGCATGTGTTCGCCGCGAACGCGAACATGCCAAAATCGCAGCGAATAGTCCGCGGGCAAACTGTTCGGGACATAACTAATATGGACACTTAAGACAGTTATTAACAGCATTCCTGAAGAGTGATATATTCCAACTTAAGGGGGTAGTGGTAATACCTTAAGTTGATATAGGTGCCTATAGTGGCAAAAAAACATTGTTTATAGACAGACTGGGGAATAATAGGCGTAAGTAAGGGGTCTATTTAACACAAATCCTGGTCTTAACCCTTGTTTAAATATCAAGTGTATAAAGATGTAGTATGGCTTTTGAGATATACTCCTTTAGCTTATCTAGCTTCTTTCTAAACCTAACTACCCTGATATTCAGATGAATTAGCAGTAATGTATAAGACATATTTATTTTAGTATCCCCCTGGGAACTCTGTTACTAGAGGTCAGAGTGGCTCTTGTTTTTGATTAACTATCTCCAATTGGAAACAAATTGAAGGGTTTCTGATAGGGGAGTACTTTTTGTATTCCTCTACGTGGCATAACTAAGGTTATTGAGGCTCTTCGATAGTTCACACAGATAATCTGGAGGCCTTTGGAGTGTAATTGGAGATATATCCAATGCAAACCCTGGTTAAACCCACAGTTTAGGTGCTGTGGGTAGTAACACTGAGGGGGGCTAATATTGGTATATATCATCCATGGCTCTATCGTTCTCTTTTGGAATCAATACAGCATATAATACGCTGTATAAATTAATTATTACGTTTTACAAATTTAGTGGATGTTCTGGGTGAGTCTCTAAGGGTTTTTCCAACGAAGGGCCCAGGGTGATAGAAAATGTATTATTTCTATTCCTCCAGGTCCGGTCCCCGAGGTTAGGGGCTAGGAGTCAATCATACATTAAGATGAGTCATAACTTGTCTAAAGGGAAAAGTATGGAAAAACCTATTAGGAGACCAACTAGGAATAAAGGCAATTTGTGAATCTCTGTCCTGAAAGGTAAAGATAAAAAACTCTCTAAAAGTATGCCCCAATCTGAGCTTTCTCTTGCAGAGGAGTTATCTACCTTCAATACTTCCAGCTCGGATAGTTCTGCTGCTATGTAAGAGTCTAAATCCCCTATTTTACAGGGTGAGGAAGTATTGACAGTTTCACTCCTAAAAAACTTGTGAATGAATTGCAGACCTTTTTACATAACAATTAAAATGTCAGGTAACGCCAAAGCAATGGTGGCAACGGGAATAAGGTGTACAGAGGTAGAAAAGAGGAATGAAGAAATATGGGAAGAAAATCAGAAATTAAAATCCCGGGTTCAAAACTTAGAGGAGGACGTGAGGTTTATGAAATATAAACAAGCCAAATTGGATGGTAGTCTTAAAACTTGAGGCTAAGGGGTGTTCCTGAAAGTGTAGAGGTAAATGCTAAGGATTTGCGTGATCATGTATCAAAACTATTCACCATCCTGGGCTACCCCATTGGGGAGGAGAAAAGTCAAATTGAGATGTTGTATAGCATCCCATTACCACATAATTTGCATAGAGATGTCCCTCGAGATATTATTGTAAAATTTCAGAATTATTCATATAAGCAAAAAATGTTATTGACATGTAGGGACCTAAATAAATTCCCACCGCCATATGAACAAGTTTCTGTTTTTGTAGATCTCTCTTCAGAAGTATTACAAAAGAGGATAAGTTTCAGAGAGTTTACAAAAATTATTAGGGAAGAAAAGCTCTTTTATAAATGGGGCTATCTGGCCAAACTAATAGGCTCTCATTCAACTGCAATTTGGCCAATTGAATAGGGGTCTAAATAAGCACATAACATTTTTTTTAAAGAAGTTTTTAGTCAGTAAGCATCTATCCAAAAGCAAGGTTTTCAGTAACTAAAAACTTATTTAAAAAAAATATGCTATGTGCTTATTTAGACCCCTTTTCAATTGGCCAAATCGCAAATGAATGAGGGCCATAGTGTTTAAAGAAGATTAGAAAATAGTTATCAATTCTATGAGAGAGGCCAAACAGTTTCTAGTAAAAGAAAAAATTAAATGTACTTGGGAAGAAGGTGAACAACAACGCAAAGAGAAAACAGAGCCCGATTGGGTTAAGACGAGGACCTAGACTCAGGTCTTTTAAGACTTATATATTGCTGTTTTAAAGTATAGGGGGATACTTAATTAAACATGATACATATGTATTTTGACTCCGAAAAGTTGATATTATGTGGTCTAGGATCGCTCTGAGGCTCTGGCCAGTGATCCTCTTATTGTCCAGAGCTTTATTTAACAACTAGCGACTTGCCCTTCAAAAAATGACGGTCAATAAAAGAAAGTGTTGAAATGCTGTTTGTCACACAATGTGAGTGTACTGTGTGCCTCAAGTAACTAAATTCCTCAAAAAGCAGAAATCTACATTACATAAAATAAGAAAAACTAAAATCACCAAAAATAAAAAATGTACATTACAGAACAAAAAAAAAACAACAAAGACACAAAAAATAAAAAAAGGAACATTACAGAAAATAACAAAATACATTACAACCCCCCCTCGCTACAATTTTTTAAAAAAAAATTACACACCTGAAAATGAAATCCATATAATACATACATATAATACAATACAACACAATTAAATAAAATACAATACAACACAATTCAATAAAATACAATACAACACAACTCAATGAAATACAATACACCACTATCTAATATACATGCCACTATGTAATATACATGCCACTATGTAGTATACATGCCACTATCTAATATACATGCCACTATCTAATATAAATGCCACTATATAATGTAATATACATCCCACTAATATACAATACTATCTAATAATACACCCCCCTATCTATCTATGTAATATACAATACATGCTATCTATCTATATATATAGCTACCCTAATTGTAAGCTACAATAAAATAATTAAGACCACATACCTTTGAGATGTTTCTTCAGATCAGCAACCTATGGTAAAAAAGATTAAAAAAATGAATACAACACGTTTACGTGAAATAAATAAACATTCTAAACATTCTAAATATTATAAATATTATACTCACCTTTCCAGCATGTCCCGTTCCAGCATGTCACGTCCCAGTATGTCACGTCCTCCATGTTCCATCCTCCATCTTTGAGTCTTGTCCGGCGCTACTCCTGTAAAAAAAAACATTACATTAGTAAACATAAACCAAAGTTAAATAAACACAATCTACATTATACTTACTTTTCCGCGATGTCTCCGGCCTCCTCGTCTTCTCCGAAAGCATCAGCGCATGAAGAAAAAAAAAAAAAAAAGCGACACACATCCGCCCTGGCGGATGTCTCTGATGCTAATGACCTTCCTATGGAGTGTTCCAGAATAAAATTGGCAATGGCGGCTTCTGATTGGCTGAAAAGGCTGTCTATCAAATTCAGCCAATGAGAAGACCCCATTTGTGAACCAATGAAAAAAGTATACACCCCAAAATACAATTGTGATTGGATAACACACCTATCCATCTTTATTTGAACCAATCCTAAGGCTTTATTGCCATCAGCCAATCACAATGGAATATACCCCCACGTACTGATTGGTGAAGACATCTGCGCCTTCCCAGTGGCTGGAATATTGATTGATATTAACAGTAGCCAATGAGAATGCGCAAATCCTTCACCAATCAGTACGTGAGGGTGTATTCCATTGTGATTGGCTATTGTCAGTGCAACCAATCAGAATGTGCAGAGGCTCCAACCAATCACCCTGTGGGTTTGTATTCCATTGTGATTGGCTGAAGACATCTGCGCCTTGTGATTGGTTTAAATAAAGATTGACAGGTGCATTATGCAATCAGAGTGGTATTTTAAGGTATATCCGTTTGTGATTGGTTCACACATTGGCGCCTCCTGATTGGGTGAATTTGATAGACAGCGTTTTCAACCAATCAGAAGGTGCCATTGCTTATTTTCTTCCGGAAAAGTCTCCTGGAGCCTCATTAGCGTCAGGAATGTCCAGGATTGCGGATGTAAGTATATATATATATATATATTTTTATTTTTTTTACAGGGCGTGGCAGAAGAGGATCCGGAGGAGGCCGGAGACATCACGGGTAGGTAAGTAGAATGTAGATTATGTTTATTTTATTTTGATGTATGTGTATTAATGTTGTGTTTTTTTTAACAGGTGCCGCACCGGAGAAGGATTCAAAGAATAAGGACGGGACATGCCAGAAAGGTGAGTAGAATATTTTGAATGTATAGAATGTTTATTTTAGAACTGTAAACGTGTTGCACTAATTTTATTTTTTCCGTAGGTGGCTGATCCCAATGGACATCTGCAAAGGTAAGTGCTTGCTTTAAAGCTAATGAAATATTTGCCAATAATTTTAGGAATAAAATTAGCCTACAAAGGATCCCGCGGTTAGTAGATAGGGATGATATTTCCCATAACACTCCGGCTGAAATGGGGAAAGTGTTTTATAAATTTTATGAAGGCCTGTATAATTTAGAATTAAAAAATGGGGTGATCAAACCTTCGCTAGATCAAATTTCCATTTTTTTTTTACAAACGGTCAAATTACCAAAAATTTCAGATGTACAAAGAGAAGAATTAGAGGAGGAAATTACCTTGGTTGAAGTCGATGAGGGAATCACCTCACTCAAATTAGATAAGGCCTCAGGCCTGGATGGGTTAGGTGGCTGCTTTTATAAGACATATACGAATTTAGTAAATAGGCTTCTTAAAGATACTTTGAGTCAAATTAAAGAGGATGGTACTGCGCCTAAATAGTTGCTACAGGCATCTATTAAAACGATCCATAAGGAGGGTAAGCCTGTTGAGGATTGTGCTAGTTATAGGCCTATATCACTGCTAAATCTGGATATTAAACTCTATGCCAGAATTTTGGCTACTAGATTGAACATAATTATAAAAGACCTTATTAACTTCGATCAATCAGGCTTCATAAAGTCCAGACAAGGACTGGATAACAAGCGTAAACTAATTGATGTCCTAGATCATTATAAAACTAGGAATATCCCTATGTTAGCTTTAGCAGTTGACGCAGACAAAGCCTTTGATCGGGTCAGCCGTGACTTTTTAGCTTTAACGATGCAAATGTTTGCCTTTGGCCCTGGATTAACATGTGATCCTGAGCGTGGCTTGGGTTTGCCACTTTAGGTTCTGAACATCAACCCCAAGCCTCGCTCGGGATTACCGCTATTAACCCCTATCCTATTAACCCCCATTAACCTCCCTCTATCCTACCCTAATTACCCCTATTAACCCCTTTCTACCCTAATCTATTAACCCCTATTTGCCCCCCTCTGCCCTATTCTATTAACCCCTACACTACCTTATTCTATTAACCCTCTAATTAAACTATCTGACCCCCTATTAACCCCCTAACCCCCAATTAAATCCCTAACAACCCACTAATTACAGAAAATAAAAAACACTCATTACAGAAAATAAAAAAACTACATTACAGAAAATGAAAAAATGAATTACAAATATAAAAAAATAAACATTACACCAAAACAAAAAAACACTATAAAAATAAAAAAAGAATTACAACCTGTAAAAAAGAAAGGGTTAATTAGTCCACTTACTGGCCAAAATGCCCCTCCAGCGGTGATTACCCATGCCCTGGTCTTCAATCTTCGGCCCTGGACTAGTCTTGGCCAGGAAAGAGCTACCCCCAAAAAAAACTTTCAGCCAATCAGAATTGTACATAGGAGCATAGCCCATTTTGCTTGGCTGAAATTGAATTGGAAGATATTTCAGCGATGGGGACCCCTGCAGCAAGTGGTTAAATTTGGGAGCCTGCGGGGGTCCCTAACGGGACCTCTGCAACATGGGAATTTATTTTGGGAGCAGTGGGAAGTTTAGGGGCAGGAGGGGGGTTTGGCGGCCGAAGGGGTTGGTCTCTTTTGCTACTCCTGCAGCATACGTAAGGGGTCTTAAAACCTTTGCGTGTCCTATTTTGAACCCGCAATATTTTGGCAAACATTTGCCAGTTGCAGTTTTGAATACCAGTGCGTCTTTGAAGATCCGTAGCAATTTAGTAGCAATTTGCGATCGGAACATTTTAGGGCTTGACAGATCAAAGGCTTAGCTCAGACAGAGGTCAGATTTTCCCGTCCTGTGGGTTTTTTCCATCTGGCCAACTTAATAGCCGTAACTCTTGCGGGCTCCTTTATGGCCTAAGATTTCTAAAGTTGGAGCAATTTAATGGGGCTGCAAATGTTGTAGAAACTCATGAAATTGAATTGGAAGATATTTCAGCGATGGGGACCCCTGCAGCAAGTGGTTAAATTTGGGAGCCTGCGGGGGTCCCTAACGGGACCTCTGCAACATGGGAATTTATTTTGGGAGCAGTGGGAAGTTTAGGGGCAGGAGGGGGGTTTGGCGGCCGAAGGGGTTGGTCTCTTTTGCTACTCCTGCAGCATACGTAAGGGGTCTTAAAACCTTTGCGTGTCCTATTTTGAACCCGCAATATTTTGGCAAACATTTGCCAGTTGCAGTTTTGAATACCAGTGCTTCTTTGAAGATCCGTAGCAATTTAGTAGCAATTTGCGATCGGAACATTTTGGGGCTTGACAGATCAAAGGCTTAGCTCAGACAGAGGTCAGATTTTCCCGTCCTGTGGGTTTTTTCCATCTGTCCAACTTAATAGCCGTAACTCTTGCGGGCTCCTTTATGGCCTAAGATTTCTAAAGTTGGAGCAATTTAATGGGGCTGCAAATGTTGTAGAAACTCATGTAGATGTGAGCCAGTGTGTAGTTATTCTTCTATAAAAAAAATCAAGGGAACACATATGTATTGTAGAAGTGCAATTTATTTACATACAAAACAAGCAGTTGTTTTTCAGTTTTCAGGTCATGCACTATTTGTACTTTGATAAAATCAATGTTCCAGATAAGAGTTCATCACATCTAAAGTTCAGAGTCTTAAACCAATTAAACTGCATGTTTCATGACCTCCTTTGGCAATGTTTACCTTCATTGTCTATAAAAATGATTGTAAAATAAAAATGATGATCAATATACTTATTCCATTCATTAGATAAGGAAGGTAATTTTACAGCATGACCAACAAAGCTTACATGTTTTATTGAATGATAATAATTATAATACTAAGCAATCTTATATATTAAGCGCAATGTTTTATCAAAATGTTTCTAAATTTGCAGGTCTGATAGGACAATGTCCCAAGAAGCTGCTTTAGAGAAGGTTGAACCATATTTGTTCAAGTACAAAGGAGTTTACTTTTTGGCAGATGTTGCTAACCCTGAAGAAATTGATGCCGTGGAACATTTTGAAATTAAAGAAAGTGATGTTTTCCTGGTTACCTATCCAAAGTCTGGTAATGTATTTTGTACTGATGTTTACAATATATTAAACCATTTTAGTTTGTAAAAAACTTCACTTTAATGCAAATAATGTTACAAACTAACAACATAAGACAAATTCATATATTTAGTTGACTCTGATTATGTCATTAGAGTTTCCACCTTGGCTGCTACCCTGCCTGTAGCATGAGGGTGAGAAATAACCTGCTCAGGCATTCTTTTCTAGTTAGTTCTACTGTCAAGTGGTTATGTTAATTGGAAAAAGTTCAACAGATATGAATAGAATTTGTATTTGAATTCATGGTCCCTTCCATTTCTCTGTCTTATGATACAAAGCAGTTGCAAATTCCTCTGCAGTTCATTGCTGTTTTTATTTTCCTATGATGGTCTCATGGATGCATGAAGCATTATAAATACAGTATGTGTTAGAAGGCAAACGCATTTATGTGACCACAAAGTTCCAGAGAGAGAGAGAGTGTAGCAAAGGAATTGATGTTCAACATGGAGCTGCCCATCACTGAACTGGAATAATAAAAGTAAAATTACAGCCCTAAGACAGGAAATAAGGAAATAAGAAAGGGAGGTTAAGGCAAAAATGTTTTTAGGTTGTTATGTTCTAAGAAGGAGTATTAATTAAATGAGGAAATAAATGTACTCATGTCAGTTGTCATTTAATTGCAGTTGAATTAAGATATACTTTGTCAGTTATATACGGTATATTAAGGAGTGTCAATATTATTCCATAGGAAATACCAGTTCTTCTAATGGAGCCTGAAATATAACCTTATCTAAAACTAAGAATGAGTATTTGACTTGTATCAATAGAATGAAAATTGGTACCCTTCATAAGATTTTATTCTATTAAACATCTAATTAAATATTTAACATTACATTTGTATTGATCTTCAAAAATAAGATTTGATTCTACTCTTTTAAATCACACTTTTAAGCATTCATAGTTCCAACACAAGTATAAAAATCTATAGAAAATAACCTGGCTATACTTATATACATATTTCTTTTTAAAGGAACAATTTGGACACAGCAAGTTTTGAGTCTAATTTTCAATGAAGGTCACCGGAATGGCACAGAAGCTATTGATAACATGACCAGAGTGCCATGGATCGAAATTAATCTGTACAAGATTGATTATAAAAATCGACCCTCTCCACGGCTTTTTTCTTCACATTTACCCTATTATCTAATGCCACAAGATCTGAGGAACCGGAAAGGCAAAGTGAGTTTATTGAACAATATATAAAATAGAATTTATATGTAATGGATAACCTAGGATATCTTAAAAAAATCCATGTTAGAAGGTATATAATAATACTACCTTATACCATCACATATAATAGTTGTCAAACTGCGATTCGTCGGCACGCTTGCGACAAATCGCAGTTTGACAACTACGATTGCAGCAAATTGGAGCGCAAGCGCATTGCGGTGTGCTGAGACCAAGGAGGAGAGAGAGAGGAGGAGGAAACAGAAGGAGGGGGAAGACACAGATGAGAGGGGGGAGACACAGAGGAGGGGGGGTAGACACAGAGGAGGGGGGGGGGACACAGGGCAGGGAAAGGCAGGGGAGAGACACACAGGGGCGGGAGAGGAGGGGGGAGACACACAGGGGCGGGAGAGGAGGGGGAGAGACACACAGGGGCGGGAGAGGAGGGGGAGAGAGATCCAGGGAAATGAGAGGGGGGAGAGACACAGAGGAGGGGGGGAGAGACACAGGGGAGTAAGAAGAGGGGGGAGAGGCACATGGGAGTGAGAGGAGGGGTAAGAGACACAAATGAGTGAGAGGAGGGGGGAGAGACACATGGGAATGAGAGGAGGAGGGAGAGAAAAAGGAGAGTGAGAGGAGGGGGAAGAGACACAGGGGAATGAGAGGAGGGAGGGAGAGAAAAAGGAGAGTGAGAGGAGGAGGGAAGAGACACAGGGGAGGGGGGAGACACACAGGGGCGGGAGATGAGGGGGAGAGACACAAAGGGGCGGGAGAGGAGGGGGAGAGAGATCCAGGGAAATGAGAGGGGGAGAGACACAGAGGAGGGGGAGAGACACAGGGGAGTGAGAAGAGGGGGGAGAGGCACATGGGAGTGAGAGGAGGGGTAAGAGACAC
Organism: Discoglossus pictus; assembly: GCA_027410445.1. Classification (NCBI taxonomy): domain Eukaryota; kingdom Metazoa; phylum Chordata; class Amphibia; order Anura; family Alytidae; genus Discoglossus; species Discoglossus pictus. The sequence continues at coordinate 223,348,782 of CM050165.1, read as the reverse complement.
AAAGGAGTGAGAGGAGTGGGAGAGACACATGGGAATGAGAGGAGGAGGGAGAGAAAAAGGAGAGTGAGAGGAGGGGGAAGAGACACAGGGGAGGAGGGGGAGACACACAGCGCCAAAGGAGCTCATAGCAAGGCCCGTGATGAGCGCCAAAGGCGTTCATCGCAAGGTCAGTAAAGTAGAGGGGGAGAGGCTCCCATTGTATGGCAAAAAGCATTGCCAAGATTCACATTTTATTGCCGTAATTTTTGATGGGCAAGTTGCTAGTCTAAATATAAAATTAATGTAATCTCTGAGTCACTTCTAGTGTAACAAGTGCCAACTTTCTTCTTGGTAAAATATATGTAATCATATACTGTATGTGGTTACATGATGCATTCTTTGTTCAAGAGGATTATTTTAAATCAGAAGTTCCCAAACAATTATCATGGTCTGAATCAAGATTTAGATGGCCCATGACAATTGAAATTACAAAAAAATATGAAACAAAATTAGTAAAATGCATAGAAGACTGTGTAGAAGTACCCAGAAACTTGCTGTTATGGTTTATAAGCGCGCACTATATTCCAATTTAGAACGCTCTGTTATAATTTTTAAGAAGCCGGTCGGGGGGGAGCTACCGGTTGTGCAAGAGGTGCAATACACCAGGGTTCTCCTTAGGGTGGCCCAGTGCAGGTGGTCCATGAAGTCACAGAGCAATTATCAGGTTGTCTCTTGAGCATCTCTTAAGTAATCCATAGAAAAACATTTTTTAACCCCTTTTTAAATAATCAAAATATTAAACAGCGATATGTTAATGTTGATAGGTGATTACGTACAGTCTACATTTCACACAGTTGCTTTTTTTCTATAATTATTTTTCTCTATTAACACATTTTTTGCCATTGTTATATTTAATACATTTATTATAAAATGTAATTATTTAATTTTTATTAACAAAAAAGAAGGAAATTAGGTATGTTAGAGTGAAAATTTATTTTTTGCTGAATGGAAAATGTACGGTAACTCTTGAAGAAAGATATTTTGAATGAGAAACATATATAAAATAATTTTGAGCCTTGCTGCCTTTTGGGGTTACCTAGGGATAAACTTCTTGTTTGGTGTTTATGATTGTGCAATCTGTTATTTTTGTCAGGTTACAATGTACAATGCATAATATCACTAAACTGTCATGTGCGGCAATATTATAGTAAGACGTATCAAAGTTCTTCTTCTACAAACATTGCTCATGTTAAATGAGTTGTATAACTTCATCACATGCCAAGTCAAAGGACCATAGTAGATTAGGGAAACTTCACCTGTTTGTGAAGTATTAGCAGCTATGTGACTCATGGGCATTAAAGCATTTTCAGAGAAAATATTCACCTTGGCAGTTGCCATGAAAGTCATACTTCCTTTTCAAGGCACAAGGCATTGTTTATAGAGCAGTGCAAGCAGGCATATTTGCAAGCTGTCTTCTGCTTAGCATATGGGGGAGGGTGGAAGACATAATAATAATAATAATAATAATAATAATAATAATAATAATGATCCTAGTTGAACTCAACACACTTTACAATACTTCCCTGGATATTGTGTTACCCAAAGGCTTGAATTAACAGATACATAATACACTTTGTTTAAAAGATGTCCAATGATAGGGACCCTCTAATTGTTATGGGTAGAGAGAGCCACAGAACTGGAGCTACATGATTTAAAGCTCTAGCACCAAATGATGCCAAGCAAAATCTTAGTACATGTACCTATGATGCACTTTATGCATCTATAACACTGTTAGGGGCATAGAGAACCAAGAGGTTTCAGATTGCTGAGGCCCTGGCAGCTTTGAACGTCAGTAAACTTGAAATAAATCAGTACAGAGAATGAAGAATTGCCAGGTGTTCAATGCTGAAATTGGAATCCACCAATGAGTTCCCTCTCCTCCCTCCCTTGAGTAGATAACAAAAACTATCAGAACCCACCCAGTAAGAGTCAGCTTCAAGTGTGAAAAAAAGCATAAATATGTCTTTCACATAAAATATGGCTATGAAAATAAAGAATTAACTTAAAATAGTTTTTATGTCTATGGTATACATAGTGGCTTATGCAGATAATGTGTTACAAACTTCCTGATTATATGAAGTTTTTTTTGCAATTTATAGGGGTCCTTTATATTTTTTTCTGTTTGAGAAATGTCACATTAATAATTAATTACCAACTGATATTTGAGAGGGATATTAAAAATACAGAATAAGGTTATAATAGACAATGGTCCAGATTTATTGTATAAGAATTTAGCAATTGTGAATGTATTCATATTTATGTGGTATATTGCTTGTTGTTATTGCGTATGAGATAGATTTGCAGTACATAGCATATCTAGTACTGGTTTTCAATGAGAGACGTATCAAATAATAGAAGACAGCAATTTTACAAATATATGTACTAGCGACTTGTCCATCAAAAATGACGGCATGATATAGTGTTATACATTGTGTTTTCTGCCTGTTTATGTACTATCTGTTGTTTGTCTCTTTCCCCCCTCTCCCCTGGGTCTCTTTCCCCCCTCTCTCTCTCTCCTGTGTCTCTTTGCCCCTTCTCCCTACCCTGTGTCTGTTTCCCCCCTCTCCCTCCCCTGTGACTCTTTGCCCCGCTCTCCCTCCCCTGTGTCTCTTCCCCCCCTCTCTCACCCCTGTGTCTCCCCCCCACTCCCTCCTGTGTCTCTTTCCCCCCTCTCTCACCCCTGTGTCTCTTTCCCCCCACTTCCTCCTGTGTCACCACTTATATATTATATAAATAGCAAAATAATTGGTTTCTTTCATGGTCAATATTGTTTCTCAAATCAAGTCAATCAGAATATTTATATTTAATGTATATCTGTTTGTACTGATAGAAAGAAACCATTTAATCTGTCCCCTGCAGAAATGGAAGTTAGCCATTACCCATGATCCTCTTGTAGCCTTCCCAGACAGTATACAAATTAAGAAAGGGAATTAAAACATAACATTTATTACTTGTAAATATAAAATAGAATGGCATACATGGAAAAACTCTAAGAAGCTTATTATGTAAATAAATACAATGAATGTTAATGCAGTCTGAAATAGATGGCTCCTAAGACTATATCTCTGATAAATAATACCAAATGTGACTAAATAAGGGAGACTCCAATAATAGCCTACTACAAAGTATAATAGACCACCAGCACGGTGGTAAAACTATGAAAGAGACTGAGCCACTGGAAATGTAAAAAGCCCAGTGCCAAATTATCAGGATGAAATACAAATACACACTGTATGGGAACCCATAAAGAACCATGTTGACGCTATATGTTGCTAATGCATTGAGAAAACTACTAGTGTAAATTAATTCACTATCCTCACATTTTGAAATATCAGTAAATGGTGCCAACAGCATAATGATATAGTGATAGAACTTACAGGTATTCAGATAATGTGCTTGATTGTAACCCCAACACTGCACTGGCTCAGTCACTGATACCTGTCAGCTTCCAGATAAAACTGAATTGCAGAGACATGTAGTTGTTGCAATCTAGGAGCCTGTAAGCATTTTGTGGCATGACAACCTGGCTCCTGACATTTGTTGTGCCCTGTAAAATGCATTTTTTATTTAAAGTACAGGATCCTGGATAACTGCTGTAAAATCAGAGTATAAAATAAATATAGCACTTAACCACGACCACTTGTCCAATATCACAGTAAGAAATTGTACAATTACAGCATGTTAAGATACTCAGCTAATCCGTATATACCGTAATGGTCCGAATATAAGCTGCACCTTTTTTCCGATGTTTGAGCTTGCGAGTTAAGGGTGCGGCTTATATTTGCGACCGTCAAAAAATCATTGCCGATTTGCGAACTTTGCTTGTTACGTGTGTGACTTCTATTCGTGAATGCAAAATTACTGCCGATTTGCGAGTTAAGGGTGCCGATTTTCCTGCTTTAGACTGCGGTATTAAATATTGATTTACGGTTTTAGTGATTCTAACATCCTGTAAAGCCTGTAATCTGCAAAAAAAGCCTGTTTCTTGCAATGGCTGATCACTTTGAGAGTCTTTTTCTCTCCAATTTTACGGGTGCGGCTTATATTTGAGTACAATTTTTTTTTCAATTTTTTCCCCTTGAACTTTACGGGTGCAGCTTATATGCGGGTGCGGCTTATATTCGGACCAATACGGTACTTTAAACATTTTAAACAAAATTAGAACATGCTGACAGCAATTTAATGAATAAGAGACAAAATTATATGCTTTAGTATAAGAGCAGAATAGTTCACTGATAATATTGCAAATTTGGCTTTTACTACAGATTAATGAATATTTACAGCCTTATTAAATTGCGATTCAGCAAATTTAAAAGGGCTCTATTTAAGCACATAGCATATTTTTTTACAGAAGTATTTAGTCGGTGAACTTCTATCCAAAAGCAAAGTCTTCACTAACTAAAAACTTCTGTAAAAAAATATGCTATGTGCTTATATAGAGCCCTTTTAAATTTGCTGAATCGCAATTTAATAAGGCTGTTAATGTATAAAAGGTGTAGATCAATTAGAAAACTTGACTTCATTAACCTGTTCACAGCAAAACTCTTCAAGTTTGCAAATATGTATTAATTAATAATGCATCAATTGAAAAATAATATATTCAATTATGAATATAAAATAAAAAGAGAAAAGACATTTAGTTTTTTACTATTGCTCATGAATGGGTAAATATTTAAACTAGACTGTGTAAAAAAGGTTATTCAGAAAAAAACTATGAGTATGGTTAAGATGAGATATATTTGTCAATTAGTATACGCACAACATTTCGGCTGTAATTTATTATTATGACGACTTAACATGTGCCTAGCAATGGATGTATCTCTGTTTGTCCACACTGTATAGAGTTATTGTCCCAAACTCTTCTCCAGAATTGCCTAGAAGTCTTAACGGCATATATTTTGTTAAAACATTTGATTGGATACTCTTGCCCATTTAATGAATGAACAAAGGAACTCTCAGCAGGGAGATTATTTGTGCCCAACACTATAGGCCTACATGGAAGATGCCTCTTGCCTTTGTGGAATTTTTGGTAACAAAAATTCAAATTGGTGGGCTGTGATGAGATAATCACTTTTTGCCTGATCGAGAATTAGCTTAAGGTCTGCTTAAAAGGTGGCAGTAGAATCTGATGGTAGGACATGATAAGTGTCCCTATCCATCAAAATCTTTTCCCACATTTGCACTTAATCAATCGAGTTCATCAAAACAATGTTCTATTTATTTATGACAACAGATGTGCATCTTTAAATTCCATTAGGGCTATCCTTTATGCATAATTTAGGTTCTTATGGTCACATCGTTTGCAATGTTTATAACTTTGTTCAAGTTCACTGCTGACTAACTTTGGCCTCACGGTATCTCTTGTTCCTTCAGTAATGATGCAAGTATTTCAACTTTATTAAGATCTTCCATTTCCAACCCTGACACCTGTATTGATCTTTCTTGTCTGAAATAATTTCTTAAGAGCCAGGTTCCTGGCCAACAAATTCAGTTCTTTAATGTTCTCAAATAGACCAGATTTGGATGTGGGCACAAAGGACAGACCTTTCTGTAGCTCCTCACTATGCTCTTTGGCAAAAATGAAATCAGAACACATTGACAATCATCTAATTTGGGATTTCATGACTGGTTTGTATTTAATCTTTCTGAGTAGATATACACTGTCACAAACCCCTTTTCCCCACCCTGGGTGTTGGCCCATTAAGACCATCACAGACTTCTTGGCTGCACCATTGGATTATCTGGACACCTCTATTGTATTTGTAAACCTGCTTTGTTCCATTGTTTGCCAGATTAAGCTAATCCCATCATGAAAAGACATGTCTGATATGTGCTAGAGATAGCAGGATGTGTATTGGAGTTAATCCTATTGATCTCAGGTTGTGGGGTCATCTTCTGTAATCGTCTGCCACCCCCTTCCATTGTTGTGCTGTGTACACCCCTCTATGTAACTGCTATAAATACTGCTGTGATTTTCAAAAATAAATCAGTTCACTTGGAGATAAATAGAAATCACGTATCTCTGATTTTGTTCCATGGTGGCTGCCATTCTGAACCTATCTCCACCCTACAAGTAACCTGTCCTGGTAACTACCACAGGAAGGTTACTGTGACTCCTGGAAGTGCTGATTCCTGATGGAGAGACTCTGACTGATACAGAAGCCAGATATCAGGGAGCTGATGCCGAGATTTCAAATAATTCAACTGTCCTTGTGGGTACATAACTTGTAGTCTATAGCAGGTGGCTCTGGGCTTGTATAGTCCCTACTCTCGGATCGTCACATGCACTTTCCTTTAATTTGTTCTCTGATTGATGAGGAGTTACGTGGCGAGTATAAGCCACTAAATGTATTGATTGTGACTACCCTGTGGGAGAAGGTTGTTCTTTTGTATTGGGTTGTGAACCCTCCCTAAAAAATCAAGCCTATCCCTTGATGGATTAAAGGAGGCTTATCACTTGGTCACCGTTATTCCCAGACAGTATCCACCAATTCTTCATTATAGCCTGTATATATCTTTCACAAAAACACTTGTAACAGCTTCACTGCAGAACCTGTTTGTACAAGTTTTTATATGTAAAATAACTTTCATTGCCATTTCCCTGAGGTAATCATATAACGTATATCTTACTTAGTATATTTTTAGTTTGCAGTTAACCCATTACCTAGAAAGGTAAATTTTTTTATTTTTTTATTAAAGTTTTGATAAAATAGATGCAAACAATAATCTGGGAGTGTTTTTTTTTTATTGAAAAGAGCTAATAGTTGAAGCCTTTTTGCAGGCTACCTGTTAGTTAATATGCTTTCTGGCAACTGACTGTGGAATTCATTCAGTGTCTCACAATTATTAGTTGATCTAATTTTGATCTCTCTTCCAGAGCTTTAGTGTAAGTCCCTCATATTTTGTGGATAGCTTGTGAGATATATGTATTATTATGACCAGTGAACTAGTTGCTAATTTCCATTGTAACAATGAGTAAGAGCAACAGTAATAATTTATCTCTACCAATAATGCTATTTTCCATAGTTTTATTCTTGGAATTTAATAAACTATTCCATACAATAACTACAAGATTACTTTATCTCAAATACATGAATGGGAAAGTATTCTTGTTACAATTAGTAACAGAAGGGAAATATATATTTGAATTACACTATTAAGTGTTTTCAATTGTTGCAAATAAATCTCTTTTAACTAATAATGTTTACATTGAGGTTTACAATTTAGACTCTCAAAGAAGAGATAATAGATTGACATTTTAAACTGTTCCATAAAATTTGTCAAGTCCATTACACAAGGTCTTTCTAGATGAGGACTCCCATAGTTACAGCTTAGATACTTTACAGTATCAAAGAGTTTAAAAAGTGGACACTATACCCCCTATAATATTACATAATATATGCCTCAAAACAATACTCTTTGTGTCAAATGCTTCTTTTTCAAAGATTTTACAATAATGTAGTATAAATAGAGTATAAATAGAGAGATTGCAGGATTTGTGACCTCTAAGTTAAATTATCCTAGAGTACCCTAAATGTATTATTTAGTGAAAAATCAGAGTAATTTTACATTTGGGTGGGGAACTACATTTTGCACAGGACAAGAAAGGAAATTGTTATGTTAGGTCAAGAATTATATATATATATATATATATATATATATATATATATATATACCGTATATACTCGAGTATAAGCTGACCCCTCTTGTGCCCTCTGTGTCCGCCCTTTCTCTCCCATGTCTCTTCTCCCCTCTCCCTTCCCTGTGTCTCTTCCCCCCTCCTTTATCACCCTCCTCAACCCCCCTCCTCATTCTCAACCTCTCTCATCAACCCCACTCCTCATCCTCAACCTCCCTCCTCATCCTCCCTCCTCATCCTCAACATCCCTCCTCAACCCCCTCATCCTCAACCCCCCCATCCTCAACCCCCTCCTCAACCTCAACCCCCCTCCTCATCCTCAACCCCCTCCTCAACACCCCTCCTCATCCTCAACCTCCCTCCTCATCATCAACCCCCTCCTCAACCTCCCTCCTCATCGTCAACCTCCCTCTTCATCCTCCCTCCTCAACCCCCCATCCTGAACCCCCTCCTCAACCTCCCTCCTCAACCCCCCCATCCTCATCCTCCCTTCTCAACCCCTCCATCCTCAACCCCCTCCTCAAGGGCTATTGGGAGGTTGCTAGAGTAAAGTTTATAAAGCTACATCCTGGTGAGGGTTGGGTTGGAAGGAAACTTGAAGAGTGACTGTGGAGCTTGAGAGACATGCTACTAGTAAAGTGCTCTAATTTAATAGCAACGTAAGTAGGCATAATTTCAAGCTCGCAGCCGTTGCGAGTCTCACGTTGCACTTAAGGGCTTCCAATTTAATGTGGGTGTTTATTGGGAAAGGAAAGGTGAAGTAACACAGAATAGATCGACTGGAATGTAATGCTGCTGAGCTGAGCTGACCTGAGAAGTAAGCAGGAGACTTGAAAATGAAAGTAAAAGCAGAGTCGGTGTTTCTGTGCTGTGGAAGACACAGACAGCGTGTCTGGGAGGTAAGTGGCCCAGGAAAACAGCAAAAGGGCCAAAATGAGACCCAAATGGGACAGGTGAAGGGGGAGCAGGGAGACAGCAGAGAGGGAGCAGCAGGAGCAGCAGCAGGAGACAGGGAGGGGGGAGGAGGAAAAGGCAGCAACAGGAACCAAAGGAAGGGAGGAAAGAGCATAGAGACAGAAATGCAGGGAGAGAGAGACAGGCAAGGACAGATGCAGCCAAGGGAAGAAGTGACAAGGTGACAAGGAATGGAAAGGAGGAGCAGCACACACGCAGCATGGTCACAAGATGTGACCACACTGAAGAACGTGTGTACAGGTATATGAGCGTCAGGGGTTATAAAGGGTGGAGGGAGAGGGACCTCCCACAAACCTAGGTAATTTATCCTGGTTATATATATATACTAGCGACTTGCCCGTCAAAAAATGACGGTCAATAAAAGAAAGTGTTGAAATGCTGTTTGTCACACAATGTGAGTGTACTGTGTGCCTCAAGTAAATTCCTCAAAAAGCAGAAATCTACATTATATAAAATAAGAAAAACTAAAATCACCAAAAATAAAAAATGTACATTACAGAACCACAAAAAAAAACCTAAGTCACAAAAAATAAAAAAGGAACATTACAGAAAATAAAAAAATACATTACAACCCCCCCTCACTACAATTTTTTTTTTAAAAATTACACACCTGAAAATGAAATACATATACTACATACATATAATACAATACAATACAATTACATAAAATACAATACAATTAAATAAAATACAATACACCTCTATCTAATATACATGCCACTATCTAATATACATGCCACTATGTAATATACATGCCACTATCTAATATACATGTCACTATCTAATATACATGCCACTATGTAATATACATGCCACTATCTAATATACATACCACTATCTAATATACATGCCACTATATAATGTAATATACATCCCACTATCTAATATACAATACTATGTAATAATACATCCCCCTATCTATCTAATATACAATACATGCTATCTATATATATATATAGCTCCCCTAATTGTAAGCTACAATAAAATAATTAAGACCACTTACCTTTGAGATGTTTCTTGAGATCAGCAACCTACGGTAAAAAAGATTAAAAAAATTAATACAACACGTTTACATGAAATACCTAAACATTCTAAACATTCTTTTTTTTTTTTTTTATTCTTTTTATTAGTTTTCATATAACAGGTAAGAACATAAATATATACATAAACAGTCTTCACAAAAATAAATATTCCATTCATTCACATTCAGAGGCAGGGAAATCTTAACCATATTCTCACCAACATAGAATAGGAGGTCGGATAAACAGGGATAATATCAAATCTTGCATGAGCAGAAGGTATAGAGGGAGAGCAAAGCCCATCAACAGAGAATACATTTTTCTTTTCTTTTACACCCTACCTATTTTTTTCTTCTTTAGAAAAGAATCCCATATTAGCCATTGCTTGTCTATCCCCCTTTTTTTTGAGCTTGCTTGACCAAATGACCTTAGGTCAAACTCTCTATTTTTAGTAACCACCCTGGCTATTTCTGACATAGACGGAAGTGTATTTTCTTTCCAATATTTACACATTAGCCCTTTAATTACCAGCAGGATATGAGATAGTAAAAAGTATTCTTTTGGAAATGTCTCCTTGAGATTAATGTGGAGTAATAGCATATCTGGATTGAAGGGGATTTCAGCTTCTATTAACATCTCCAGCCATAAACAGCATTTCCTCCAAAAGGCCTTCACTTTGGTGCATTCCCACCAGACATGTTTAACATCAGCCCTCAAACCACACTCTTTCCAACAAAATACTATCTTTATCTTATCTTTATGAGAAAATGTTTTAATTGAGTCCGGTGTACAGTACCACATGTTGATTATTTTGAAGTATATTTCATAATTAGCAGAGGATCTAGCTGATATTTTTACCATTTTTATAGTTTTAACCCACTCTTCCATACTAATAGATAGTGATACATTTTCCTCCCATTTCAACATCCCTGGGGTTTTACTATTCTGGGTATTTAGGGAGATAATCTCCTGACATTTAGAAATTCTATGACACGTATTTGTATTGTATAGTAGGAGTTCAAAGGATGTTAACCTATCTATATTTTCCTTTTTAAAACCTCTCCGTTTTTAACCACAAATTTTTATCAAGTTTAAATTTTGCATGTAGTCTTGACCAACTAAGTAATGTGCCTTCCTCATAAAAATCTATTATACGATAAATACCATTCTCTATCCATTTTTCCAGGGATATTATCTTAAGCTCTGCCTTAAGTAATTCTACTGGTGTAGCCAAAGATGGATATACTGATAGTTTCATCTTGGATCTGATTTTCATCCAGAATTTAAGCAGAGATTTAATATGCTTTGGCACTAATTTATTTTTTACCAAATCCATACTTGAAGTCCAGATTATGGCATTTATAGGGGTGGGATCCAAAAATACTTTCTCCATCTCTTTCCAATTTGGCTTTACTGATGGAAGATTCCATGGGATAATCTGGGCTAAAGATATAGCTGTAGAAATATCTTTTATACATGGCGAGGCAAGTCCTCCAAACTCTATTCTTTTTCTAGTAATCGTACCAGCTATCCTCGCTCTTTTACCCTGAAGGATATAAGTATCTATTAGTTGTTGAAATCTCTTTATCCAATAGAGCATGGGAATATCAGGAATAGATCTAAAAATGTATGTTATTTTTGGATTAACAATCATTTTTATTACAGCTATTCTCGCAGTCCAAGATAAATGGATTGATCTCCACTCTTGGATAACTTTTGATATGGTTTTGTATATATTAGACAGATTATTTTTTAAAATATTTTTAATATCGAAAGATATGCATATTCCCAAATGTCTAATTTGTTTTGCATTCCAATTATATTGATATCTCTCTCTTAGATTTGACTTAATTTCTGGGGATAAACCTCTAGTAATTATATCTGTCTTAGATATATTCACTTTAAAGTAAGAGACATTACTGAAGCTATTTAATATCGCCTCTAGATTTAATAAAGATTTTTCGGGATCCGTGAGAATGATAATCATATCGTCAGCATAAATAATTGTTTTATATTCTTTCTCCCCAATTTTAATGCCGCTTATGTCCTTCGCTGTTCTTATTTTCTCTAACAGAGGTTCAATATATAAAACAAATAATAATGGAGACAGGGGACACCCCTGTCTTGTTCCAATCGTCATGCCCAAAAAGTTTGTCTCAAAATTTGGCCCCACTACTTTTGCTCTTAAATTACTGTACAGGGCTTTTATCGCCTTATTTGCGAAATCCCCTAAACCATATTTCTGGAGCACTACCTGCAGGAACTCCCAGCTTACCCTGTCAAATTCTTTTTCAGAGTCTATTGCCCGGGCCAGCATGCAAGTTCCTTTCTTGATCCCCGAAGATAGAATATTCATTAGACTTCTAATATTGTCACACCCCTGACGAGATCTAACAAAACCTACCTGATCTGGGTTTATAAGTTCATCTATTAAAGGGTTTAGCCTTTTTGCTAATATTTTAGAATATAATTTCAGGTCAAAATTCAAAAGAGATCTGGGTCTATAACTCTTCTTATCGGCCGGATATTTATCCTCTTTTAATATATTTATAATTTTTGCTTCTGTTAGTTCCGCCAGAAGGTCTCCACTATCTTTTATTTCATTATACATCCTAGCCAGAGGAGCATTCACTACCTCTACAAATCTCTGATACAAAAGCTTATCTAACCCATCAGGGCCAGGGGCCTTATTGTTTTTACTTTCTTTAATCGCTTCTTCTATCTCCTCTTCAGTTATTGTTCTATTCAGGGTCTCTAATTCTGTTTCTGAGATTCTTGGGAGATACAAATCTCTTAAGAACTCCTCAATATCCCTTATATCTTTTTTTATTTTTATATCTGAATTACTCAAATTATAAAGGTTAGAGTAGTAATTATGGAAGATATCACTTATGTCCCGAGGATCTCTATAAAACTTATTATCCTCCCCTCTGATCTCTTGAATGCAATTATGAATTCTTTGCTTTTTCATTTTATTTGCCAACATTTTTCCAGTCTTATCTCCTTCTAAGTAAGTCTCCATCTGAGACCTCCAAATTAATCTGTCCAGCTTATACTGTTCCACCTTCTTTATTTGTTGCTGTATATTTCCAATCTCTTCCCTTAATTTATTATTTGGAGATTTTTTATTCAAATTATGTTTACCTTCCAAATTTATATATAAAGATCTTAAAGAGTCTCCCCACTCTTTTTTTAGCAAAATTGTTTTAGACGTTAATAAACCTCTAGTAAATGCCTTAAACGAGAGCCAAAGCGTCGTAAAAGACGCAATTGAACCATTATTTATATCAAAATATTTTATTAAGTTTGCCTTTATTTCGTTAACTCTTGTTTCATCTTTCAAGACCATTGGCTCCAATCTCCAGTTTCTATTTATTTTATAGTTTCCAATTTTTTTGTTTAAGACTAGAGCTATTGGGGCATGATCCGAGATTGTATTTGTATATATATTGATTTTAAATGTGTTATTCAGCACCGATTGATCTCCTAGAATGTAGTCTATTCTTGAATATGAATTGAATCTTTTGGAGAAACATGTGTAATCTTTTACCCGAGGAGACTTTACTCTCCATATATCATAATAGCCCATTTCTATAAGAAGTTCTGTAATTTTCTTAGATGCATTAATACTATTATTTCCTATTTCTACTTTGGCTTTACTTGACCTGTCTATCTCGGGGTCCAAGACTAAGTTAAGATCCCCATATATAATCGTCTTACCTTTTTTAAATTTGATAGCTAAATTCAGGATATTGATTATATAACCTTCTTGTTTCCGATTGGGTGCATAAATATTTACAATTGTATATATCTGATTATCTATGTTTCCCACCCATATAATAAATCGTCCTCCTTCATCTATTTTACAAAATTCTTCTTTTACTACCAGATCTTTATCAAAAACAATGGATACCCCTCTTTTTTATTTACTATTATACGAGGAGGCTATACTATAGACAAATCTTTTATTCCTTAATAAGTAAGTATACTGTTTTTTTAGATGTGTTTCTTGGAGGCATACTATATTTGCTTTTAATTTCGCATATTCCCGAAAAGCTAACTTTATTTTAAGGGGGGAATTTAATCCATTAATATTATATGAGATTAATGTAATATCCATTTTTTAAACTTAATAGAATGCAAAATATTATCCTATTCTTCCTCCTATCCTGCACTCCTTCCCTAACTCCTGCCCAATCATTCATCCTTCCATTCTCATCCCAAAACATACATTTATCTGTCCAGTTCTTAAATACAGACTTCATACTAGGGTTTCTTTGACCAAAGTTTGAAAATAGCATTCGTTAACCAATGATCGTGTTGTCGGGGTGTAACCTTTTTTTTTTTTCCCCTTTTCTTTCTCTTTTTCTTTTTTTCTTCTTCTTTTTTTTTCCCTTTTACTTTATCTACCATTTCCCCTTTAACTAATAATCCAAACCTAGACAAACCTACAATAATACCTTCAGTTATCACAACCAAGATGGAATATACCATAAGGAGGGGAGGGGGAACAGAGGGGGAACATGTACTTTTACAGTCTTTTTTACAATTACCAACATTATACAGTGTTTAAGCCATATTCATATATACACTCAAAATTATTACTATTCCAAAGTGCGATGTGCATTACAAAATTTATCTAAGTCTCAATTTCTACTATTGCAGCAACCTTTATAGTACATAAAAAAAGAGAAGCATAAATAACGGAAACCAAATTATACCCATTAAATATCACTTTTCACCATGATCCTTCTTCTACTCTCCCTCCACTCCCCCTCCTTCCCCTCCACTTCCCCTCCCCATCACAATTTCTATAAGTTACTACCCGTGTTCATAAATTTGTGCAATATTACAATTGTATTAGGTAAATATATTAACTCTATAATTTATAAAGTGCATCATGCAATTATCCAACTATTCAGTCCTCAGCATATTCTACCAAGGTAAATACCCATTAAAATAGTCTACGTACTAATTCTACAGATTTGTTTATAATTTAATTTCCCAAAATGCATCCTCCTTTACAGTGCAAATTACGTGCAAAACTAATATCTAAAGAGGGTAGACAAACACATGAATATAAATCGACAATAAAAGCACATCCCCTCTTTCCTTTTTCCTCTTTTTTTTTCCCCCTCCCTTTTTTCTCATCATGGAATTATTTTTGTTGCCATTCTGGCCTCAGTAGTATATCCTTTCGGATTATATTTATCTGATTGTCCATCTTTATATTCCATGACTTTAATAGTTCTTCTCCATTTTTTGCTGAACTAATTTTATGCCAACTTAACTCTTTCTTTACCATAAGGCCTACCGGTGTTGTCCATCTGTAAATTAACTTTTCTTGTCTTAAAAGCTCTGTAATAACTGAGAACTCCTTTCTTTTAATTAAGATAGCAGTAGAAATGTCTTGAAGGATTTTTATTTCCTCATGTGGTGCCTTTTTATATTTCTCTTGAAAATTGGCTTTCATAATTAGATCTCTTGTGGATAACTTGTGAAACTTAACAATCACATCTCTTAGCAGCTTGTTTTTCAAATGCATTGGAATAGGGATTCTGAAAAATGCGACCATCTTATCTTCCACTTGGTTATAACTTGGAGCCATGGATAAAAACAATTTTTACTAGGTATTCTTCTAAGTTTCCATCCGTAATTAAATCATCTATTCCCCTAATCCGGAGATTCTTTCTTCTGATTTTATCATCAATATTACAGATTCTATAATCTAGAATAATTATTTTCTCTTTTAGTTCCTGGTTCTGCCTCTGAAGGTAGTTGTTATCTGCAGCAATTTTATCAATTTTGGCCTCCAACTCTGATGTTTTAATATTTAAAGCAATAATTTCTTTTGCATTGTCCAGTATTTGATTTTTTATATCTGCAATAAAAGATGTTTGGAACTCCTGTAGTAATATCTTCATTTTTCCCACTGTGTTTCTTCTTCTTGTATATTTGATTCTTTACTAGTATTGCTTTCGTTCATGCTCCCTATACTTTGACTGAGATTTTGTTCTATATCAGGGGATATAGGAAGAGGGATCTCCTGCGGTTTTTCTTGAATTTTTGGTAAAAAAGGTATTAGGTTTTTGTTGGTGTCCTTGTTTTTCTTTATTTTTTATTTTAACCGGCATTGCTGGTTTATTAAGTATATTCCCTCTTTTTTTCTTCTTATCTTTCCTTCTTTTTATAATTGTCTTTTAACCAGCTTTCCAACCTCAGTTTCAACAGATTTTGAGAGTAATTCAAGACCCAGAGCTTTCGAACAGTTTGTCGAAATTTAGAGCACTATTAAAAGCAATACAATTTATTTAGGCGAAACAAAGGGTATTAAACGGAGTCTGTTATGTAACTTAAGTCCATTCAGCTTATACCACAAAGATCATCTTCTTGCTTACTTTACTTCGTTTATACATATGCCTTCCATTTACCTTATAGGGTCAAATTATATTTCAGTCCATATGCAATATCTTTTAATATAGGTAGGTAGTGTGTGAGATTATACTTGAAAAACTTATTTTCTTTTGGGATAAAAAGCTAATACATTTTTTTTTAAAAGGCGTCTTTTCCTCCCCCCATGCTTAGCCTGCAGTATAGAACTTGATTTTCAGTTGTTTTCATTTAGCAGTGGTTGCTTCTGAAGTAATCCTTTCACTTCTATACAATCCTTTTATAAAGGACGCTTTATGCAGCACTGTAAATTTCTATAAAATATGCTCTCCTTCAAGTTCTGGAGACTCCTCTGGTAGCTTTGTACCTTTTCTGAGGGTTTATTAATATATTGGAAAAAAAAAGACTTCTTTCTTCCAGTATTCACAGTACCCTTCCTTCTAGGTCTCCATAGGTGGTATAACTATAGCATAAAACATAAGCTTTTACCTCAATAAACCCCTGATTTCACTGTGTGTCTTTAATTGTGAATATTGCAGCACCTGAATTGCCTTCTGCTATGCAGTGCTGTTTAATGGGGTAAATATTATTACATACATGTTACATACGTGTAGCACAGTGTTACAGCTCCATCTTACTTCAGAAGTGATTCTCTAAGTCCCATACAGTCCTTTTATAAAGGGCTCTTTTGTATAACGCTGTGAGATTCTATAGAGCATACACTTCTACCTCTGGAGGCTTCACTGGAGACTTTGTACCTTACTAGGAGTTTATTAATATATTGATGTATAATACTCCTTTCTTTCAGTATTCACAGTATAGTTCCTTCTAGGTCTCCATGAGTAACATAACTGTAACATGTTATATGTGCTTTTCCCTCTTTGGACCCCTAATTTCACTATGGATCTTTAATTTATAATTATTGCAACCCCTGAGGTGCCTCCTGCTGTGCAGTACTGTTTAGCAGGGTATATTGTTACATACGTGCTCCATATATGCATCGCAGTGATACAGCCCCAGCTTCAGAGAGATGTCATCGGCCTCCTTTGCCTGTATTTGCCTGCAGGTCTCCTTTCCTCCTTCCCTCTGGTCCCTTTTTACTGTGCTTTACATTGGGGTCACTGGAGAACAAGCAGCTTATGGTGCAGGAGTACGGCCCTTTAAGGACCTGTAACGCTGGAATTTTGAATTTTGATTGCAGCGGGGTCCCCGATCGTGTGCAATCGGGACCCCAGCTGCGATGGTTAAAGTGGGGTTAATGCAGGGCTCGGAGCTTATCTCGGATCCCCTGCAGTTAATCCGGGTTTCCAAGCTTATCCCGGATCCCTTCTTGGGTAAGTTGTAGGTGGCTGTGCGGTCCTGGGTCTTTGAGCCTCGTTTTCATTTTTTTCGGCGGACATTTTTTCTCTCGCTTAGGGGATTTTCGTGTGTATGAACTCAGGAATGTGGACTTCAATGGAGGTGTAACTTTACTTTCAGAGGTCCTGGGTGTCCCCCCTTGCTATGGGTAAGCTTTTTATGTTGTTTTTGTGAGTATTTGGTGTGTTTTGACTGTTTTTAGGTGCGCGCAGTTCCGCCATTTTTCGTGCGTGTGGGTGTTTGTTACGTTAAGGTTGGTTCAGAGGTTAATGCAGGTTTCCGAGGTGAGCCTCGTTTTCGTTTTTTTCGGGGGCCATTTTTTCTCTCGCTTAGGGGATTTTCGTGTGTCTGAACTCGGGAATTTGGAATTAAATGGAGGTGTAACTTCACTTTCAGAGGTCCTGGGTGCCCCCCCCTTGCTATGGGTAAGCTTTTTATGTCGTTTTTGTGAGTATTTGGTGTGTTTTGACTGCTTTTAGGTGCGCGCAGTTCCACCATTTTTCGTGCGTGTGGGTGTTTGTTACGTTAAGGTTGGTTCGGAGGTGGGTTTAACGGCTCGCTTCGCTACGCGAGTCTCGCCAGCAATGAGCGCCTGCGGCGCTCATTGCCTCATTCCCTAAGTGCTTTGCGAGGACCCGCATTTGCGGAGACGTTGGGATGCTCCACCACCGCAAATGCGGCCCCTCGCTTCGCGAGGACCCGCATTTGCGGAAGCGAGGGCCTCAGTTGCTGGCATGGAGCGCCTTTGGCGCTCCATGCCAGCAGCTGAGGCCCACGGCTGCAGTGTGTGTGTGTGTAACCGGGTGTGAGGCGCCTTTGAGATTTTTTTTGTTAAAAACTTGTGTGTGTGTGTTAACACAGCCAACGCTGGAGCCTCCACCGCGAGGATCCGCATTTGCGGGGACGTTGGGATGCTCCACCACCGCAAATGCGCGAGCCCGCAAGCGTGAGCAACGGTTTGCATGCTCACAACTATATATGTGATATAAATTTGATGTTAAACCTCTAATTGCTAATTGTCAAATTTTAAGAAATGCTCCATTTACCTGACAATCTGCTTTCTACTTTCAGGTCATCTATGTCTCAAGAAACCCAAAGGATGATATGGTATCACTTTATCATTTTTACAAAATATTGGCGAAGATGAGTATAGATCTCAAGTGGGAAGAGTTCTTTGACCTTTATCTGTCGGGATTAGGTAATACCCATTTTCATTTTAATTGAATGATTAATTCTATTACTTTGACACACTAGAATAATGCCTCTGTGGTAAATATATAAATACTGCATAATCAGCCCAGATATGCTGAAGAGCATGTATACAAATATTTCCTGTTGCCAATGCTGGCAGAGTAATATAGCTACATATTCATTAATATTATTTTAAATCAACTCACCAGTACTTTATTAAGCAAGCAGGATACAGGTCCAATGTTGTATATATTGTATTTGGCGACCAGAGATAGTAGGGTAAATGGCCGACGGGGGTGCTTTAGCCAGGCATGCTGTTAGAGGATCACTGTAGAATAATGGAAGCTGCCATGACAGTATAAATTCCATTTCAAGGCACAGGATGCAGAGCAAGGCAAGCATAGCTGCAGGTTTGCTTGTGACTGCCTTATTTTAAACATATGCAAGGGAGAGAGTTGAGTAAAAATACTTCTCCCTCCTCATCCAACTATTGAGTAAATAATAAAAACATAGCTGAACACAAACCACAATACAGCAGGGAGAGTGGAAGACAAACACGGAATCCTCAAAACACAAGCAGAATTTGCTAAAAAAAATACTTAAACTAAAATGCTGTTATACCCATGGGTTACAAATGCTTAGTTACAAATTACACCCAGAATATTTATTTTCGCCAAGGTCCTTTAACATACTTGCATTGCTTTGTTATAGTAGTCCCTAACACTTCTGATAGGTTGACATTACATATAACTTTCACTTTTACAAATAGGGACACATCCTTTTTTTTACTGCAGTATTATTCATTATTATTTTTCATTTTAATTTTCCTTCAACATTCATACTTTATTATTACCTCCTTTATATCTCCTTCATTATGCCCTGTTAGTTCCCAGACCCATTACAGACATGCTATATAATTTCCTCTCCTCATTTCCATGTTTTATGCTCCAAAATCTTACACTTTTTCTCTTACTCCCTCATGTCTTATTATCCAAGTCGGACATTTTCTTTGCATCTTCTATTATTATGACTCATAACTCACCTGCATCATCATCATTAATAATAACAGGTACTCAAAGCATTGTCTGACTTTCATTGACAAGTAATGATTCAAACATACTGCAGTCCAGCATATGCCATAGAAGTCCACCAGAATGCAGTTTAAAGCAATCTAAGATACTTTTAAAACATACTGCAGTCCAGCATATGTCATATAAGTCCACCTGAATGCAGTTTAAAGCAATCTAAGGTAATTTCAGAAGAATAGCTTCTCACAAGACCCATATCTACCTTTATAATGGACTATTTAATATTATTAATATCTGTGTTATGATAATTGCAGAGATACGTTTTACTTTTTGATTTTACTGCTATTGTCATGATATACTGTTGCTTATTTGTAAACCAGAAATGCTCTGTGTTCACTCATCCCTATTTTACTGCCCAATATCTCCACCCACTCTAATAATTCCTTGTTTTGTCTTATAGATACTTTTAAAACATACTGCAGTCCCGCATATGCCAAAGAAGTCCACCTGAATGTAATCCCCTCCCACCCTTGTTTACACTTAATATATTGAGGCATAATTACCTGCACATGTTCAATCAGTGACATCTGCTTTTTACCTCTAACCACCCCCTTCAAGAATACTTGCTTACTCAGTGTCATTATGTTTCCTCGCACCATCTTATCGTAACCTCCTGTCTCTCTCAGACTCTCTTATACTGTCTCTACACATCATGTCTCCAATAATATAACAAACTCACCCTCCCTGCTTTCCTCTCCTCTTCTCTGCTCCCATGAGCTCCTCTCCTTCCTACAGTCACAATCTCACGGAAACCTGGCTCACTCCATCTGACTTTGTCTCCCCTGCTGCACTCTCATATGGTGGTCTACACTTCAGCCACACTTCAGACCTGGGAACAAACAAGGTGGAGGTGTGGGCATACTACTATCCTCTTGCTGCACTTTTCACTGCATCCCCCCTGTTCCCTCCCTCTAATTTTAATCTTTTAAAGTTCACACTATCAGCATCTTCTCTCCCATCCATCTGCGAGTAGCTGTGATCTATCGCCCGCCTGGATCACCATCTCAATTTCTGGATCACTTTGTCGCCTGGCTCCCTCGCTTTCTCTCCTCCAATATACCTTCACTCATTCTTGGTGATTTCAACATAGTCACTGACACAACTACCTCCCCAAGAACCGCAAAATTACTTGCACTTACCTCTTCCCTTGGCCTCTCTCACACTATGGAGGAAATCTCCCACTTCAGCAGACTTTCTCCACTACAAGTTTACCTTGCGCTCCTACTTCTCTGCCCTCAGTCTTGCCAAACAACACTATTTCTCATCACTAATATTAACCTGTCCTCCAACCCTAAATGTTTATTTGCTACATTCAACACCTTCCTTTGCCAACCTCCACCCCCTACCCCTTCCTGTCTCACTGCTGATGACTTTGCCAGCCATTTTAAAAATAAAATTGAAACCATCCGAAATTAACTCTCTCCTACCAGCTTGGCCCTATCCCACCATCCTCTATGCAACCTGACAACACCCAGCCCTTACCCTTCCCCAATCCCTCCTCCACCATGGATTCCATTGACCCTGTAACTAAGGATGAAGTATCTACGTTATTATTAACCTCTCACCTTACAACATGTCCACATGATCCTATTCCTTCACAGCTAATCCCTGCCCTATCCACCACACTTATCCCAGCTCTCACACATCTATTCAACCTCTCCCTAAACACTGGCAAGTTTCCATCCTCTTTAAAACACGCCATAATTACACCCATTCTCAAGAAGCCCTCATCTGACCCAGCTTCTGCCTCCAACTGTCGCCCTATCTCATTACTTCCCCAGGCTTCTAAACTGCTTGAGCGGCTTGTTTACAATCGCCCCACTCAATTTATTTCCTCCAATTCCCTTCTTGACCCCTTCCAATCTGGTTTCCCTGCCCAACACTCAACAGAAACAACCCTCACAAAAGTCACCAATGACTTGCTAACCGCCAAATCAAATGGTCACTTCTCCATTCTAATCCAAATTCTCTGCTCTTTTGGCATCCAGGGCACAGCTCTTTCATGGTTCACATCCTGTCCTAGGCCCCCTCCCCTTCTCTATCTACACCTCATCCCTTGGCACCCTTATAAAATCGTTTGGATTTCAGTATCATTTCTATGCAGATGATACTCAAATCTACCTCTCTGTACCCGATCTATCCCCCTCTCTTTTAGCTTGTTTCCAACTGCCTCTATAGCATATCCTCCTGGATGTCCACCGGTCAACTCAAACTCAACATAAGACTGAACTCCTAATCTTTCCACCCTCTACTACAGCTTCCACTCCTCAAATATCTCTCACTGTTGACAACACCATCATCACTCCTACCTCCCAGGCCCGTTGTCTTGGGGTACTACTGGATCCCGCCCTCTCTTTTGTTCCTCACATCCAATCAATAACAAAATCTTGTCAGTTTCACCTAAAAAAACATCTCCAAAATTCGTCATTATCTTACAGAAGACACAGCTAAAATTCTAATACACTCTCTCATCATATCTCAACTCGACTACTGCAATTCACTGCTTGCTGGCCTACCCATCTCTTGTCTGTCTCTCCTCCAATCCATAAGGAACGCCTCCGCTACACTAATCTTCCTTACCAAACGCTCAGTGTCTGCAGCTCCTCTCTGTCAATCACTCCACTGGCTTCCCTTAGCTTCCTGAATCAAATCTAAAATCATGACCCTAACATATAAAGCCCTCAACAACAGTGCACCCCCTTATAAGACTGCTCTTGTTTCAAAATACTCTCCCAACCTCCCCCTTCGTTCTGCTTATGACCGTCTTCTTTCCTCCTCTCTCATCACCTGCTCTCACTCCCGTCTTCAAGACTTTTCTCATGCTGCCCCTACTATCTGGAACTCCTTGCCTCGCTCCATTAGATTATCTACCTTCCTCAAAACCTTTAAAAAATTACTAAAAACACACCTTATCACCTTCAGCCTTAACATGTACAACTGCACACTCCACAGCTTAATAACACTTACACCCACAAACTACAGTACAATACACAGACACCTCCACTTGACTAAACAACTTGCCTTCACACCGCCATCTTGCATTTGTCATCCTCTTGTATCACACCTAAACCCTTAGATTGTAAGTTTGCAAGTTTTCAATCTTGTGTCCGTGCCTTGGAAACAAGCACGATGTACATTTGATTATACGCTCAAAAACAGGGCCCTCTATTATTAATAAGGTGTTAAGTTTGTTTTTTGCCATGTACTCAACCCCTGTACAGCGCTATGGAATATTTTGGCGCGATATAAATAAAGCGAATAAATAATAATAATAATTCAATATCAGCATTTCTCTAATATTTGCCAACGTGAACATGCAAAAACTAAAGATAAAAATCTGGTAAGCAGTACATTTGCAATCTCAAGATGCAGTACAGTACATTGAAAAATGTCTGTATATTTGCAAAAAAAAGTATATATATATATATATATATATATATATATATATATATATATACATGTGATTTGAGATAAAGAAATGGGAAAGGAGGATTTTCAATTGGGGCAGGTGGAGCACACAAATCTGAATTGCCTAGGGTAGCAACAAACCTAAATGCACCCATGTAATATTGATATAAAATTGAGCTTTATATATTTAAGCTTTATTTTTTAATTTTTCTGATGACCATAATCCACTTTTTTCTTTCCCAATTTTGTATCAATATAACATTTTCTGCTCTATTAATCATCCGGACATGTGAAGATTCTTATCATTACGTTATCAGCGCGTAGCAATAGCTTATCATTAATATTGCAAATTAAAATAAAATAAACCTTAATGTCCTGCTCCCTATAATATCTTGGAGCACTGGCAGACAGTAAATATTCTGCCCCTGACCAATATTCTGAGATGTGTAGAAAAACTGTACATTAAGCCTCTCATTTCATTATATTCTTTACAGTGTTAGGTGGTTCTTATTTTGATCACATCAGAGG
Source organism: Discoglossus pictus (assembly GCA_027410445.1). Classification (NCBI taxonomy): domain Eukaryota; kingdom Metazoa; phylum Chordata; class Amphibia; order Anura; family Alytidae; genus Discoglossus; species Discoglossus pictus. The sequence goes on along the minus strand of CM050165.1, from coordinate 223,325,146 downwards.
CTGGCTCACCCACAAGGAAGAATATAATTTCCTTTTTCTCACATATGAGGAAATGAAAAATGTAAGACATGATTTATGCATAAATAATTTCTCTATCTGAAATCAAAATGAATATTGTATATACAGAACAGGGCAACACATAAGGAAGATAATTAATATAACAATGACATCTAATATAAGAAGTAAAGATATACAGTGCTGCCAAGCATCCAGTAGCTGATTAGATTGATGACTAATAGGAGACTTATAAGCAGTACAGTATATTTTTCATTATTTTTGGAAATATTCATTGAGTTTGCACATTTATCTGAAAATGATCAACCATAAAAGTGTAGTCAGGCATTTTTAGATGTGCGTATTTCATACTTTTGAAGCAAACTAAAATGTGTTATTTTTACATCTATATGTGACTGTACCCACTAGTCATATATTGAGGGGACGGTGTAAAAGCCGGAACGGAACGGAACAGGCCGGAACAGGCCATTTATAAAAGAAATCAATGACAATATCACTGGGATGTGTTAGATATTATTGAGAACAATATTTAAGAACCAAAACAAATTCAATATAATACTTTTTTAACCCTTTAAAAACCCAAAAATCAAACGGAACAGGCAAAAACAGGCCGGAACGCACACTTTATGAAGTGAATCCATGCTAAAATCATTTGGATGTGTTAAATATATTTGAGAACTATATTTAAGAGCTAACCCCAATCTAATAGTATGCTTTATTAACCCGTTAACAGGCCAGAATACAAAATTTTGCAAAATGACCCGGAACGGCGGCTTTCCAGATGGTCAAAAATACCAAACTCACCAAATACACATAACTAGGTGGGATTCATGTAATAACCTTCATAAATTCCACAGAAAATAATTTCAAGTACCTGTTCCGGGCCAAAATACAATATTTCGCAAAATGACCCGGAACGGCGACTTTTTAGAGGCTCAAAAATACCAAATTCACCAAATACACAGAACTAGGTGGGATTCATGTAATAACCTTCATAAATTCCACATAAAATAATTTCAAGTACCTGTTCCGGGCCAAAATACAATATTTCGCAAAATGACTCGGAACGGCGACTTTTTAGAGGGTCAAAAATTCCAAATTCACCAAATACACAAAACTAGGTGGGATTCATGTAATAACCTTCATAAATTCCACAGAAAATAATTTCAAGTACCTGTTCCGGTCAAAAATACAATATTTCGCAAAATGACCCGGAACGGAGACTTTTTAAAGGGTCAAAAATTCCAAATTCACCAAATACACATAACTAGGTGGGATTCATGTAATAACCCTCATAAATTCCACAGAAAATAATTTTAAGTACCTTGTCTTGGCAGAATACTTACGAACTGCTACTTCGCAAAGTGTGGGAGATACCCCCCTTCCCCTGCAAGGAACAGAGTGAGGGGGGAGGGAAAGAGAGGAGGAAAGGGGGAAAGAGACACAGGGAAGGAAGGGGAGTAAGTGGGGGATGAGTCACAGGAGAGGGAGGGGGTAAGTGGTGGATGAGACACAGGGGAGGGAGGGAGGTAAGTGGGGGATGAGACACAGGGGAGGGAGGGAGGTAAGTGGGGGATAAGACACAGGGGAGGGAGGGAGGTAAGTTGGGGAAGAGACACAGGGGAGGGAGGGAGGTAAGTTGGGGAAGAGACACAGGGGAGGGAGGGAGGTAAGTTAGGGATGAGACACAGGGGAGGGGGGTAGTGGGGGATGAGACACAGGGGAGGGAGGGAGGTAAGTTGGAGAAGAGACACAGGGGAGGGAGGGAGGTAAGTGGGGGATGAGACACAGGGGAGGGAGGGAGGTAAGTGGGGGAAGAGACACAGGGGAGGGAGGGAGGTAAGTTGGGGAAGAGACACAGGGGAGGGAGGGAGGTAAGTGGGGGATGAGACACAGGGGAGGGGGGTAGTGGGGGATGAGACACAGGGGAGGGAGGGAGGTAAGTTGGGGAAGAGACACAGGGGAGGGAGGGAGGTAAGTGGGGGATGAGACACAGGGGAGGGAGGTAAGTGGGGGATTAGACACAGGGGACAGAGGGGGGGTAGTGGAGCATGAGACACAGGGGAGAGGGAAAGTGGGGGATGAGACACAGGGGAGGGAAGGTAGGTTATGAGACACTGGAAGGAAGGGGGGATATGAGACATAGGGGGTGGAAGAGACACAGGTGGGGTATGAGACAGGGTGAAGGGGGTGATATGAGACACGGGGGGGGGGAGGGGGTGATATGAGACACAGGGGAGATAAAGGGGGATATGAGACACAGGCGCTTATTGCAGTGTGGCCAGAAAGGGGCACCTTTGCTCACGTGGCAGTCTGCAATGAGTGCAAAAGGCGCTTATTGCAGGCCGCACTGCAATAAGCGCCTTCAATCATGTGGCAGCCTGCAATCAGCGACTAAGGCACTCATTGCAGGCCGCCACATGCGAGCCTCGCGAACCCAAAACAACATTTCCAACCTTTACTTCTAAAACCCGTATCATATGTGTATCACCATATGCGCTCCATGCACCAACATAGCACAGAAGCGCAAGATGCTTAAAGATGTCTGCGTGAATAGCACGCACACACACACGGTTCTTTAAACACAACGTGCAAGTAGCGCATTTTTAAAAAGCCCCCCAAAAAGAAGATAAAAACATTAAATTATAAGTACTCACACGCACAACCAGCGCATTTAAAAAGACACAAAAAAAAATAATAAAAAAAATATATATAAGTACTCACATCTAACTCATCATTAGTGATGTCGCAAACATAAAATTTTGGGTTCCTCAAATGTTCGCGAACCGGCGAACCGGGCGAACCGCCATAGACTTCAAAACCCACAGGGACTCTTTCTGGCCACAATAGTGATGGGAAAGTTGTTTCAAGGGGACTAACAGCTGGACTGTGGCATGACGGAGGGGGATCCATGGCAAAACTCCCACGGAAAATTACATAGTTGATGCAGAGTCTGGTTTTAAGCCATAAAGGGCATAAATTACCTAACATTCCTAAATTGTTTGGAATAACATGCTTTAAAACATCAGGTATGATGTTGTATCGATCAGGTAGTGTAAGGGTTACACCCGCTTCACAGTAACAGACCAATCTCCCCATTTAATGCACCGCAAACAACCGCAAACAGTCCATTTGTACAAGATTGAACCGTCGAAGGTTCTAGACTGTCTGCGTGCTTTGCACGCAGACCACTTGAAGGCGCGCCTTGCACACTTCTGTGCTATGTTGGTGTGTGGAGCGCGTTGCGCTCCACAACGTTGGGTTTATGCTGTTCCATCAGCGGCCGCTTACATGCTTCGTTGAGCCCGATTGCGAGCTTGGCTCAACGACGCACGCAAACTTGACCAACAGAGCAAACGGTCACCAAAAACGCGAACTGACAACTGTTATGGTGATACACATATGATACGGGTTTTAGAAGTAAAGGTTGGAAATGTTGTTTTGGGTTCGCGAGGCTCGCATGTGGGGGCCTGCAAGGAGTGCCTTAGTCGCTGATTGCAGGCTGCCACATGATTGAAGGCGCTTATTGCAGTGCGGCCTGCAATAAGCGCCTTTTGCACTCATTGCAGACTGCCACATGAGCAAAGGTGCCCCTTTCAGGCCACACTGCAATAAGCGTCTGTGTCTCATATCCCCCTTTCTCTCCCCTGTGTCTCATACCCCCCTCCCCCCTGTGTCTCATATCACCCCCTTCACCCCGTCTCATACCGCACCTGTGTCTCTTCCACCCCCTGTGTCTCATATCCCCCCTTCCTTCCAGTGTCTCATACCTTACCTTCCCTCCCCTGTGTCTCATCCCCCACTTACCTCCCTCCCCTGTGTCTCATCCCCCACTTACCTCCCTCCCCTGTGTCTCATCCCCCACTTACCTCCCTCCCTCCCCTGTGTCTCATCCCCCACTACCCCCTCCCCTGTGTCTCATCCCCCACTTACCTCCCTCCCTCCCCTGTGTCTCATCCCCCACTTACCTCCCTCCCTCCCCTGTGTCTCATCCCCCACTTACCCCCTCCCTCTCCTGTGTCTCATCCCCCACTTACCCCCCTCCCTCTCCTGTGTCTCTTTCCCCCTTTCCTCCCCTCTTTCCCTGTGTCTCTTTCCCCCTTTCCTCCTCTCTTTCCCTCCCCCCTCACTCTGTTCCTTGCAGGGGAAGGGGGGTATCTCCCACACTTTGCAAAGTAGCAGTTTGTAAGTATTCTGCCAAGACAAGGTACTTAAAATTATTTTCTGTGGAATTTATGAAGGTAATTACATGAATCCCACCTAGTTTTGTGTATTTGGTGAATTTGGTATTTTTCACCCTCTAAAAAGTTGCCGTTCCGGGTCATTTTGCGAAATATTGTATTTTTGCCCGGAACAGGTACTTGAAATGAGTTTCTGTGGAATTTATGAAGGTTATTACATGAACTAGCGAATTGCCCGTCAAAAAATGACGGCAATGAAATTGTAAGGTAGCTAAATTAGTAAATGAATATAGTGTACCTATTTTGAAGCATTGTGATGAAGAGCTGGCAATCTGTGTTGATGTTGCTGCAGCATTAGTGGTGTGGAGCTGCTGTATAAGCATGCTGAATGTGTGCACTGTGTGGTATGAATATCCGTAGGTCGTTTGTGGCGTTTTGCGAGTTTCTTGTGGTGTTTTGCGAGTTTGTTGTGGTGTTTTGCGAGTTTAGAGTGCTGTAGCCTCGTTTTCGTTTTGTTCGGCAGCCATTTTTTCTGTCGCTTAGATTTTTTTTTAGTCTCAAAAGTCTTTTATTTCGAGTAAAATCGAGGTGTAAGTTGCATTTTTGAGGTCCTGGGTGCTCCCTCTTGGTGTAGGTAAGGTTTTTATTTATGTGCTGTGTGTATGTATTGTGTTTTAAATGTTTGTATGTCGGCGTGTTGCGTCCGATGTTTGCGAGGTCGCAATGTGTGGTAACGTGTTTCGTAGGTTGTTTGCGTTCCTCGTAAAATTTAGCGAGTGTCGTAATTTGTGTGTCGTGTTTTTTGAGTAGCGACGTGAAGTTTGCGAGGGTTTGAGGCCCTTGCCCAGTGACCTCGCCAGCAACTGAGTCCCTCGCTTCGCGAGGGGCCTCAGTTGCTGGCATGGAGCGCCTTCGGCGCTCCATGCCAGCAACTGAGGCCCTTGCCCAATGACCTCGCCAGCAACTGAGGCCCTTGCCCAGTGACCTCGCTACGCGAGGGCCGCGGGCTCGCTACGCGAGCCCGCAAGCGTGAGCAACGACCCGTACGCTCACAACTATATATGTGATCCCACCTAGTTCTGTGTATTTGGTGAATTTGGTATTTTTCACTCTCTAAAAAGTCGCCGTTCCGGGTCATTTTGCGAAATATTGTATTTTGGCCCGGAATGGGTTCTTGAAATTATTTTCTGTGGAATTTATGAAAGTTATTACATGAATCCCACCTAGTTCTGTGTATTTGGTGAATTTGATATTTTTCACCTTCTAAAAAGTCGCCGTTCCGGGTCATTTTGCGAAATATTGTATTTTGGCCCGGAATGGGTACATGAAATAATTTTCTGTGGAATTTATGAAGGTTATTACATGAATCCCACCTAGTTATGTGTATTTGGTGAATTTGGTATTTTTGACCATCTGGAAAGCCGCCGTTCCGGGTCATTTTGCGAAATTTTGTATTCTAGCCTGTTAAAGGGTTAATAAAGCATACTATTAGATTGGGGTTAGCTCTTAAATATAGTTCTCAAATATATTTAACACATCCCAATGATTTTAGCATGGGTTCCCTTCATAAAGTGTGCGTTCTGGCCTGTTTTTGCCTGTTCCGTTTGATTTTTGGGTTTTTAAAGGGTTAAAAAAGTATTATATTGAATTTGTTTTGGTTCTTAAATATTGTTCTCAATAATATCTAACACATCCAAGTGATATTGTCATTGATTTCTTTTTTAAATGGCCTGTTCCGGCCTGTTCCGTTCCGTTCTGGCTTTTACACCGTCCCTATATTGAGAGGTGTGTGTGCGGTTGCGTACATTTGTGTGTGTGTGTGTGTGTACCATTCTTTATTACACAAACCCATTTATGTAGAGTGATGAGCTTCTGAGAGATGCAACTCTCTTGTTCAAGCCAAAAACAATGCTGATTAGATATTATAAAATATATCAAAACACCAGTAGGGAAGATAAAAAAATAATAATAAATAAATAACAACAAAATGGGACAGAGGAGACAGGGTATGGGCCATCCTAAAGCACGAAGAGTAGGTATGAGAAAATATGGGCGGTTGCACAAGGACATAGTGATTAGAGAGAAAGAAATCTATGTGGGGGTATATTGTATAAATGTAATCATTAACAAGCACATAAATAACCAGACATATTAATGAAACAAAATGAAGCAGCAAAATATAGCAAAAAAAAAATGAAATAGAATTTTGATAATGTTATAATATTTAACAGCTGCATGTACATTTTTCAAACTTGTTTGTACCAAAGTACTTACCCACTGTGTCTCCCTATTTTAGGATCTTAGATCTGCTGTGCTGAAAATCTGCCAATTTGTTGGCAAAAAACTTAGTGATGAAGAGGTGGAAACTGTTGTAGAAAAAGCAACATTCAAGAACATGAAACATGATCCCCTTGCTAATTATAAGTTTGTTTCAGAAGACATCTTACATAAAAATAAAGGTGATTTCCTTCGCAAAGGTACACTGCATGTAGCTGCATGGGACCATAGTGAATCCAGTGTTTGCTATTCATTTTATAAATAGCATATCTGTGATAAATTGTGAACACAATATTAATATGAGCAAGATTAATTATATTATAATTAGAATAGCTATTTGATTATTGTAATATGAAAAGCAAGATATATATCTTAAAAAAACATTATTGGCAGAACAGAGATTAAGACAAAAATTTCAATGATTTCATATTATACAAGAACATGCCAAGAAAACAGTCCCAGGAGAGCAGTAAAATAATCCAGTAATGTCATACAGTTTTGCTATACTGGGTTAAAAGGTTATACTCACAGAATAACAGTGTAGGTTAGATCCTGAAATGTCAGATCATGTAATTCCTCTTAAAGTGACACAGCAGAAGTCTGAGCATGCCTAATCTTTTTTTTGTGCAGATGAGTTGCACTGAAGAAAATGGACCCAATGTCTCAGGGGCTATTCAGGAATTATGGTGATGATGTTTTATTAACCAAGTATTTAAATCTCTGTGAGTGGATCGGAAAGGCTGACTGACAGATAAATATGGAAAATTGTAACATTATATTACTGTGCAATTCTTAATAATATTCAGTTCATAAAAGTACATGTTTTTATCTATAGTTTTACAATTTACTGTTTTTTGAACATCTGCTGTGTTGCTTTAAAACATACATTTTTAACTAAAAACGATGTTTCTAGCAGTGTAACTGGAGATCACAGTTGTGTAATACCGCTATGTAGTAACAACAGATCTAGAAAGGTAAATAGCTAATACAATTTGTTGAGAAGAAACTGTCTGTAAAAAACTGGACTGTAAAAACTATAGAAATCATTATATTATTGTTAAGGCTGAGCTGCATAAAATCCATTTGGGAGAAAACCCTCCTCAGGTATATAGGTATAAGTGTTGTCGGCTGTACTCTAAGGAAGTGATTTCCAAACTTTTTCTTAGAAGGACCATTTAAGAATTGACTCTGAGAGTGTCAATGTAAAACTTAGTGAATTTACTGTCTGGTGTTTAACAACTGAAAAGCACAATGCTATAATCTAGAATAGTCTGTATACAACTGTAAAATAAAGCATTGCTTTCTTTCTGCAGATCACCAGTTGTCTATGAACCACAAGTTGGAAACTTCTGCTTATGCTTATAAACATTGTGCCCCATAGGCTCTTACATTTTCTCAATGATTAATTAAAAAAGTGTATAAGATTAAATGAGAAAAATTCCACGTGCCTAACACCAATATGCCCAATACGTATACAAATTAAATCGGAAAAGTAGTAATGTCAGTGCAATCCTACATAATTTGTTGTCACTGAAGGCTATACATTATTCTTAGTTGTATCCTTTTCAATTTGACAATAGTATATCTATCAAATATCTACCAGCATATGGGTTCTCCATTTTAAAAGTTAAGAAGTTTATGATGTGCAAATAAAGTAATTAGAAAAGTGGCATAATTGTTTTTTAATTTGTTATAATCATAAAATACTTGCTATTATAAATAAAATACTTAATGCAATATATTGAATCATTTATGGATCAAATTGAACATAAATAAATGTGATACTTTGGGATTAATTCTATAATTCTTTGTATTTTCCCCAGAGAAATGGTGCAAGGATAACTGTAAAAAGTGTGTGAGAAAGACAGGAGTGTGTTTCTGCCTAGGCTCATGAGGCCCAGACCTAGAGCAATAGGCTGCCTGAATATGCAGGTCAGTACTTCAAAATATATTTGCATATGCACATAATTGTCTATATGCAGTGATATTCTGGTCTGTAAGTATACATGCCCCTTTCTGACATACCATATGGATACATAAACACAAATAAACGTATTATTTGAGATTTTGAAAGGGAACAGGAGGAGCTGCAAGTGGGGTGATGGGGGTGCACAAACCTGAAAGGCCTAGGACAGCTTAAAAGCTAAAAAAGCCCAGTGTGCTTATGGAGTGACCTCTCATATAACTTTTAATTACTTATTATAGATCAGTTAGGATCAGTTATAGAGTCTAGTTATTTAATGATGTGACAATCTTGTCAGGTATTTATCTTTCTATGCATATTGTTACTATATAGGGATATTAACCCAGTGTGATTCAGTAGGACCGTTCATTTTATGATTTGTTCTAATATAAACATCCTTAAATGTGTTAAGTGGAATTATCAGATTGGAAACCTCAGCATCTTTGAGTATAATATTTCAAGTGTGTAGAATAAAATACTTTTACTTACTTCACCTTTTAAGTTTTTTGTACTCTCCATTTGTATTTTAAGCAAATTAAAGATGTATCAGCCCAAAGCAGGCACAGCATAACCAATAGAATTAGAAGTAAATAACTTTAGAGATATCCCAGCAGACTACAAGCATCAAAATGAGCATCTGTACTTGTATATACATGGTAAATGTGAGTATCTGTATATCACATATTTCTCTTTTTCCTGATTAGGCACTGTTGGAGACTGGAAAAATATCATGACTGTGGCACAGAGTGAAAAGTTTGATAAGATGTATGAGGAGAAGATGAAAGATCTGCCCGTCAACTACATTTGGGATATCCATGAGATCAATCAAAACCAAGGAGATTAATGAATTCTTACAGCTGCATTTATACAATTTAATACTCCTGTATTCATTAGATGACATGCAAATGAATACAAAAATGTGTTGTTTGTTGATAGAACCTTTGATTCAAGCTACCTTGTTTAACAAATGTCCGGTTAAATTACTAGTATCTGTTACTTATCGATAATAATAATTAATATTGAATCCAACTATTGATCCGTTTAGATACACTTAATTTGCGTTGATACATTTCAAGATATAAATGATGTTATAAATGTGTGTCAGTGTTACTGTAAAAGATAAACTGAGCCCAAGATACTAAAAATATAAAAAAGTCTCAGTAGTTTAGCACCATATTTTGCACTCATGTAATAGCTTAATACTGAAGATCAGAGGGCACACATCCCAAAAATGCACAATGGAAGAAACATATAATAATGAACACCCAAGCTAGAGTGATCTACCATACTCAACACTCAGTGTCTCCAGCATCTCTCTGTCCAAAATATAATTTAAGATAATGACTTCAACTGCAATGGACCCTTTATATCTTTGCTTTTGTCTCAAAAAAACTCCCTCATCTTCACTTTATTTTGCTAATGACCTTCTTCTTTCCGCCTATCACTCCCACCTTCAGGACTTTTCTCGTGCTGCCCTTATTCTCTGGAACTCCTTGCCTCGCTCCACTAGTCTACTATCCTGTCTCAAAATCTTCAAAACCTCACAAAAAAATGCATCTGTTTAAGGAAGTGTATCACATTCAGCATTTACACCCATAATGCATCTATCACCCCCTATACATCACCCATACCCTTTAGACTGTAAGTTTGCATGTTTTCAATCTTGTGTCAGTACTTCAGGGAAACCACTATGTACGTTTCATTTTAAGCTCAAAGACAGGGCCCTCCATTCTTTTGCAATTTGTTAAAATTGTATTTGTCTTGTATCTAACCCCTGTATAGCTCTACAGAATATGTTGGCACATTACAATTAAATTAAAATATTAATAATAATATTTCTGGTATTTGTTTTCTGTCTTCCAACTAGTGTGGGAGAGTGATGTATTTGTTTTTTTTCCCCAGAAAAAAAATCATAGATTTAAAAATGTTTTTGGTAAAACTGTAGGAAACCGTTGGAAAAATGCGGCCCTCGCAAACCGAGGGCCGCAGGAGCGGACAGGCAAGGAGCGACGAAGGCGCTCCTTGCGTTGGTGGAAATGAGTGCCGTAGGCGCTCATTCCTACGACCCCATACGACTTTCGGCCTGCAAATGTGAACCCTCACGAAGCAAGTGGCCGCATTGGCAGAGGTGGAGGGTCCAACGTCGCATCACAAGCAGTTACAAACGCCCACAGAAGCGTGACTTTGAAAAAAAACGCAATGACTAAATACGGACTAACACAAAAAAAAACGAGCCGCGGGACTTCGAAAAAATCCATTAGGGACTCGCAAAAAGACGACCTTAAAGGCCGATACGCGCACAGCGGAAAAGATTCAAAAAACACAAAATACACACAAAAATAAAATAAAAACCTTACCCACAGCAAGGGGGGACACCCAGGACGTCTGCAACACAGTTTGCACACTCGAAAATCCACTAAGCGAGAAAAAAAATGGGCGTCGGAAAAACGAAAACAAGGCTACACGACCCCTAAGGCTGCAAAACACCGCCAAGCACATACAATTTTTGCAAAAACCCGTACAAGGTACAACATACACCATTAGTAAGGAAGCTAAATCATCCACACCCGTGTACCACATACACATTTGCCACCATTTTACAACACTAACTTACACAATGCGGAAGTACCCAGCTACACAAATGGCTTCCCCTTGCGCACGCAGCCTATTTACACTACACACTGCACACATTGCTGACACTTACACCTCAGCTGAACAATACTGCAAATCTACATTACATGCTGCAGGAATATCAACACAGATTGTTAGCTCTTCAGCACATTCCTTGCTGCATATTTTAATTACAAATAGGTAAAGTATATTCATTAATGATTTAATTAATTAATTAATTAGCATAAAAAAAACACAATAAAACACTACAGTATCACAAAAAAACACAAAGACCTTCAACGCGTGCCTCACAAGGAGCGCCAACGGTGCTCATAGGACCCAAAGTACACCAGGGGAGAGCCTTGCAAAAAACGCCAAAAGGAGATCAGCGCGGACCTTACAATAATCGCAAAAGAGCCTCTGATAACAAACAATACACCAACCAAGAGGCTCGCACTGAGTGCCGAAGGCGCTCACTGCGAGTCACTCGATGAGCGCCAAAGGCGCTCAGCGCGAGGCTCACAATGAGTGCCAAAGGGTCTCAGACCACCAAAACACTTACAGCCTTATTAAATTGCGATTCAGCAAATTTAAAAGGGCTATATTTAAGCACATAGCATATTTTTTTACAGAAGTTTTTAGTTAGGGAAGACCTTGCTTTTGTATAGAGGTTCACTAACTAAAAACGTCTGCAAAAAAAATTATGGTATGTGCTTAAATAGAGCCCTATTCAATTTGCCGAATCACAATTTAATAAGGCTGTTACTGTCTGTGGCAAACAGCATTACCTGCCTTATAATTTTATTGCCATATTTTTTTGTGACGGTCAAGTCGCTAGTATATTATATTAGTAATTTTTTTTTTCCTAACTAGTGAAATATCTCAAATTGTTTCCTCTTATGTCCCAAAGGGGACATTCAGCTCTACCCAGTGCACACATGGTAAACCAACAGTTGACACAATATCTGTATGCAAGATCATTTTAATACTGTATGTTTAAAACATGAGTACTTAATATATTTAAACTATATACTATTTATTGGTATTACATTGTTTTATTCACAATACAAATTATAAGAAAAAAGTAAATAACGCTATCACAATTATATATACACTAGCGAATTGCCCGTCAAAAAATGACGGCAATGGAATTGTAAGGTAGCTAATGGTGTTTTGTGTGTACTACTGAAATATATAATACAAATTAATAAATGAATATACTTTACCTATTTTGAAGCATTGTGTTGAAGAGCTGTCAATGTGTTTTGATGTTGCTGGAGCATTAGTGGTGTGGAGCAGCTGTGTAAGCGTGATGAACGTGTGCAGTGTAATAGTGTGCGTGCGCGAGACGAAACCGTTAGCGTAGTTGGGTACTTCCGCATTAGCGTAAAATGGCGGGTAATGTGTGGTATGCGTCTTAGTGGATTATCCGTAGGTCGTGTGGTGTTTTGCGAGTTTCTTGTGGTGTTTTGCGTGGTTAGAGTGCTGTAGCCTCGTTTTCGTTTTGTTCGGCCGCCATTTTTTCTCTTGCTTAGAGAATTTTGTAGTGTCTAAACTCTTTTATTTTTAGTTAAATTAAGGTGTAACTTCATTTTTTGAGGTCCTGGATGCTCCCTCTTGCTGTAGGTAAGCTTTTTATGTATGTGCTGTGTGTATTTATTGTGTTTTGCCTTTTTTCCTGTCCGCGGGTTGCGTCCGATTTTTGCGATGTTGTAATTTGTGGTAACGTGTCTTGTATGGTGTTTTGCGAGTTGCTTGTGGTGTTTAGCGTGTTTAGCCTCGTTTTTGTTTTGTTGGGCGGCCATTTTTTCTCTCGCTTAGAGAATTTTTTAGTGTCTAAACTCTTTTATTTTGAGTTAAATGAAGGTCTAAATTGCTTTTTTGAGGTCGTGGATGCTCCCTCTTGCTGTCCGTAAGCTTTTTATGTATGCGCTGTGTGTATTTATTGTGTTTTGATTTTTTTACCTGTCTCGTATGTTATTTGCGCTGCGCGGTATAGTTTGCGAGGGTCGCAGTTGGTGTGTCGTGTTGTTTGCGTTATAAGGTAAAGTTTGCGAGGGTCGCAGTTGCTGGCAAGGAGCGCCTTCGAGCCCGCAAGCGTTAGCAACAACTCGTATGCTCACAACTATATATGTGATCCATCTACCAGTAGACATGAACACAGTCAGAGAAATCTCTAATAGTGCCTTCTACTCAATATTATACAGTTGTGCTCAAATATTTGCATACCTTTGGCGAATTGCTTCAACCAAGATTACCCCAGGCAGACCCTGGAAATGTCTGCACAGCTAAGCAAGGAAAATTAATCCTTTGTGAATAATTTTTCTATTATTTCCCTCCTGTTTTATTTATTATCGTCCTTATTATAATAAAAAATACACAAAATATGCAACGTCAAAACAAGATGTCAATTGAGAACAAGTGTCCGAGGACGTGCATCATTCAGAGTCATACAACTTCTTTGGATTTTCAGTATTCTATCCATACAGGATCTCTTGTTCCTCCCTCAGTATCCTCTAAGTCATAATACTCAGTTCCTTGTCCATTTGGGCTGAGGGCTCATACAAGTATTCTTTCTTTGTCACAGTAATATCTATCCATATATTTATCAGTCCTCTTGCACATGGCACTGTACAGCAGCCACAGTTAACAAGGATGGTGATCATGATTCCTATTGAGAATAATTATTAATACCACAATATTTATCCATTTTCCAAATATTGATTGAAGCCAGCTTGTAAATGGGTTATCTATACCAGAATTGTCAGCTAGTTCCTTTCACAGGGCAGTGAGCCCTTCTAAGGCTTTTGTCACAGACTCATCGATTGCAGTATTGTTGGGGATGAAGGTGCAAAAAGCAGTTCCAAACATTTTACATACCCCTCCTTCCTTGGCCCATAGCATATCAAGGGCCATTTGGTTTTTCAAGGCCATAAGGCTAGTTTTATCTAGCTGTGCCGCTAGGCATTGTACTGCTTCTCTGGTATAGTTTACAAATCTCTGTTGGTTATAGTAAACATAGTTTATCTAGTCCACATTTTTGTTTATTGTCACCCACCAAGTGAGTAGGGACTCAAATCTGGCTCATATCTGGTTTCTTGCATCTAAATTTTCTGGGACTACTTGTGGTACTCCAATAGAATAAATGTAGACTTGTCGAAGCTGCCCATGGGGGCTGATCTCCTACTTTGTGTAAGTATGTAACTATGTCCCGTCTGCATAGTTGTTACAGTTTGCATAAGTAGAGGGGCATAACCAGGTGTACCAGAGCACAAGTGCCAGTCCAGTCTGGGGCACTATCGGTTGTATTTTCAGCCCTCCACAACACCACCATACGTCTGCTCTTCCGTTTGTGTGGTTAACAAACCATTCTTTCTTGTAGTCCAGGGTGTCATCAGTGACACTAATGATTTCATTACACCACGTGAGGTTTCCTACTTCTCTTCCTGTCATCGATATCCTGGAAAAGTAGGTGTAATTTGCTTCATATGGCGTGAACTGGGGAGGCTGTACCTATTCTACTGGTGGAAACAGGTAGTGTATTGTGGTCCAGTTCTGGATTTTCTTTCTTTTGAAGAGTTGTAGTATGCACTGCAACCCAGCTTCCTCATTGGGTGGATTTAGTCTAAAAGGAACAGTGGCCACTGCTGGCCTTCCTGTTGAACAGGTAATGCAATTCCTCATACCCATTGTCTCAGCAGTGTACATCATCCACTCCATCCAGAGGTTCCTTTCTGTATACCCAGTTTCAATCTCATATGTATCCTTGATATCTGTGATGTTGAAGTGAGTAATTCTTGATTTGTCTCTGGGCCTTATAGTCAGCTCTTCAGTGGCCTTTGTTTCTGCATTGGTATTATAATCTTTTGTTTCGGTTAAGTTTTGTTCAGGGGACTGTACATTTATTCAGATCCATCCAAGTGGATCTCATCCACTAACATCTGCCACTAGTGTGTATAGTCTTGACTCACACTTTTTGGGGTATTTTAAGGTCAGGAGGATAGGGTTGCAGCTGTTCTTTACACAACATGCTTTACTGTTTCCTTTTATGATACTCAAACGAGTTTTGACATCTTTATATTCAGAATATTGTTTGTTCTGATTACCCATACTCTTGGTGTGTGGTGGTCCACAGGGTATTATCCCATGTTTTGCACCACCTTGCCTCAAAAAAATACTTTTCTAATTTTCTCCACATGCAACCACTGCACAGAACTCGAAATGGTCAGTTCCTGTTTCACCTTCTGTGAATGTTAGATGAACTGTTCCCTCTATCCATCTCATCTCTATTCCCATTCGTGGTGCTCTTCTGTTGGTTCTATGGTGACTTCTAATTTGGCATTGTACTTGGTAGTTTCTATGTTCTCCTCCTACTTTGTGACAATCTGGCTATGTTTTCCTGTCTTTTCCCATGTTATCACTGGTTTTATTATGACGGTAGTGATGAGGATTAGAGGTAATATGGACTTTCTCATTCCACACCATCCTGGATCTCTGCAGGAGTGCCTTGGTCTGTATGTGGGTGTCATTCTGAGAAACCTTTCTCACCTTCCCAAGGCCGCTCTACGGTTTCTTCACTGGGTTTGAGACGAGTGGGCCTATTGGTTCCACTCCCTTTTGTCAGACTTAGTGTGTCATACAGAGACAGGGTTTTTTAGATTAGCGGTCAGGCTGTCGCGAGGACACTGGCAGGGGCACCTTCTTGCAGTGGGTCAGATGTATCCAGGCAATTCTTTCTGCAATATTCATATTTGTCAGAGTAGCCACCTGGCGTCTGTTCTTTCTTTTGATAATTACCCATAAGTACCCATTCTCCTGGCTTTATCAGTGTAGGTAGTTTCTGGTGTTCCTGAGGAGGAGAAACATGCACAGCGGTAATTTCTCTTTGTTTAAAAAAATTTGCCATGTAATCTGCTAGATTGTTACTCATATTCTCATCCTCGCTGACAAAAGGTCTCAATTCAGGAATGTAAAAGGGCCTACCATATAATATTTCAAAAGGGGTTAGATTGTTTTTGGTTGGTAAGATGTGCATGTTCATCATTATCATTTCATGTTTCTGTCATTGTTTTTCTCAGTTTTGATTTAATTGTACCATTTTTTCTTTCTAGTAACCCTGCTGATTGTGGATGGTACGAGCAATGGTATTTGAATTCAATGTTAAAAAGACAAACATTTAGAATATCACTGAAATAACAAAATTAGTGTTCTGGCATATCTATATGGATGCATAAATTAATAATAAATAATTCAATGTGTAATGGTTTCCCAAATGGGAGATTACACTATTCACAAAGTGGCTCCCATTGTCACTATGTATTTTCTCTGGTATACCAAACCTAGGTATTATTTGGGTTAGTAGTTTTTTTTGCTACTGTAATAGCAATTGGGTTCGCACAAGGCGTTGTCTCAACCCATTTGGAAAACATGTCTATGATTACTAGGCAATATTTGTTTCCGTCACATTTAATCTATTAATTAAAATCCATACATATTACCTGGAATAGATTTATTGGTGTTGGGAACGGGCCTCTCTTAGGCCTTGTATTACCTAGTGGGTTGTTCTTTGCATAGACAATGCAACCCATATAAAAATGTTTTAGTAGTTTGTGAACCCATATGCTGTAAACACTTTAGATATTATATCTACCATCCCTCCTGTTGAGACATGGTTTACCCCTTAATATTGCTGCATATATATGTAGGTTACATGGTAGTATAGGTTTGCCTTGTAGGAAAACATAAATGTTATCTCTGTTTAGTGTAGCTCCCTGCTTGAGCCAGTATTGTTTCTCTGTTTCAGGTGATTGTTCTGCATGCCTCTCAGAATCTCTTAATCTATATGTGTTGGAGTTTCTTCCGGATTTAGGATTATAGTTTCAGTGATCTCTAAATGTACAGAATTCTTATTGACTGTTAAATATTTACAATTTACCCTCTGAATCTTACATCCTGTTGTTAGTGCTATAAGCTCTGCTGCTTGTGCTGAGAATTGGGATGGAAGTTTTATAGCTTTTAGTAGCTCATGTTCTGTTACTACAGCATATCCTGTAGCATTAATCCCATCTGGGTTCTTCTTACATGACCCATCTATAAATATTATCATATCTGGTTCTTCCCAGGGGGTGACTTTTAGGACTAATCTGGATAATACTCTCTATGGTTTGCATATAGTTGTGCTCAGTGCCTTCCTCTGGCTGACCTAATTTAAATAATGAATACCCTGTTATAGTACATCCTACTAATTTTGCAGGGACTGTCTTCAATGGCCCACTCTGTGGTGGCTGTGGCAGCTGTCTCTGTGGCATTGTATTTGCTACAGTATACGAGGCAGGTGGATCAATCTAGCAAAGGGGACTGGGGAAGGGCACTATATCATGAAAAGACATATAATGAAGTCATAAAATCTTTAAATTATTTCTGAGACATGACTAATCAATACAAAAAAATCACCACATTTACCATATAGCAGTATCTCTCACTTAGTGCCGCAAAAAATATGAAATAAACTGAGACTTAAACATTTTCTTACTGTCTGCAATTTCACGGCTACTATTTAAAGTGGTCTGACCATCTGCTTAAAACTCCTACTAATTTTAGAGCACAAATATATTACAATTAATAACTGTCTGCCAATCACATTTTTATAAATCTAAACACAAGACACATTAAGTCAAAACAACATAAAACACATAAAAACATGCACTCTAAACTTCTAAAAATAAAAAATCATTTTTACCAGCCGATTTAAAATCAAAGAAGTACGTATACATGAAAGCTTACTCATATGCTTTCATTAAAGTTACTAATACATCTTTTGCCTGGTCCCTTTAAATGAAATGAAACTGCTTTGTTTCAATATAAAACCAACTCAGCATATGACCATGGAACTAAAACATTATTTTAGAAAGACTACCTATGAAAATAACTTTATGGGTAGGACCTTTGGCCAATATGCAGCATGATTCTTTAACCCTTAATTCAGAAAAATGATAGCATATGTTTTAATGAACTTAACATAATTTACCCATTATATTATCTTTAAACATGATATGTTCTATTTATTATTTCCTTTTAATCCAATTCCTTAGCAATCAGTGTGTTTATTAGTAATAACATTTTCTGAAATGTTTATCTCAATAATATTTAATATAAACAAGAATCAAGTTCAGATAAAACATTTATTAATATCCAAAGTGGCCGACAACTTACAAACACAGGCCTCCATTCGATTGAGGTTTTGGGCAATCCGGTCGCCCATAAGTGAGGTTGCAAGTTAATTTGCTATTCAATTGGCGTCTTTTTGCGGGCTCTAAAAGGTTTACGAGTTTCGGCCTTGAAAAAATGGCGATGGTAAACCCGTAACTTGATCTTTCACTTTTGCTAGAATTACTATGGCTAAAATTGCAAATTGATATTCAATTGCTCACTTTCCACAAGCCCGCAAATGTTTTCACACCCGTAAATGTCAAAAGAAGGAGAAAATCCTACGAGTGCTATAGAGGACCCGCAAGGGGGTTAAACACCTATTTGTAGTGCTGTAAAAGCAAATAAAAAATCCATACTGCACTGTAAATAACGGAGAAAGCGATGATAGACATTAGAATTAATTGCACAACAGTCACAAGCTCGCACATCGGCAGGAAATTACATTTATTTTTATGTTTCATATCAGGGCTAAATTGATCTCGGGTATCAATGAGTTAATATATCAGGCCACCCATATGGACTAGAACTGTATTGGCATTAATTTTCTTAATTCTTTATTTTGCGGGTTTGCAAGTCTGATCGCATATCGGGCCCCTGAACCTAATTGATTGACATGCAACCTCATTTTCTATTGGCTAATTTGAAATTGGAGGTTACGGGCTTGCTTAATTGATCATGTTCCTGCTACGAACCAGTGCATGGTTTACCATTTCAGCTTTGGGACAGTAACTTGCGGACTTGAGCAATTGAATAGCATCGCAATCGGAGACGAACGGGGGCCCGCAAAACACCCGCAGACATACGGTCTACAGCGGCCTAGAGAGATCGAGTTGCGGGCTTGCTATTAAATCTGGCTCACAATTTATAATATTCATTCAGAAGTGACCAAATTCTGGATTCAGAGTGGATAATTCTTACATAGAAACATAATGATACAAAACCCCAAAGCAGTCACAATATACATGGATATCCCTGCACATAGACAGCTCCCCAAATGTAAAAGCTAAAATAGTCTATTCACTGTAAAATGTCTGTAAAAAAAAAACACCTTTTTCCGATCCCACTTTGGATCAATTTCACATACATAACATTTCTTCAAGGGAAAAAAAAAACTCTTGCTACTACTTTCTAAGGAACTATCTTTCCTAAAGAATTGTACTTTTTCCTGATTTAAATTTCTACTCCCAAATATTCCCAACTAAAACACTGTATTATGACAAAACAGACTGTTTTCACCAGAGTAATCTATTCCTAAAAATATAAAAAAAAATACATAATGTTTAGCGAGCTTAGAACAGATAACATGCATGTTTTTCAGAAGAAAAATAAAATGTTTATAGCATAAAATAGAGAACACTCACATTCAGAAAAATAGTACAAATGCAAACACACCCTTAATAATGTTTTTTTTATCCTTTCTGACTTCCGCTTGTCTCGAACCTTCCGCTTCTCCAGCATTTTACTCTCTTGGCGCAAACTAATTCTCATTATCAAGTCAGAGATCTTTCAGTAGAGAGTCCCACAGCTCTATTAAATTTCCTGAACGTGTAAAACCGGAGCCCATAACTTAGCCCGCAAGACTTACAGCTATTAAACTGGCCCTGTAAAGCAACCAGGTAATGATCTGCGGGTCAAGGGCAAAAAAAAATACTGAACATCGAAATTTGTACTCCGCGGCCGCAAATCCTTTGTTCTGTCAAGCCTGTAACTGGTATGTTCCAATCACTCTATTTAATTGCAACAAATCTCCAAAGACGCCCTGGCGTTCAAGCCCGTAACCTGCAAATGGAGGCAGAAACATTACAGCCTCCAAATAGGACCCACAAAGGGTTTACAGACAGCTTTTAAACACTGCAAAAGACAATATAAACCCACCAGTGGACATTAAAATATGGAGAAATCATGGAAAGGCGTTACAATTTCTTGCACAATAATCCCCAAATAATAAATAGGCATTTAAAAAATATTTTATGTCATCATATGATGGAATGGTCATGCATATGCCAATATGAAAAGCCTTGCTGCAGCATGCATAAAGCAATTAAAGACACACTACCTGATATAGCAACACAAAAACATGAAACTGATACCATATTAACCCTTCCTCACTCACAGAGGCTCTAATGTGGACCCTGTAATATATATATGATTGCATATACATCTCGCTCATCACATCTAAATTGGGAAAACAAATAGTGGCCAAATGACACCACCACATCACATATATCAAGTACCAGGGAAACATTTGATTATATGTTGTTCGGTCCTTCAGTCGTGTCTGACTCTCTGTGACCCTATGGACTGCAGCACATTTATCTAGGTCACTGCCTGTGCTGTTCCACAAGGTTTGCATACCAAAGATACCGGAGTGGGTTGCCAGTTTCTCCTCTAGTGGACTGTGATTTGTCTGACCTCTCTTCTATCACCTGTCCACCTACACTGGCTCCTACATGGTATAGCTCACTGCTTCATTCAGGTTCACAAGCCCCTTCACCACCACCACTTAGCAATCCACAAGGGTACAAGGGGAACATACACACTAATCTACTCTAACACATCAGTAAGGGCTGCAAAAATACATGGAGGCTATGCAGAAGCGCGGAGATCAACAGCAAACTCATCTCCATCGGGGGTAAACTCTGCTATGCCCATCCTGGAAAGTCCCACGACATTGCTGATGGTCATGTGCCAAGATGTATACCCATTCCCATTATGTTTTGCTAGTCATCTATTTACATTAGAGTTGTGTATGTTCCCCTGGTCCACTTCTGGATTGCTAAGTGCTGGTGGTGAAGGGGCTTGTGTAACTGAATGAAGCTGTGAGCTATACCATGTAGGGCCACTGTAGGTGGGCACGTCATAGCAGAGAGGTCAGACAAATGACAGTCCACTAGAGAATGAACTGGCAACCCACTCCAGCATCACTCGTCATATTCCTATCAGGCCCTCAGGGGAATGTTGATACTCCACAATATCACTAATTGGACATGTGCATTTGTATTAACCCTTTATGTTGATTATATATGATATATATATATTATTATATGATATCTAATACTATTATGACTATTATTATTGTTATATGTATTGATAAATTGCATAGTAACTAGTTTCCTGATGTGGGTGATGGAGGCCCGTGGGCTGTGGCCAGATGAGTAGGTGGCAATGTGGGAGTGGCAAGGGTCTGTGGCACAGCTGAAGCTTGGTGGTGTAGGCTCGGTGGTGGTGGCGCCAGTCCAGAGCACTGATGTGGGGGGAGTAGGTGGTGGCTGGCTGCTGGCATCACTCCAGTTAGAGGGCCCTAGCAACAGCCTCAATCTCTGGAGGAGGGGGATAGTGGGGCCAAATCCTGGCGGTGTGGCCAGAAGGCTGGATAACCCCACCAGCCATATTACATCCTCCTCCTCTGAGCCAGGGCCCTCTGTTTCTTTTCCTTCTTTCTCCCCCTGAGCTGGTTCCTGCTCTGGCTAGCCACTGGACCCAGACCTCTTTGATGCTGAATGAGATAAAAGAGAGTAATTTTGGGCCCTGTGCTTGCCCTTAGCCTCTTGTCCTCCTGACTGTGGACCCTTGCCTCCCTGATCTTCACAATTTCTGCCAGGGAATGCAATGTTTGAGCACAACTGTATCTAAACGCTAAGCTATCTTTTATTCCAAAGCTTACTTTCTCTTCAAATTTTCTTTTGTCTAGATAATTATGTATTTCCATTTCACAAAATTAGCAATTTATGTTATAGCTATATTAAACAGTGGAGGGGATATGTGGCATCCCTGACTGGTTTCTCTCTCTACTCTAAAAGATGGAGATGTATGCTTATTTTGTTGAACCTTTGTTATAGGAGTAATGTATAAACTATTTGACAATTTGACATAATTACCTCTTACCCCAACATTTGATAAGAAAGTAATCACATGCCAGTCTATCAAATACTTTTTCTGCATCTATTGTGAAAAGCCAAACTATGTGTACCACTTTTCTTCTTTTCTGAATATTTGTAATACTGGATTAAGGTGATCATTTTCTAATACTCATAGCAGAACTACTGGGTACAATGGAAATGCAATATTAATTATTAATCTGTTTCTGGGGGACTGACAGATATATATAGAATCCATCTTTTTCCATAGGAATTAAATACAATTGGAATAATCTGTTCCGAAACCCCAAATCTGATAAATAAATATGAATTTAACCAGACTTTACCATTACTAAGGAGCGATGATGGCAGATGCTGAAGAGGAGCAAAGGAATGATTGTTTAGAAGGGGAGTCACCTTTCATTAAAACATAAGGTAACTTTAAATCTGGTGATCAATGTTTTTTCTGTCCCTTTCCCAAAGATTCACTAGCACTCGATTTAGCAAAGAACTTGTCCAATGATGTCTGTTTCTTTACATTTTGTGACTAATAAAGTGGTACCTTGGTTCCAGGCGGCAGATTGAGTTCCAAAAAGCTTGAGTTTCAAGGTAGCATTTCCGATAGGATCAATGTATATTGAAATAATCTGTTCTGAACCCCAGAAATGTCACATTTTAGTTTGAACTGATGGTGTTTTTTGATACAAAACCTTAAAACTAAACATACATGAATAAAAAACAATAATGAGATCAAATAATATAGAATTTAGCTTCCCTTTAACTGTACTGAGAGGACTTGAGGACCCAATGGGATGGTGACAATGTAGAGGAGGAGAAGGAGGAGAGAGGCACTTCCATAGGGGATGTTTCTCTTTTCTGTCTCTTAACACCACTGCACCATGCTGGACACTCTGATGTATGGAGTTTCACTAGAAAAATAGCAAGTGAAACTTGCTTCTGCCTTTGTTTCAAAATGTTTCTGAAGTGAGACATTATTATTATTATTATTATTATTATTATTATTATTATTAACTTTTATTTGTATAGCGCCAACATATTCCGTTATGCTGTACAGGGGATAAGAACATGGAAAAAACAATATTAACAAAATCAGAAAATTAGTGAGAGACATTGTTTGTTCTATAAACAAGTCCACATTGAGGCTTGCTAGAAATTTGTCAGGTTGATACTTTTGAACAAAATTTTGTAGTTCAGCCCATTTAGCACACATATCTTTGATCAGTACATTAGGTGCTTCCTCCCTTCCCTCCTCTTCAACTGAAGAAATTTCCTCAGCCACTATCTGTTGCTTCTTCCTTTGACGTTCCTTCAGCTCCTCAGTGCTGAGCTCTTGTCTGTGCTCCTCCACTAACTCTTTGATATCTTCATCACTGACCTCCACGCTCAAGGACTTGTCCAGAGACACAATATCCTCTACTATTGGGCAAGGTTCAGCTTCAAAGTTCCTCAGATTTACAGCTTCTGGCCACAATTTCCTCTAGCCACAGTTTGTGTTCTTGTAAGAGACAGCACACCAGGTCTTATCAGAGTGACACAGTGTAGGATTTTGAAATTGTGATTCCAGAACTCTCTCAGTGTAAACTCAGTATACAAGGTCACCTCAAAGCACCTCTGGAAGAGAGCCTTGGTATTCAGTTTCTAAAAGTTTGAGAGGCTGCTCCATGTTCCATTGGCTCTATCAGAGGAGTTGTGATAGGGGGCAAGAACTTCCAAGTAATAACATTTATTTTTTTTTGCTTGAGTTTATACAAATTACAGATACTACAAAACAAAACACAATGAAAGGAAAAGAAAAAAAAGTGTACAGTACACAAATATACATATACTAAGTATAATAAGTTCACACAAGAACTGAATAGGATTATGCCTGTTGGGTTAGCGGGTGGAAGTATTTATACCAAATCGACCAACTATTAATCCTAGATAATATAATACCCATACCATGTAGATTTCTTTCTAATTGTCTGTTTTTTAAAATAATTATTATTACTTCATTCAATTATGGAATAAGTTCTGATTTCCAAAGTTTGGCAATCAGCCATTTAACTACTGAAACTACCTGTATAATCAGAGCCTGTTCTTCCACTTTAAGCCTTTTATCCATGATATGGAGAATGGCCATTTCACACCAAGGCTTAATAATTTGACCACACATTTTAGAGATATAATCAAAGATAGAAATCCAGAGTTTCTTGATGGGATCACAGTCCCACCAGATATGTTTATGTGACCCTTGCTGACTACAAAGCCTCCAACATAGCCCCAGATTTGGATTATTATTGATTGCTGATATTTTAACTGGGACAAAGTACCACCTCTGCACCACTTTAAAAAGTACTTCTCTATACGCTTGCAGCCTTATTAAATTGTGATTCGGTAAATTGAAAAGGGCTCTATATAAGCACAGAGCACATTTTTTATACAGAAGTTTTTAGTTGGTGAACTTCTATCCAAAGCAAGCTCTTCACTAACTAAAAACTTCTGTAAAGAAAATATGCTCTGTGCTTATATAGAGCCCTATTAAATTTACCGAATCGCAATTTAATAAGGCTGATGATATCTAATAGTTTTCTGTGAAAGCGTGAATGCTCTAGACCAGTTTTCCAAGTCAATTAGATTCTTGCATTCTTTCTCCCATTTAAGCATACCTGGGGATTTCTCAATCGTAACCTGTTTTCTTAAAATATCATAACATTTGGAAATTATATGTTTCACGTCGTTATATAGTGCTAATTTTTTGAAATTGGTGAGAACTCTGTTTGAGGTAATTAAATATTTAGATTTTATAATAGAGTTTTTAACTCTTTTATATTCCAACCATTTAGATGATGGAAAAGTAAATTCAGCACATACATAATTTAGAAAAGGACTTAAATGTACCTTTATCAAACAAATCTCCCTTTGTCTGTATATTCCAATTACTCCAGTTTTGGAGACAAGGCAAGTTGGGAATATTACTTAGACCTATCAATGATATTCCCGGGGACGGGGTTGTCAAAAGGTTTAATTTTTTATTCCATTTAAACCAAAATTCAAAACCTTTTTTAATTATTATAGACATGTTTTTATTTATATTATAGGGGAATTTATCGTACCAAAGCCAATCCTGAAATGATACATTACTCGCTAAACATTGTTCTATTGTTGTCCAGTTATTTTGTTTTGTTTTAGCAAACCAGGTTATAAAATGAGATAGCATTACGGCCACTAATATTCTTCGATGCAAGGGGAAGCAATACCTCCTTTTATAAAACTCTTCCTAACAGTCTCTGATTTGATTCTGGATTTTTTCCTATTATATATAAACTAGCGACTTGCCCGTCAAAAAATGACAGCAATGAGATGTGTATGTTTGTAAAGTTGTTTAGTTATTAATATACGTATTTGACACTTGTAAGGTTTTAGTTATGATGAAATAAGTAGTATTGGGATATGAAACATGTTTATTTTTGTAACATTTTCTTTTGTTGAAGAGTAACTTTTAAAGTGTTTTGTAGTAAAAGTATTAACATTTGAATGTAAGAACCGTTGAACTTTAAATTAATCAGTATTGTAAACTTGAGGTAATGTTTTTTTAACATGCAAGTTCTATCTGAACAATTGTTAACTTAAATATACATTTAATCCAGAGGAAGGCAAACAGTAAAAACCCTCTTTGAAACGTAGGCAATTCTATGAAAGCGGGAAAAAAACAATTCCTTCCTGCCCCCATTAACTGGTGATCGGATTACTCCCTGGATTAATGTTTAACATAAAAGACAACATTTACATTGTGCTTGAAAATGTGCTTGTGTTCTTAACAGGAACTTTGTAATATGTCTAAGTAAGGAACTTGAAAGTATATATTTTGAAACTTGAACTTTCTTAACCATCTAAGTAAGAAACTTGTAAAAACATTTTTAAAACTTGTAACATTAGAAACAGTAACATAGTTAATTAACATTTGAAGAGAATTAGTCAAAATAAGGCAAGTGTTTTGTGAGGCTAATGATGCATAAACAGTACTTCCATGAAGTATGACTGAATTGTTTATTGATTTGTATTTTTCAATGGTTGACCTTTGTTTGTTGCTGTAGTAATTATTTGAAACTAGCGACTTGCCCGTCAAAAAATGACGGCAATGTGATGTATATGTTTGTCAAGTTGTTTAGTTATTAAAATATATTTTTGACCCTTGTAAGTATTTTAATATGAACGTGTATTTTTGTAAAATGTTGATGTAATGGTTTTTTAAAATGTAATTAGTATCTGAAGAATTGTTAACTTTAATATACATTGAATGAATAGGAAAGCAAAAAGTAAAAACCCTTCTTTAAACGTCGCGAATTTTAACATGAAGTTTAAACTATATGTAAGCAATAACCATCAAAGTATATATTTTTAAACTTGAACTTTATTTTTTATGTAAGTTTAGAAGTTAACAAAACATTGGTATAATTTTGAACATTATAAACAGGAACATAGTGAATACATTTTGTAACCTAATTTTTTATTAAAAGTATTAACATTTGAATGTAAAAACAATTGACATTTAAATTAATCAGTAATAAAATTCAATTTCTATCAGAATAATTGTTAACTTGAATATACATTGAATGTAGAGTAAGGCATACAGTAAAACTCTTCTTAAAACGTACGTAATTAAAGTAATTTATTACTGAGCACATAAACTGGCGATAAACATTAATGTAGGTAGTAATCTTAAGATAACAGACAATATTTACATTGTGACTTAAAAGGTGCTTGACCTCTTAACATCCACTTTGTAATCTGTTGAATGAAATAACTTGAAAATATATTTTTTAAACTTGTAACATTAGAAACATTAACATAGTGACTTAACATTTTAACATAATTTTTACTAACAATGCAAGGCAAGTATTTTGTGAGGCAAATCAGTCATAAACATGACTTCCATTAATTATGACTGAATTAAACAACCAATTGTTATGTATTTTGCAATGCTTTAAAAAAATCTTGGCATCGTTAATTTGTATCCTTCAAAGTTATAGTACTTCATAGTAGACAATGTTTTTAGTAAAAATACGTCCATCTTCTAATAAATCACCTTGACTTTCATTGTTTTCAATGTAAACTTTAATAGCCTGTGGATTTTTGCACCGTGACAACGCAACGTACAATTGACCATGTGCAAAAACTGGTTCTTCCAAGAAAATACCCACAGATTTGAAAGTTTGACCTTGTGATTTATTAATGGTCATGGCAAATGCCATAATAATGGGAATTTGTCTTCTTTGAAGTATAAAAGGGAGACTACTTTCACTTGGTGCTAAATCTATTCTTGGTATGAAAACTCTCTCTCCTTTATGGGTACCAGTTAAAATTTCAGCATCTATGAAATGGTCCTTTAATTGTTGAACAATTAATCTTGTGCCATTGCATAGGCCTTTTTTGGGGTTCATATTTCGCAGTAACATGACAATTGCACCTTTCTTTAGCTGCAAAATATGTGGTGGCATTCCAGAAGGAGTTAATGAGTTTATGAATTCAGTGGAAAAGTTTGCCTGACTTTCATTGTCATCAGCAAGTACAGAATCAGCACTGTGATTATTTCTTTGGGGTGCATTCATTTTTTTTAAAGATTTCATTATTGAGGATTAATGCATCCTTATTTTTACAGGTTATGATGACTTGGTTGGCAAGCTCTGAATATTCCTGGTTAATTATGGTACCTTAAAATATAGCCGATAAAAGATCTTGGTGACAAATCATATCAGGTGGGATGTGCACAGTGTCGTCAGGTAAATTTGGTATTTTTTCTGTTCTGCCTTCTCCAATTTTAATAAGCCAATCATTGAAATAATTTTGGCCTTCTGATCTCATATTTTGTTGCAGTTGAAGATGGGTAAAATGTTTCCATAGTGTGCTTGACTTTATACAGGTTTCGATAATGTCAGTTCGATTTCCATGTACAACGACAGGTAATGTTTGTCTAAAATTGCCACCTAACAACATTACCTTTCCACCAAATGGAAAAGTATTATCCATGACTTCACAAAGCAAACGGTCAATACATTGGAGGGCATAGCATGACATCATTGTGGCCTCATCTATTATAATTAATTTACTTCTTTTTCAATTTTTTTGCTTGTGATGATGTCATGCGAATATCTGACACAGAGGTTTCTAAAATAGGCACTGGCTATGTACAGTTCTTCCACCTTCTAACAAAAGTGCAGCAATTCCAGTAGTGGCATTGAGATAGAAATAACGCTCTTTGACCATGTCATTGGAGGGCATAGCATGACATCATTGTGGCCTCATCTATTATAATTAATTTACTTATTTTTCATTTTTTTTGCTTGTGATGATGTCATGCGAATATCTGACACAGAGGTTTCTAAAATAGGCACTGGCAGTTTAAACCCACTATGTACAGTTCTTCCACCTTCTAACAAAAGTGCAGCAATTCCAGTAGTGGCATTGAGATAGAAATAGCGCTCTTTGACCATGTCATCATCTATTGCATTTTTAATGGCATTAAATGCTTGCAATTGTAACGTATTTAAAGTTGCAAGTCTTTCTTCTGTTCTTTGTACTTGTAGTTGAATGTCATAGTCTTCAAAGTTTTATGAAGGATAGGTTGTGTCAGAACAATCTAATTAGTTTCTATGAGGAGGTTAGTAGGAACTTGGATCAGGGCAACTCAGTGGATGTAGTCTTTTTAGATTTTTCAAAGGCATTTGATACAGCGCCGCATGGAAGACTAGTGAGCAAACTAAGGGATACAGGAATTGCAGTAAATATCTGCTCATGGATCGAGAGCTGACTAAAAGACAGGAAGCAAAGGGTTGTTGTAAATGGAACATACTCCGATTGGTCTAATGTGATAAGTGGGGTTCCTCAAGGTTCAGTATTAGGTCCTCTGCTTTTTAACATATTTATTAATGACATAGAAGTAAGACTCGAAAATAGTGTCTCCATTTTTGCTGATGACACTAAGTTGTGCAAGGTAATAAAATCAGATATGATGTACTTTCCCTACAAAGGGATTTGCATAAATTAGAGAAATGGGTGGCTAAATGGCAGATGAGATTTAATACAAATAAATGCAAGGTTATGCATTTGGGAAGGAAAAATAACCATGCAATTTATAATCTTAATGGAGCAAATCTAGGGGTATCAGATATTGAAAGGGATTTGGGAGTACTAGTGGACAACCACCTAGGAAGCAGTGCTCAATGCCAAGCAGTAGCTGCAAAGGCAAATAAAATATTAGCATGTATTAAGAAGGGAATAGAAGCAAGGGGAGCAAATATAATTCTACCACTATACAAATCCCTAGTACATCGTCATTTGGAATATGGAGTACAATTTTGGGCACCACTTCATAAAAAGGACATTTTAGAGCTGGAAAAAGTACAGAGAAGGGCTACAAAACTAAAAGGGGAATAGAGGGGCTAAGTTATGAAGAAAGACTAACCAAACTAAACTAATTTTCGCTATAAAAAATGTGTCTACAAGGGGCTATGATTACCTTATTTAAATACATCCAGGGTCAATATAAGGCTTTGTCAAGTGAACTTTTTGTAGCAAGAGATTTTAAACTGACAAAAGGACATCCCTTGAGGTTAGAGGAAAAAAGATTTCACCTTAAACAATGAAAAGGGTTCTTCACAGTTAGGGTGGTTAAACTGTGGAATTCTCTACCAGAGGAGGTGGTAATAGCGAATTCGATAGATAACTTCAAAAAGAGGTTAGATATATTTTTGACCAAAGAGGGCATTCAAGGCTATCCTAGATAACTAGCGAAGGAATATTGATCCAGGGAGAAATTTGACCGCCAGTTTCTGGGGTCAGTAAGGAATTTTGCTTTTTTTCCCCTTATGAGACAATTGGCAAATTTTCAATAGGGCTTTTTTTCTGTTTGCCTTCCTCTGGATCAATTAACAATTAATAATAGATAGTCCACATATTAAAAAGATCAATAGAGATCTAAAAAGGTTGAGCTTGATGGACTTACTCTTTATTCATCATCCAATACTATACTATTAATAATTATTTAACAACTAATTAATTAATAACTAATCCGCATATTGCAGATCAGAGGAGATCTTAACAGGTTGAACTTGATGGACTGAAAGTCTTTTTTCAACCTTAATTACTATGGGCCTCATTCTATTATCGGCCGTAGGAGATGCGGGCCGCAAGGACCGGCCGCAAGCTATTCAGCTATTCAATTCCCCTCCGGCCGGGGATTCCGGCAGGCTTGCAGCCGGCGCCTTGCTATCCCTTGCGGCTGCTCGCGCCGGAGGAAAGCCTTTGATCTTAAACGTCCGCAACAGTTTTGGCCGCAAGAAAATCCTGGTTGCTATTCAATTGCTCTGGGAACCCTCTCTGCAAGGCTAAAACCGAGCCGCAGCTTACTTGCAGAAAAAAGGTCCCGCTAGCACCAATTAAGCACATTATAAAGCCGAAATAAAGCCATCCTGCACTCTGAGGAGACTATAAAGTGATTGTAGGTGTTAGCAAAAATAGCACAACATTCCCCTACACTCAAATCCGTAAATAAATTATTTTTTAATTTATGTCACATATCCATGTAAAAAGTTGGAGCACCTCAGACCCGCCCACACTGCGGCCGGAAAATAAACAGTTAATATAAACTCGGATTTGGGCTGATGTGCAAGCTTGAGAGGGGGTTGCTATTAATCCTCATGTAACCCCAATATGATCCCTAGCATTTACAGAGCTGTACAGTGCCGTCTTGAATATATTTTTGCGTTTAAAGATTTCTGAGCTTACGGCCGGTTGCAAGATATATGGCAGGCCGTAATGGGATAATTGAATTGCAAGATAACGGAACCCCCGCAAGGAATCGCATCCTTGCGGCCGTTTTACGGCCGATAATAGAATGAGGCCCTATGTAACTGTGTAACTTATGTCATCTATAAGACCTGGATTAGGCAAATTAAAACTTGCACAACTTAATGCATGAGTTAAAAATACTTTTTGGATTTCCATTAATGCTTTTAAGTGTGCAATAGATTTATTGTATCTTTGCATAAAGTCTTCAGCCCTATTACTTTTAAATGTGTCCCACAAAGCTAATGCATTTGGAGCATTTGAGAAGATACAAATAAATGCAAATTGTTCCCTCATCTGCCGTGGCATTTGACATAGTGCTGCTTCTTCTAGACATCTTTCCCATTCTGTATCATCAGCTAGTAAGTTTCTATGTCTTGCAGCTAAATGGAGGGATTCATATACTATGTCATTAACAGTTCTTAAGTGTTCAAAACTTTGTGCTCCAGGAACATTTAAAAGTAATTGTCGTAAGCAGAAACGTTCAAGATCTCTTGGACTGACTGTGTAAATTCTTGGGATTATTTTATTTCCTCTGCTTTTTCTAGGTCTCCATAATCCATTCACAAAAACATAGTGATATGGAATTTCAATATATAAGAATTGTGTTGCTTGTGAATCTGTAGAATTTAATTCAAACCATGCAGTTAGTGTAGTGTGACGATGCTCACTTTGGGCCAATGCATTACTTTAATTTCCAGCATGGAAATACACTATATGTCTTTGTAGCAAATGTACTGCTAATCTATATACTGCATGTGATCTATCATGCATTTCAAATTTTAAAAGGCGCCACATAGCTTCTGGTGCACTTACATATCGAGCATCTACATGAGATGCAAGATCATCATGTACTAAACTAACTCAGTGCTTTCAGGGTTGTCTGCACTTTTGATGACTACAGTAGCTGCATCATAGCCTTTGTAAATATATTTGTACACATATTTAAAGGATTTGATGGAAGTGCAGGCTTCTACATTAATGTGTGCATTATACTTCATGAGTAAATGTGGATTGTAGGGTACTACATATCTATTGTCAACTTTTTTGCCACGAATAATGGCACTATCTCCTTCTTTTCTTCTATAATGTGGATAGCCATCACAATTGGCATACGTTTTGTCTTTATAATCTTTTGGAAAATCTTTGGAACATTTATTATTTTCCATACATGGTGATTGTGGATTAAGCTCGCCACAGGGTCCAGGAATCATGCGATGAGTTACAATCTCATATAGTCTACAATATAGTTCTGGATCTGGTAGTTCAGCTACAATGACTGAATCCACTTTGTCACCAGTATCCAATTTATCTTTTTCTTGAAGTATTATGAGAAGATGTGCATGTGGAAGGCCTCTTTTTTCAAATTCAATTGTACATACATAAGCAAGACATTTGCCAAATAAGTGACTTATAGTGATGCCACGTATTAATTCATTTAATTTAATTTAAAAAACTCTGGCTACTAAATCTGGTCTATTGGAAGGACTTTGGGCAAGAAGTAAATTTTCTGTAATTTCTGGCCTTTGGGGATTACATGTAAATGTAATAAATAAATCGAATTTTCTAAATTTGGTGACAATAGCCATGGCATCATTGTATCTTTCTCTCATATTTCGAGGAGATCCTTGAAAAGAAGATGGTAAAATGATGGCTTTGCCAGCTGTCATGTCTCTGCTTGTAGCAACCTCAGCAACATAGTCCATTAATCCACAATATTGTTCTACACGTAGTTTATCTTGTTGATATTTTATGAAGTTTTAATTATTGGCCTCAACTTGCAAATAGGAATCAATAATCCATTGTTGTGTTAGTTTTCCACCACATAAAATTGGATTAAATGTATTTTGAATGACAATTTGAGCTACTTTAAATTCAAGCATAGAATCGCTTTAGCATTTGGGTAACTGGGAAGGGTTAATTTTGGCTGCCAACCTGCTTCTCCGTGTGGGAAAAAAATGGGATATGTCATTGGATCTAAATGTAATACTGATATTAATGAATGGTTGCGCCTCATTTCTGGGATATATTCTAATGTCTCTTTGAAATGGTGGTTCTTCTTCATCATTTTGAAACACCATTGCAACCTCATTTGATGTTGGCAAGTTATAACAGCTTTTATCAGTATGTCTATCTCTTTTAAGCACCATATTGACCTTTGGGATTGGTAATTGATGTCTTTCTGCATGAAGTTGTTGTTCATTTTCTACTTCTGCCAATTTTTTATAAGCTTTAGTGTAGGGGTTATTGGCCATAATGTTATCAAGCTCTATAAAAACACTGGGTAAGCATTTTTTATTTTCTTGCAGCTGCATACGTTGGTCAACAGCTTCCATTGTATCTAGGACATATAGTTGAGCAAATTTTCTTTGCTCTCCTTCCTCTGGATGTAAATGGGAAGTCCGATGGTAAATATGGCCTTGGACTTTAAAACAGTAAGGACCATGTCCTGGTACATTAGCAGCTAATGTTGCCCCCATAGATGCAAAGGGTATGGCACTATTGTAGGATCTTATGTTTGTCTTACATTTTTTGTAGTTTGGAAAAGCAGGTTCAGTCATAATGTTTTGTAAATAGATTGGGAATTGTTTTCTTTCTGGAAGTTTGACCTTGACTTTTTGACAGCAACTAATAAATTGGCCATCTCTGGGTCTCTCCTGTTTAAAATGATAAGCCTCACAAAACTGACATTGAGTATTCATGTCCCCACAATTATTATCCTCTACTGCTAAAGACTTGAGTAAAGGACAATTTTGCAAAGCATATATCAGTTTCAGTTTCAAATTCATCA
The DNA here is from genome assembly GCA_027410445.1 of Discoglossus pictus. NCBI lineage: Eukaryota > Metazoa > Chordata > Amphibia > Anura > Alytidae > Discoglossus > Discoglossus pictus. The sequence continues at coordinate 223,291,396 of CM050165.1, read as the reverse complement.
GTTGAAATGTCATGTGATGATTCAGGAACAGGTTCTAAATGCTTTGTTTTTTTAATAGCTTTCTTTGGTGGATCTTTAATTTTAGCAGGTGATAGTCTTTTGCTTGCAATTCTTTTGCGTTTTTTTTCTCGTTGAATTTCCTTCTGCTCCGGTGTCTGCTGGTTGGCCCATCTTTGTTGTCGTTCTCTAGCTTGACGTCTTATCTTTTCTGGTTTGGTGTCGTTATCAGCCATGTTAATCTGTGAAATAAAATAATGTATCATTAGTTTAGTTTGAGATGTTAAGTTTGTTTTTGAAATATTTGATTTGCAACAGTTTGTTTCTATGTGATTGTAGTTCATTGTAGCTGAACTTTCTTTCTATTGTTAAATGAGTGTGTTTTATTTTTTTGCTCTTACTTTCTGTCGTAGGTTGTAATTTTTGCCTTACATGCATAGCACACTCAAGGTAATTACATTATAGCTTCTTGTAGATGTAGTAGGTGTATAGTGTTAATTTAAATTTAGTTTGTTAATTTGTTTGTTAATTGCTTTTTTGTTGTAGTTTTGGCTTATAGGCACAGTAGAGTAGGCTTTGTAATTTGTCCTGCAGGGGATTGTTGTAATAGTATTTGTATATTTTAGTTAAAGACTTATATGTTGGGGCTGTGAAAAGGTTTGTATTGTTTTTTCGGTGTTAGTAGTATTTGTTCTAGTATTCTATTTTATGTGTGCGCTTATGTTTTATGCTTAATATTGTACATTAGGGCTTGGAATTGAGAATGAAAAACGTTATTTAGTCTGTATTTTTTGTATTATGCTGTTTTATGTTGGTTATTTTTTTTCACCTAGATTGAAGTTTGGGTTTACTGTTAAACGTTGTTGTCCGTAAAAGACAAATAGCAGGTAAATGACAAATGTGTCAGTAATATTTTGGTAAAGCTGATAATTAGTGGTGCTTATTGTTGTTGGTGATTTTTTTTTTCTGTTGACATGGATGCAGAGCAAACATGTTTATTTTTTTTTTTTTTTTTTTACTTGGTATACTGTACCTTGTTTGAAGTGTGATTTGAAGCAGAATATATCTTGGTCGCTGTTGTAAGTCTTAGTCCGATGCTCTTCACGCAGTGTCTGTTGTAAAAGAAAAAGCAAAATGTTACTTGATTTGAATGTATTTGTAATGAATAGCATATTACATTTTTTTAGTCTACTCTATCTGTTATGGTTAATTTTTCTGCTATGCTGTTTTTTGTGCAACATTGTATATTGTATTTGTATATTACAGTTATCCTTTTTTTTTTGCTGTTATTATTATTATTAATGTTTTTCCCATTTTGGATATGATCACAATGTTTTTAGCATTATCCTGTTTTGTGTCCACCACTTTTGGTATGCTTATTTAGGCTTCTTTGTAAGGCTTATAGGTTGTTAAACAGTAAAGAAGAATATTAAGTTATTTTTCTATCTGTGTGATTTTTTGTACAATCCTGTTTTGTGTCCACCACATTTTGCATGCTTAATTAGTCTTCTTTGTGAGGATTACATGTTGTTGGACAGTAAAAAGGAATGTTAATTGCCTTTTCGATATCATGTTGCGCTTTTTTGTTCTATCCTGTTTTGTGTTCACCACTTTTTGGTTGCTGCATTTGGCTTGTGGGTGATGGTTGGAGGTTATTCTACAGTAAAGAGGAGTAATACTTTTGTTTTATGTATGTTGCTAATGTTTATGATGCTATCCTGTTTTATGGCCACCTCTTTTTTTTTTTTTGTGAAACTGTCTTTCTTTGTAAATTGTATAGGTCTTTGTGAAGTTTGTTGAACTGTGTTGTTTTGGTCTTCATTGAATTTGTATTGTTTTTTTACTTTGAATTTCCATATTGGCGGCCATTAAACATATATATATATATATTTTTTTTTGTTATACTATACCTTGATTGAAGTCTTGTTCTTGTCCAAATGACAGAGCGTCCCCTCCTGCGAATCTTAATCTGCCAGTCTTCTTGTAGTGTCTGTTTGAAAAAGAAAGTTAAATGGTTAATTGTATATTTATTATTTTTGATTTTGCAAAGCATGGTCTTTTTCTGCATGTAACGTATTTTTCTATCTTACCTCTTCTTTCTTTCTGTTCTTTAAAGGTGATTCTCTTTGACAGCCCATGGTGCAAATTCTTTAAGTGACGCTGTTGATGCAGAGTCTGTTTGAATAGTGAAAAAAGGGGAAAGATTCAGCTTTAGGTTGCATATGTATTAGTGTCATATTTTTTTTTGCTATGAGTTGCTGTAAATTAATGTCATTTGAATATACTTGTTTCATTAGTTTGAGTTAACATTATTTTGTTGTAAGGCCTATACACAAAAATGTGCATGTCACATGTCACTATACATGAATCCCATTTTCATAGTTAAAGTTTGCATTTTTTTTTTTTGGCGGTCTTTGTAAGAAAATGTAATATATTATAGCTTACCTCTCAGTTTTAATTTGCAGAGTGTAAAGTAGGAAATTAGGAAATAATTATCTTCTCAAGTAACAGCAGCAGTTAACTATCCAGTCACTCCATTCATCACCTGAGGAGAAATGTAGAATTTTCTGGAAAGTAGGCAGTATTTATAAACTTTGAGGTGCCTCAGACCGTTAGAACGCAATACGCATGTGCTATTTGCTTTCCAGTGTACAATTTGCGTTCCAGCCGCCATTTTATGCGTAGTAGTTGTCATTTTCCTGTAAAATGGTGGTTAATATCAGTGTGGTCCGTGCCGCATAGTGTGTGTTACATACCTCGTTTTCGTTTTTTCCGCGGCCATTTTTTCTCTCGCTTAGGTGATTTTTGGCTGTTTAAACTTCGTTTTTTTTAGTTAAATGGAGATGTAACTTCCCTTTTCGAGGTCCTGGATGCCCCCCCTTGCTGTAGGTTAGCTTGTTATGTATTTGTTCTGTTTATTTATTGTGTTTGTCATGTTTTCATGTGCGCCTGTTTCAGACGTTTTTTGCGTGTTCGGAATGGGTCGTAACGCGTAACGTATTTTTTGTGAGGGCCGCAGTTGCTGGCATGGAGCGCCTTCGGCGCTCCATGCCAGCAACTGAGGCCCTCGCTTTGCGCGAGCCTGCAAGCGTTAGCGACAGCTCGCATGCTCACAACTATATATGTGATGAGTCGATCAAGGTAATTTACAAACCCGTCTGGACCAGGGGCTGAATTTAACTTTAAATTGTCAATTGCTTCTTCTATTTCTGATGTTTTTTTTTCACTGTTAAGGTATTCTAAATCATCCTTGCTACTTTCTATAAGCAATTATCGATATTCTTTTGAACAATTTTATTGTATCTCCTTGATTTTGTCAGCTGATGGAGACAATTTAATTTGTCTTTCAAGATTTGCTAATAGTGCATGTAAGTCTTGAAGTGGGAGACCACTCTGTTTCCTTCTATGTGCACCCCAGGAGAGTAGCACTCCTCTTACTTATGCTTTATGGGCATTCCAAATCGTTGAGGGCTCAGTAACTGATTTCTCATTGACTTGGAAGAATTTTTCTATTTCCTCCCGTAATAGTATTTGGTTGTCTGATTTATTGAATAATGAGATATCCATTTGATTTCTAGAGTATTTCTTTTGAATCAATTGATCGTTAATCTGTAGTTCTATCATGGCATGATCAGACAATTTAATTATGTTAATCTTGGTAGAATCTACAGCTGCCAAGGTCATGGGTGACATCCCATATAATCAGGATGTCATCAATGTACCTGATCCATGGTACCACATGATCAGTGAATGTTGAGTTGGTTTCATTGAAGACATACTCCTTCTCCCACCATCCTAAGTACATGTTAGCGTATGTTGGAGCGCATGCGGAGGCCTTGGCTGTACCTCTTTTCTGTAGGTAGAAGCGGTCGTTGAAAACAAAGTAGTTATGATTGAGAATGAATCTTAGTATTCTCATCAAAAAGTTGTTTTTTGCTTCGTTGGTGCATGACTCCATAGTGAGGAATATCTCACAGCCTCACAACCAGCAGTGTGGTCTATTGAGGTGTATAAGCTCTCTACGTCACATGTTGTCAGTATAGTATCTGTTGTTAGGGTGATGTCCTTTAGCTTGTTTAACACATTCATTGTGTCTTGTATGTATGAAGGCAGGCTGTTTACAACAGATCTTAATTTGATATCAAGGAATTGGCTAGCCTTCTCACATAGACTGCCATTCCCGGAGATGATTGGTCTCCCTGGTGGTTTCGTTTTATTTTTGTGCACTTTGGGCAGCATATACAGGGTTGCCGTTCTTGGGTTTTCAACTTGTAAAAAACTTGCGTCCTTCGAGGATATCAATTGATCGTTCTTAGCTTGGTCAAATATTTTGCTGTATAATTCAATATAGTCATCTGTTAGGTCTCCAAATAGGCGACTGCAGCATTGCTCGTTGTTCAGTTGATGTTCAGTTTCATTTATATACATAGCACTTGGCCAGATCACCACATTTCCACCCTTTCTCAGAAGGTATTAGGACAATGTCATTCCAGTCTTCAATCTCCTTTAATGCCTTTTGTTCTACGTTTGTGATTTTATGCACATTAATTGCTTTCAACATTTCCAGATCTCTTGTTACAGCTTTGACATAGATCTCAATAGCTGGAGATGTTGCGAGGCTTGGATTGAAGTGGGATTTAACCTTCAATTTCCTGATATACTGTATCTTCATCTGTAGTATCTGTTACTTCATCTCTATTAGGTGTTAATGTGGTTGCTATATCCATGAAGTCATCTTTTTTGGTAAATAATCTCTTGATTATTAGTTTGCATGCCAAAAGGTGCACGTCTTTGAATATATCAAAGAATTTGAAGCTGTGACTTGGCAAGAAGGATAGACCGTTTTGTAGTAAAGACATTTGTGAGTTGGTAAGTTGTTTGTCAGAAAAGTTAATAACATGCATAGTGTCATGGTTTATCACCTCTGCCTTCTCGACCATTGTCTTGTCATTGTTGGTTCCTCTTGTCCTCTGTACCACCATCTTTGGCTGTCTCTTAGTCTCTCCGGTACCAGCGGCTCTGGGATGTGTCCTTTTGGCTGTGTCGGCTGTTTTACTGATCTCAAACGATGGCGGTGGTCTAAAAAATCTGGTTGGCGTCTAATATTTTCTGCTTGGCTTGATCTTAGTTCATCATCCTCCGTAGCAGAAGACTCAAACTCAGAAGACGACACCTGCAGAAATCTGGTTATATCGATTCTAGGTCTAGGTCTTCTTTTGTTTGATTTGTGGGTCCAATCAAAGATGTTGCCAACTTCAAAGTCATGTGTATCTCTATTATATTTTTGTTTTTTAAGATTGATTATGTCTCTTTCTATTTTTGTCTAGTTCTAGTTGGATCTTGTGATAGGTATGTTTGAAATAATCTAGTGATTCAAATTGTTTGAGTTGTTTGTTTAGTTCATTTATTTATCTGTCCAATTCTATCTGGACCTCACTTTTATAGTCTGATAGTATCGCTAACAATGTTTCAGAGCATGTCCTGAGAGATTGTTCCCATCTATCTTTATATGAGGTAAAATGAAAGGTAAAGGATGGGAATACCTTGATTCTGAGTCCCCTTGGGATCAGATGTTTTGCAAGGTATTTATCATGGCATGTCTTATTCCAGAAAGAGTTTAGCTGTTTTTTAAGTAGTACGCCTAGATTTCTAAGTCCTGTCTGCCAGTCACCATTTATGTTGTCTGGTTTGCTGTGATCAAAGGCTCGCTCAATCTCCTCTAAACATTTTTTGGTTCTCAAGCAGTAGTCTGACTCTAGATCAATGGCTGCCATAGACTTGGCAAGGGTTGTATTACTACCATAAATAGCAAAAATATAGATTTGAAAAAAGAGGGTTGATGATGGGATTATAAGATGGCGGTTATTCCAAGTACTAAAATGTTTCACGTTAAAATCTTAAATAGATTGTATTTATGTATTGGTAGGGGAAAAAACAGTGATCAGCAGTGTGAAATATATACCGTAATTACTAAACAGAAAAAAGGTGGGGAGAGGAAGAGACTAGACACCTTTAATTCTGACCACGGCATTGTTAACCATAAAGACCCCAAAAAAGAATGAGTCTGATATATACCAAATGAGCACCAAAAAACAAAATTGTTGAATAAAAATGAACTTTTATTGAGTTGAAAATAAAATAGTCAGTTACACAAACAGTATAAAATACGACGGTTCGAAAAATAGCATAATAAAAGAAACACCGTCCCACGCCTGTAAAATGTGTGTATCACTCTAATTGCGTGATTTTATGTGTGTCAAACAATATTGTTTGAAAAATTTATAGATAGACAGCTGTCTATTACATAGGTTATAAAGCAAATATTGTGGTGTATTTATTGTAATTCAATCCCATGTTTTTCCCACCTCTGCCTCAATCACATGGGTGCATAATTAACTGTTACAATATTGTGTTAAATTACGGTACATATACTGTATGTATACCATAGAATTTATTTTATACTTATACCTATCCTATCGTACATTCTGTACAGTTTCCAAAACTAACTAGTGTATAGACTAAATACAACAGACTTTTGTACTCTTGAATTAAAATAAATACATTACAATATTTGCTTTATACCCTAGATGGCTGTCTATATATACCATTTTCAAACAATATTGTTTGACACACATAAAATCACGCAACTAGAGTGATACACACATTTTTCAGGTGTGGGACGGTGTTTCTTTTAATATGCTATTTTTCTAACCGTCATATTTTATACTGTTTGTGTAACTGACTATTTTATTTTCAACTCAATAAAAGTTCATTTTTATTCAACAATTTTATTTTTTGGCGCTCACTTGGTATATATCAGACTTATTCCTTTTTTGGGTTATTTACTGTTAACAATACCGTGGTCAGAATTAAAGGTGTCTAGAACCTCCCCCCCCTTTTTTTCTTTTTATTAATTATAATTTTCCCACTGCTGACCACTGTTTTTTTCCCGTACCAATACATAAATATGATCTATTTAAGATCTTAACGTGAAACATTTTAGTACTTGGAATAATCGCCATCTTATAATCACATCATCACCCCGCTTTTTGTCTCTATTCTCATTGCATCTTCAGCGCTCATTGCGAGTCTCTCCCTCTGTCTACTTCCTCCCTTGTGTCTCATTTCCACCCTCCTCTTCCTCCCTTGTGTCTGCTTTCGCCCCTCCTCTTCAGCCTTGTGTCTCCTTCCCCCCCTCTGTGTTTTTACTCCCTCTCCCCCCGTGTCTTTTTACCCACCTCTCCCTCCGCTGTGTCTCTTGCCCAATTTGCACAATCGTAGTTGTCAAACTGCGATTTGTGGCAAGCGTGACGACAATTTGCATTTTGACAACTATTATATGTGATACTGCACTATGATCTAGCAGTACCAACCAATTTACATTAAATACAAAAAAAAAGACTATATAAATGTTTTATGTGTATCAACTGTTAGCAATAGGTATTACAAATCAAACAAAAAGAAAGATAAGGCCCTAAAATGTAATTTTTTCGATTGTTATTGTTTTACTGCAGATGTGAAGAATCTAATAATTATAGTGCCAGCTGTACAGTTTTGACATATATTTTAAGTAATATTAGGTAGGTGGAAATGCACCCAATCAGAATGTATATGGCAAAACAGAGTTCATAACAAAAGGCTTATATTTATTAATCTATCTAATAAAGCACACAGGCTTTTTAAGTCATTTTATTAAGTGTCAACATTGGAAGTTATCAGAAGAATATTTTCCTGAAAATTAAAAATAACTTAAAAAAAAAAAAAACAGCAGTGGATGCATGCATATCAGTCACAGATACTGTGACCTGACCATTTCCTGATGTGTGAAAAGTCCAGGATATCCATCTAATCACTTTCTATATCAATTGGATTATATTCTGGGTCATCATCATCATCCAGTTCTAAATCATCCAAATCTTGGAATAGAGATTCGTCCACTTCAACACTGTTCCCAGCTGTAAAACATAGAAGAGACTTAGTATTTCCGGGAAACTCCTTTTGAGACAACAGTAGCCTTTTGAAGGTATAAACCAAGATGTGGAAAGAAGCTCAGATCCACTAGTCTCATTGATTTATAACAGAAAAAGGAGTTTAACAGTTTAAGTGTATTTACTTAAAATATACTGTATTCCTTTTTTATATTTTTTCATTTTAAAGAAACAAAAAAAGAAAGAAAGCTGTGCTGAAGATCTAACCGTTATGCATAGTTAAGTACTACATTGACATGCTGGTTTAGAAGAGCTACATGACAGAAGTATGTGGTAAATGATGTTTCTATTTGCATAAAAAGTGATTAGTGGTTCACAGTCATACTAGCTGGCCACATACCTAAATATAAAATCTACACTGATATGATTTTTTAAACACATTACCGAAGAATAGCTAATGCCACTTCCATGTTTAAAGCCCGACACTCCTTCCTACAGCTTATGGCAGTTACACGTCCACATCTTATTACTCACCAAATTCTGACATCTGCATTTCCACAATACATATAAAAACCTTCCATTCCTTCAGTGTGACGACACTGCAAAGACTTTAATTCCCCTCTCTTCATTTTTCAGCTTTACTACTGCAACCCAACTTTAACTGGCCTCTCACTATTCTCCTATTGCCATATCAATCTATCATAAATGTTTCTGACGGGCAGTACCACCTCACTCAAAGATCATTACCTGCTGCTGCCCGTCCCTACACTGGCTCACCATCTTATCTAAACTAGTATAAAATTTGAAATCCTAAATTCCTATTCTCAGAATTCTCTACCTCGCTTTATTAGACACTTCCCTAGTCTATTGAAATTGAAACATTCTGTGAAACCCATCCTGTATAGAGAAGCATGCCACTAGCCTTCTCAACTCCATGTCTCATTTCTACCTGTATGTTACATTTTATACATATTTAATGTACCCTAGCTCTACAGAATCTGCTGGCACTCATAATTATAAAAATAACCTCACTCATAGTCTGTCTTTATCTCAGAGAACAGATGTGGTCTGAGGGGCCCTAGATTGGTTGATGAAAATCACTGGCCTTTGCTATAGTTATTACTAAAGAAGGTGGATATCATGCCTCTGCTTCCCTTTGTTCCTGTTTAAATTGTATGCGGTGTCTTCACACAAAATTGCAAATGAAAGTCTTACTTCTCCAAGAAAGAAAATATGAGCAATAAATGAGCCAACAGCACATTCTTAAACCCAGCAATTTACCTTCTTCCAGGAACTTGATATCAGATGTATCCAAATTATGATCCCTTTCAAATAGCTGCTTTCCTGTATAAGATAACCAATATGTAAGGACATTTTACATTGAAAAACAGACCTAAATTACAAATTGTCATTTAATATATCCGGCGAATAGTAACACAGACATCATTTTTATGGTTGCTATTATCAATATTACAAATGGTGATTTTCTCATGTATGTTATTTTTTTAACTTTACTGCAGTTTTACTTTATAATATATACTAATGGTGATTTTCTCATGTATGTTATTTTTTTAACTTTACTGCAGTTTTACTTTATAATATATACTATATATACTAATGGTGATTTTCTTATGTATGTTATTTTTTTAACTTTACTGCAGTTTTACTTTATAATATATACTACTAGCGAATTGCCCGTAAAAAAATGACGGCAATGAAATTGTAAGTGAGCTAATGCTTTGGTGTATAATAATCAAATAAATAATACATTAATAAATTAATATACTTTAACTATTTTCAAGTAATATATGGAGGAAGCATTCTGTTGAAGAGCTGACAATCTGTTTTGATGTTGCTGGAGCATTAGTGGTGTGGAGCTGCTGTGTAAGCGTGATGAACATGTGCAGTGTAATAGTGTGCGTGCGCGAGACCAAACTGTTAGCGTAGCTGTGTACTTCCGCAATAAAATGGCGGCAAATGTGTGGTATGCGTCTGTAGCGGAATATCCGTAGGTGTTTCTTGGGGTGTTTTGCGTGTTTAGAGTGCTGTAGCCTCGTTTTCGTTTTGTTCGGCAGCCATTTTTTCTCTCGCTTAAAATAATTTTTTTGTGTCTAAACACTTTTATTTTCAGTTAAATTGAGGTGTACCTTAATTTTTTGAGGTCCTGGATGCTCCCTCTTGCTGTAGGTAAGCTTTTTATGTATGTGTTGTGTGTATTTATTGTGTTTTTCATTTTTTCATGTTCGCGGGTTGCAGACGATTTTTGTGAGGTCGTAATGGGTGTTAACGTGTCTCATATGTTGTTTGCGTTACAACATAAAGTTTGCAAGGGTCGCAGTTGCTGGCAAGGAGCGCCGAAGGCGCTCCTTGCCAGCAACTGCGGCCCTTGCTTTGCTACGCGAGCCCGCAAGCGTGAGAAACAACTCGTATGCTCCAAACAATATATGTGAGAGCTCTTGTTGTTGTATTATTATTATTATTATATACTGCTTATTGTTGTTTTATTATTATTATACAGCTCTCGTTGCTGAATTATTACTATTATGATAAAATAGCTCTTGCTGCTGTATTATTATTATTCTGCTTATCGCTGTATTATTATTACTATTATTATAATAAAGCTCTTGTTGCTCTATTATAACTATTATTATAATAATATAGCTCTTGTTGCTGTATTATTACTATTATTATAATAATATAGCTCTTGTTGCTGTATTATTATTATTCTGCTTATCGCTGTATTATTATTACTATTATTATAATAAAGCTCTTGTTGCTCTATTATAACTATTATTATAATAATATAGCTCTTGTTGCTGTATTATTACTATTATTATAATAATATAGCTCTTGTTGCTGTATTATTATTATTCTGCTTATCGCTGTATTATTATTACAATCACTTTGCCCAGCTCTAACACCGAGTCCAGCAGGATCCAATGGAGCCAGTGTGCATGCACCTCATTGGTTGTTCAGGATCACGTGGTGCCATTCACAATGCATTCTGGGGATTGTAGTCCCGCCTATAGACATCCGATTTTACACTTATTTCCTCCTCGTCCCGGCCAGGAGTCAGACGGTAAATATGTACACATCACATCTGTACAAGTTATATACATGTTTGTATTTATTTACTGGCCTTTCGATCAGCAGAGATGTAATGTGAGCAGCCTGCTTCGCGAGGGCCGCAGTTGCTGGCAAGGAGCGCTTTACTATTATTATAATAAAGCGCTTGTTGCTCTATTATAACTATTATTATAATAATATAGCTCTTGTTGCTGTATTATTACTATTATTATAATAATATAGCTCTTGTTGCTGTATTATTATTATTCTGCTTATCGCTGTATTATTATTACTATTATTATACTAAAGCTCTTGTTGCTCTATTATAACTATTATTATAATAATATAGCTCTTGTTGCTGTATTATTACTATTATTATAATAATATAGCTCTTGTTGCTGTATTATTATTATTCTGCTTATCGCTGTATTATTATTACTATTATTATAATAAAGCTCTTGTTGCTCTATTATAACTATTATTATAATAATATAGCTCTTGTTGCTGTATTATTACTATTATTATAATAATATAGCTCTTGTTGCTGTATTATTATTATTCTGCTTATCGCTGTATTATTATTACAATCACTTTGCCCAGCTCTAACACCGAGTCCAGCAGGATCCAATGGAGCCAGTGTGCATGCACCTCATTGGTTGTTCAGGATCACGTGGTGCCATTCACAATGCATTCTGGGGATTGTAGTCCCGCCCATAGACATCCGATTTTACACTTATTTCCTCCTCGTCCCGGCCAGGAGTCAGACGGTAAATATGTACACATCACATCTGTACAAGTTATATACATGTTTGTATTTATTTATTGGCCTTCCGATCAGCAGAGATGTAATGTGAGCAGCCTGCTTCGCGAGGGCCGCAGTTGCTGGCAAGGAGCGCTTTACTATTATTATAATAAAGCGCTTGTTGCTCTATTATAACTATTATTATAATAATATAGCTCTTGTTGCTGTATTATTACTAATTTTATAATAATATAGCTCTTGTTGCTGTATTATTATTATTCTGCTTATCGCTGTATTATTATTACTATTATTATACTAAAGCTCTTGTTGCTCTATTATAACTATTATTATAATAATATAGCTCTTGTTGCTGTATTATTACTATTATTATAATAATATAGATCTTGTTGCTGTATTATTATTATTCTGCTTATCGCTGTATTATTATTACAATCACTTTGCCCAGCTCTAACACCGAGTCCAGCAGGATCCAATGGAGCCAGTGTGCATGCACCTCATTGGTTGTTCAGGATCACGTGGTGCCATTCACAATGCATTCTGGGGATTGTAGTCCCGCCCATAGACATCCGATTTTACACTTATTTCCTCCTCGTCCCGGCCAGGAGTCAGACGGTAAATATGTACACATCACATCTGTACAAGTTATATACATGTTTGTATTTATTTATTGGCCTTCCGATCAGCAGAGGTGTAATGTGAGCAGCCTGCTTCGCGAGGGCCGCAGTTGCTGGCAAGGAGCGCTTTACTATTATTATAATAAAGCGCTTGTTGCTCTATTATAACTATTATTATAATAATATAGCTCTTGTTGCTGTATTATTACTATTATTATAATAATATAGCTCTTGTTGCTGTATTATTATTATTCTGCTTATCGCTGTATTATTATTACTATTATTATACTAAAGCTCTTGTTGCTCTATTATAACTATTATTATAATAATATAGCTCTTGTTGCTGTATTATTACTATTATTATTATAATAATAATATAGCTCTTGTTGCTGTATTATTATTATTATTATCGCTGTATTATTATTACAATCACTGCCCAGCTCTAACACCAAGTCCAGCAGGATCCAACGGAGCCAGTGTGCATTCACCTCATTTGTTGTTCAGGATCACGTGGTGCCATTCACAATGCATTCTGGGGATTGTAGTCCCGCCCATAGACATCCGCTTTTACACCTATTTCCTCCCCGTCCCGGCCAGGAGTCAGTCGGTAAATATGTACACATCACATTTGTACAAGTTATATACATACATGCGGCGCTCCATGCCAGCAACTGCAGCCCTCGCAAAGCGAGCCCGCAAGCGTGAGCAACGGCTTGAGCAGGCTCGCATGCTCACAACTATATATGTGATATATGTGATTAGTCTGTTTTAAAGACCCACTTTTATAGAAAAATTGCAACAGAACTAGCAGTATCTTACAGGCTGCATGTGTTAACAGCTTATAAGGGGACCCTGAAACCAGCAGCCAGTGAACTGGGACTGGTGTAAGAATATAAATCATGGATAACTGATGTATAACAACTAATATGGACAAATTAAAGGACCAATGCATTGTCCTAACAACATGAGTCAAAAGGTTTCATTTGGCATTGATCACCAATAAATATTATATTCAACAATAAAAAAAGCAAAACATAAGCACTTTTTAACATCAAACTTGCTTTCAAAGTTCAGACTCTGCTGCTGATGGTATCCAATCTGAATCAGGCAATTAGGTTCATCTAGAAGGCATCTGCTACATTTTCAGACTCTAGGGGACTCATTCTAATCCGGCCGCAAGTCTGTGATTCCTTGCGATCAGGTTACTGCCCGAAATAGCACTATGTCTACGCTGCTATTCAACTGGGCGGCTCAGCAAGGAGGTCCCTTTTAGGCTGCTCACAAACCATGCTATCGGCAGGAAGCCTTGGCGGGCTTGAACCTGATCGTGGCCGCTAGCCCGTAGATCATGGTTCAAACCGCCAGATCGGAACACAACTAAGTCAAATATATATTCAAGCAAGCATTGTAAATCACTGTAAATGATGAGCAACACAATGGGGGACATGAGTATTAAAAGCACTACATTTACAAGCTGGCACATCGCTTCCAACCATTATTGTAATTTGTGGCCAAAGTCCTACTGGCTTGAAGAACGAGTTCCTGGCCTGGAGGTCATTCAAGCCCGTAGGACTTGGGCTTGAATGACCTCCAAGCCAGTAACCCATTCTCAAAGCCCGTAAGCCCTGCGGCAACTAACATTAACCCCCCCATGGAAGGGTCCCCACATTACCCTTGCAGCGTGGGTCCCGATGGTGCATTAAAAATAAAAAATTCCCACCGTGCAGGTCCTGAAAGGACCTTAAAGGTCCATAAAGGACCTGTGCTAAATAAAACAATCAATACCTGCTACGGGGGTACTATAAGCACCAATCCGTCACCTAAAATTAACCCCATCACTCATGGGATCAATATAGACCCCTGTGAGACTAAAATTAACCCCCTCAGTCCAATCGGGGCCTATATAGACTGCTATAGGACACTACCCCTATGTTTACACTATAAGTGCCATAAGGGTCCTCCAGGACCCTCATGACACAAAGTACAAGCACTACACTACACTATTAACCCTAACCATATCCCATTAACCCATTAACCCTAGCTAAACCCCACCACCCCAAAAGGTTCCCCCTTTAACCCCATATAAGCTTATTTAACCCCATCTAGGCCTAGTTTAACCCTATCAATCCAATAAGGGTCTATAAAGACCCTCATGGGACAATTTGAACCCTAATATTTACCCCATAAGTGCCATGAGGGTTCTCCAGGACCCTCATGACACTAAGTACAAACACTACACTACACTATCCCACCTCAATAAACCACTAAATCTAAACTAACCACCCTCTAACTAATGAATCCCCCTCATCCCTATCCTATTAACCCCCCTCTACCCTAACCTATTAACGCCTACCTACCTAACACGTACCCTAACCTATTAACACTGACACTACCTACCTAACCCACTATTAAACCAACACCCCTACTAATTACAAAAAAATAAAAATCACCATTACAGAAAATATTAAAACCTAAATTACACAAAATAAAAAAATAAAATACAACAAAGAAACACATCCCCATTACAATAATTCAAAAGCCACACCCAGCAATAAAATACAGTTAAAATATACCCATAATTACATACAGTAATAACCTAACTACATACAGTAAAAACACATATATCTTATCTAAAATAGGATAAATAATACCACTTACCTTGCCCAAATGCCCCACCAGTTACAACGGTTTTCCTGCCGCAGGTCGCACCCCTAGGAATAAAATAATTGGTTTATTGGGGTGGCTAATAGTGTAGTATAGGGTAGTGCTTAGATTTAGTTTCATTTGGGTCCAGGAGGACCCTCATGGCACTTATAGTGTTAATATTGGGGCGAATTTATATCCCATAAGGGTTTTTATAGACCCTTGTGGGACCGATGGGATTAAGTGGTGTCCTATACGGGTTTGAATAGACTCTTATGGGACTGATGTGGTTAAGAAAGGTCCTATAAGGGACTGTATAGACCCTTATGAGACAGTGGGGGTTAATTAGTGGCTTATGGGGGTCTGTATAGAGCCCCATACGTGATGGGGTTAATTTTATTCTTAAGAGGGTCTGTATAGACCCCCATGAGTGATGGGGTTAATTTGAGATGCCCTGGGGGGGTACTTATAGTACCCCCATAGCAGGGATAAGTTTTTCAGTGATCGCGGGTCCTTTAAGGACCTTTACGGCCCTGTCAGGACCTGCAAGGCAGGAAATTTGAATTTATAATGCAGCGGGTGTCCAGATTGAGTTGCGAACCGGATCCCCGCTGCAAGGGGTGATATGGTAACACTGCAGGCTACCAAATTGTGACCCCCTTGGCAAGGGTTAATTTTGGGAGGCTGCGGGGGACCAAATATTTTTTTTGGTTTCATTAATATTTTTATCACACTCTTTAAGTAGTAGCAAACAGTGATTAATAAACTCAAATAAAGTTTCACAACATCAAAGTAAAACATTGCATAGACAAGTGAGTATGCTAGAGTTTGAATCTCCTTCCTACATTTTTCAATTTTCGTGGGTGAGATAAAAACAAGCAATTAACAAAGAAGTGAAAAAGAAAGAAAAATGGAGTGATGTGTAGATAGAGGAGGGGGGAAAAGTGGGAGGTAGGTCTCTGCTTAGTGAGAATTTTTTTTATATTTTCAAATGTCCATTAAAAAGATAAATGTTAAACTTGTAAATGCAGAGAGAGGTTAATAGGTAGTGTCACGACCCACTCTCTGGTTGGGGTCTGTTGACCGGATTTGGGTTACTCTGGACCTTGGAGGTAGCTTCGATTACAGGAACATCATGTCTCAGCCCATGGTTTAGACTGAGCAATATTGACAGTAAGTCTGACGAATCTTACTGCAAGCATATGTCCCCGGGTAAATAATACATCTACACGCCACGTCTTGATGAAAATTATGAACAACTTTATTTGGAAAACAACATCATTTAAACAGGCATACAACATTACCAGGAGGGGCTACCTTTAGTCAGCCCCTAACTGCCTCTGGCCAATTAGGCAGGGTCACTACGTGGGAACCATGAGACTCCTCCCATGGGCCAACCCCAGGCGTGGCTACCAAGCTCATTCTAACCCAGACTCTCCCAGTGGACACATCCTGTTTTTCCTCCTGGACTATGCCCCTGGGGAAACCCCATACTAGCTCTTTGTTCAAGTCCTGGCGACACCCTGTGAGGTTTATCTTGTTCAGGATAACCCCATTTTGCTCAGCTCCTGCCTCAGTGTTTACCTAATGGGGGATGGTTAACAAAATACAATCACTCCATAATACTATATACAAGCTTATACTGTAATTAACCATTACAACCCAAACCATATTTCCCCATTCCCACATGGTATCAGGGTTGGGCAGGTTTTCCACGTCAATCCATTTTTTGCAGTAATGCTGACTTTATTTAATGGTGACAGTGGAACCCCCTACTCATTCCCCTATCCCATACCATTCACAAACAGTGGCTCTGTGAGCCCAAACCTTTTGTTCTTCCACATGGCAACAGCATGTGGAAGATAACCCAGCCCCAAGATGGCCACTGCTGCCAGTCACAAAATGGTCCCAGCATAGTTCACGCCAAATCCAATATGGCCCCTGGCTGATTCATGACAATACCTCCCCCAAGCTTGGCAGGGAACATCCCAAATTTTCCCAACTATGCTGATAGTCATGACTCTTCTGGATTGGCTAGGCCATCTGCACTCTCTCCATGTTCAAGTCCTTTAGAAAACAGTCCCAAAGTGCAGAGTAAAAACCTTCCCCAGCCCTTGGCCTTGCTCCCACTGTATAGAGCAAATTGCTCTTCCCATGCAACCCCCACCCAAATAGTCCTGGATCCCATCTCTCTCTTTTTGGCAGCAGCATGGAAGTCACTGGGGACACAGAGGATTGCACCCATACACTCTTCTGAGGCAAAACAGTATTTTTGGAACCCCATAAAACAAACCCTGTTCTATAGCAACCCCTTTCCCTCCAGCTAGTCCGCACAGCTGGGCTGGGGTTTCTAAAACAGTCTCTGGGCCTATGGGACTACAAAGGGACAGCTCCTCTTGGCTTTCTTCCTCTGGTCCCGCTGTTTCCGTTGCAGCTTGGGGAGCTACGCTGCTCCCACCCAAGCAGTGCTTACACTCCTCTGACTTGGCTGGGGGGCTATGCTGCTCCCATCCAGCTGAAGTGCCGGACTCCTCCATTGCCCGGGGTTGAGCAACTTTATCCCAGTCCTTTATGTTGAACTGGATCTTTGGAGTGGTGTCTGTTCCAGTGGGCCCCTGGACAATGGTTATCCAGGGTATCTCCCCACTTGGTACACCCTCTTTCATGGTGCCACTCTGCACCCATAACGCTTTTGCCAAGGCTGGCATGCTTGCTGCCCCGGCCTGGATCTTTGTGCCCCTGGCACTCTCTTGCTGTGTGAGGTCAGGTTCCCTGTAGCCAGAAACCAATTCCTTTCCCTCCCCACAGTCTCTTAAATAGCCCTCCTGGGCTCTGTGCTTCACTAGCACCTCTGGGAACAACTCCCCTGGGGTGTCAGGGTACAGACAGTGGTTATCTGATGCAGGCTGGGGAATCTCATCATTCCCACCCAGCCTTGCCTCTAAGGCTCCCTTCCCACCATCCATCACATAATCATCTCGAGCCTCTGGATCCATTAGCAGTTCTGGCCAACACACTTTGCCTAGAACTTCTGAGGGCAGACTTAATTTATCTGGCCCTAGTTGTGAGCAGTTCCCACTTCCTCTGGGATTAAATCTCTTGGGGTATCAGGGGGCAGACATGGATTATCTGACCCCACGCAGGGAACATTCCACTGGGTCTCTGGCTCTTTGGGCTGGTGACTAGGCCCTGACACAGTCGCTGCCTAGGGGACAACATTCTCCATCCCCAGGAGTTGGTAAAGGGACAGTATTTACCCCTCCCCACTCCTCACTTTGTTTACCATCCATAAAAGCCTCTCCCCAACCCCAGTGAACATACTCCCTCTGGTACATACCGTCTGAGTTGTAAAAATACTTCTTGGGTATCGCATCCCACAATTGAACATACTCAGCCTCCAGTTGCTGCTCTTGCCGAACCAGGGGTTCTAGCAAAGGAGCCTCCGGGAACCATGGTTCCAGTCCCAGACCCCGGCATCGTTCAACAAACAAGTTATTATGCCTCCTTGCAGTACCCATGCCACATTCCGGATCCCCATTCAGAATCTCCTCGACCCCATATTCTAGATCCAGACGAAAATAGAGATCCTCTCTCCGACCACCAAAGGACTATATCCTGGCAAGGTACTGTTCCTCCAAGTCCATCTCTTTCTCTACCAGTTCCTCCAACCAGCTTGACAACTCATGGGCATGCCATAATTGTAGGAATGCCATTCATTGATTTAGCAGGAGTAGTCTGTAGTCCTCTGCTTCCCTCTGCTCCATTTTCTGGTCCTTCTCAGAGTACCCCACCACTATGCCACCAATTGTCACGACCCACTCTCTGGTTGGGGTCTGTTGACCGGATTTGGGTTACTCTGGACCTTGGAGGTAGCTTTGATTACAGGAACATCATGTCTCAGCCCTTGGTTTAGACTGAGCAATATTGACAGTAAGTCTGACGAATCTTACTGCAAGCATATGTCCCCGGGTAAATAATACATCTACACGCCACGTCTTGATGAAAATTATGAACAACTTTATTTGGAAAACAACATCATTTAAACAGGCATACAACATTACCAGGAGGGGCTACCTTTAGTCAGCCCCTAACTGCCTCTGGCCAATCAGGCAGGGTCACTACGTGGGAACCATGAGACTCCTCCCATGGGCCAACCCCAGGCGTGGCTACCAAGCTCATTCTAACCCAGACTCTCCCAGTGGACACATCCTGTTTTTCCTCCTGGACTATGCCCCTGGGGAAACCCCATACTAGCTCTTTGTTCAAGTCCTGGCGACACCCTGTGAGGTTTATCTTGTTCAGGATAACCCCATTTTGCTCAGCTCCTGCCTCAGTGTTTACCAAATGGGGGATGGTTAACAAAATACAATCACTCCATAATACTATATACAAGCTTATACTGTAATTAACCATTACAACCCAAACCATATTTCCCCATTCCCACATGGTATCAGGGTTGGGGAGGTTTTCCACGTCAATCCATTTTATGCAGTAATGCTGACTTTATTTAATGGTGACAGTGGAACCCCCTACTCATTCCCCTATCGCATACCATTCACAAGCAGTGGCTCTGTGAGCCCAAACCTTTTGTTCTTCCACATGGCAACAGCATGTGGAAGATAACCCAGCCCCAAGATGGCCACTGCTGCCAGTCACAAAATGGTCCCAGCATAGTTCACGCCAAATCCAATATGGCCCCTGGCTGATGACAGGTAGAAAAATCACTTACTGTGTAGTACGGTCTCCAAGCGCCACCCCAGGTCCAAGGCCCCCAAGCTCTTTTTATCTTGTATATTGTGGATAATATCTTTAATGTCATTTTTAGAGTGCTTCGTCTGATTAGGGTAGAGATTGTGTTGTCAGTTATAAAGGTAAATTATATTGCGATCTTATCCAGATGCCTTAGATTTCTAAAAAGGAGGGGTAGGAATCCGATAGCATATGGGTCAATCTCTAAATTAATCATGATAAAATCTATTTTATTAATAATTTCTCTAAAGTTTAGATGGTTGTCTTTCCATTTTCTAGTTATTTGATTTTTGTTACAAGCCAGCAAGATAAATTGAAGCAGTTTATTTTGGATTTTTGTAAAGTTATGTATTAGGACATGTCCACCAGATGTATAGAAAAGTGCCAGTGGTTAAGCATACTCTACAGCAGGTAACGCTTTCTTGGTGTCGTAGCTTGTGGATTCTGTCTGGTGTAAGATATGTTCTGTGCAGATTTTTTAGGGAAGTTTCTAGCATACTGTAGTTCTGGGAGCCTTTTGATAAGTTGAGACAGACTTTTTCCCATTTCTGAAAAAGTCCCATTCCTGACCTTTATCTGTCTCCTACTTCATCATGAATTTGTTTGTAGTTTTTAGGAGGGGAGTTAAAAATTATATATAACAAGCCTAAAATTCCTCTCGATAGTGGGGCATCTTTATAAATGCATGATTGCCAGCTTGCCCTGGGCAGTCTTGACTTCCTTACCGAGGTAGAAATATTATGCCTCAAAATGCATAAGTTAAAATGTTATTTTAAGGGCAAAAGAAAAGTATGCCTAAACTGCTCATACTTGAGAATTTGGCCATCTTTAATACACGGATCTAAGCGATCAAACCCCCTTGGAGGTCCACCAAGTCTTGAAATCTACATGTAAATCTTTCAGAACTTGTGAAGAGTAGAGAACTGGGGTTATGGGGAAAGGTCTGTCGTGAGTTGGAATCTAGAATTTAAAAATGTGATTCTGGAAATTGTCTAGATTTGTTGCGATTACCGGTATCGGCAAAGATCTAAAGAGGTAAAGGACCCTGTGGAGAATGTTTATTTTTATCAAATTAATGTCCAGGGAATTTGAAGTTTGGTCCATTTATTAAGATCTGATGTACATTATTTAAAGAGGGGAATATAATTGGTTTTGTAGAGGTCCAAAAGTTTAGGGGTAATGTTTACCCTTAGATATTGTATGTATATATTTAAGGTATTTTAGTTCAGTCTGAACCAAGATGGTATGTTTTTTTCTAGATTGACTCTAAGGCATAAAATCTGGCTAAAGTGTTTAATTGATAAATTTGGTACTGAAGTGATGGGATCAGATAAAGTGCATAGGGTATCATCGTCAAACAGACAGCATTTGTAATGATGTAGCACTATCTTCAATGTTAAATGCTCAATGGCTAGGGGGAAAAGGAGCGGAGAGAGAGGGCAACTCTGGACATTTAAGGATTCTCTGTTTAGACCCTGTAGTTTCAGGTTGGCTTTGGGAAAATTATAGTAAGTTTTATTAAGATTTACAAAGTGGCTCTTAAAATTGAAATTAGAAAGAACTGCGTCAAGATATAGCCATTCAACAGAGTTGAATGCATTTTCTATGTCTAATGTATAGTTATGGACCAAGAACGCTATTCGTAACGTTTGCAATGTTGGTAACGCATTTGCGACCTCACTAAGCGATGTCGCAACCACAAGCCGTGCAAAGGGGGTGGCGAGCCATGTACAGCGCACAACATAGGCTACATGAGTGCCGCAGGCACTCATCTGTGAAGTCTAGCGAAGCGAGGCAAGCCGTGTATGGTGCACGACCTAGGCTCGTTGATTGCTAAAGGCGCTCATCTCTGAAGCCTCGCAAAGCGAGACAAGCCATGTACGGCGCAGGACTTAGGCTGGATGGCTGTGTACGGCGCAGGACAAAGGCGCTCATCTGTGAAGCCTCGCTAAGCAAGGCGAATCGTGTACGGCGCAGGACTTCGCCTGCATGAGCACCAAAGGCTCTCATCTGCGCAGCCTCGCAAGGCAAACCATTGAAGCACATAGGACTTAGGATGCATTGTGAGGGGCGGAACTGAGAGCCAAGCACGTAACTGTAAAACCCTAAAAACAAAAATTAACAAATATAATAACACACTCACAGACAGGACAGGGGGAGAGCCAGGAAGCCTGAGAGTGAGGTTACAAGCGATTTTGACCAATATTTGTTTTTTTTTGTCAATACAAAATCGGCTAAGCGAGGAATAAAACGGTGGACGAAAAATGTAAAAAGTTCTGAAATTGCATGAAAACGAGGCTGAGCAAAGCCAGGCACGCGGGACTTAGAAAATACATGACGTCAAACACAGTAACACTTACACCAACAATGCCAGGCACGCGGAACTTTGAAAATAAAACAAAAGGCCTTCAGTCCGTAACACGCAAACATTCAGCCGACGCACAGAGGAGAAACACACAGGGAAGGGTGGGGGGAGATGGCGGAAAAAGACACATGGCATTCAAAAGCACAAAACTTGCAGGTTAACGAAACCTGAAATGAGCGGACAGTACAGTAGGCGGGATGAAAGGCGCTCAGCGTGGGGCTCGTGATGAGCACCAAAGGGGATCAGTGCAAAGCAGGAAAGTTGAAGTACACAAGGGAAAGGCTTGCAATGAGCGCCAAAGGTGCTCATTGCAAGCCACGCGATGAGCGCCAAATGCGCACGGCACGGGCCTCACGATGAGCGCCAAAGGTGCTAAGAGGAGCAAAAGCCTCACATTGTGTGGCAAACAGCATTGCCAGCCTCACAATTTTAATCCCGTCATTTTTTACAGGCAAGTAATTAGTGTTAATAATAATTGAATGCCTTCTTTTTTACAATATTTACAAATCACGATGCATAATAACAGAACACCTACCTGAATTGACAACATGTCAATTTTGGTCAGGGAGACAAACACATACATTTCTAAAACCCAAATATTATTATTTATTTTTTCCCCCAGATTTTTTTATTTTTAGCTTTCAATATTTCTCATCATTCTTATTCTGTTTCTCTTTAAAAAGAAAGGAACTTTTCTTTTTGCTAGAGTTTTCCTTTCTTAAAATATTAAAGTTTACATTCACACACTTCCAAATACTATTTAAGTTTGTTTTTCCCTTACTAATTTCCGGCAGAGTTGGGGGCTCACCAGGATGACTAGATATGAGTGGGTTATACCTCCGTATTTTCACCTATTCCGGCCTAATTCAGTATGGCTCATCGATTCATTACCTCTAAATTTTTCCCATATTTTCCATCTAACTGTCAGGTTTGGTAGTATCCCTAGATCACTGACTTCTCTTTACATTAGCCAGTTTTTCTTAATATTTTATCTAATTTCCTTCCAAGTTGGTACTGATTGTTGCATCCAATTTGCTCCTATCTTTGCTTTGACTATGGTAAGAATTTGAACTAGAAAGATTTCAATATCCAGAGATTCTCCAGAAAAATGTGTAATAACGATATCTCAGGAGTCAACGTTATCGTTTGATTGATTATCTTTGATATTTTCTTTGCTAGCATCAGCCAGAATGTTTTGATTACTAGACAGCCCCAGTTGAGTATGGGGGTTGAGGAGAGGGTTGAGGATAGGGGGGTTGAGGATGAGGATGGGGGAGGTTGAGGAGGGAGGTTGAGGGGGGTGGTTGAGGATGGGGGGGTTGAGGAGGGAGGATGAGGAGGGAGGTTGAGGATGAGGAGGGAGGTTGAGGAGGGGGTTGAGGATGAGGAGGAAGGTTGAGGTTGAGGAGGGGGTTGAGGATGGGGGGGATGAGGATGAGGATGGGGGGTTGAGGAGGGGGGTTGAGGAGGGGGTTGAGGAGGGAGGATGAGGAGGGGGTTGAGGAGGGAGGATGAGGAGGGAGATTGAGAAGGGAGTTGAGGATGAGGAGGGAGGTTGAGGATAAGGAGGGAGGTTGAGGAGGGGGTTGAGGATGAAGAGGGAGGTTGAGGATGAGGAGGGAGGATGAGGAGTGAGGTTGAGGATGGTGTTGAGGATGAGGAGGGGGTTGAGGATGAGGGAGTTGAGGAGGGAGGTTGAGGATGAGGAGGGATGATGAGGAGGGAGGTTGAGGATAAGGAGTGGGGTTGAGGAGGGAGGTTGTGAATGAGGAGGGGGGTTGAGGAGGGTGATAAGGGAGGGGGGAAGAAACACAGGGAAGGGAGAGGGGGGAAAGACAAAGGGAATGGAGAGGGGGAAGAGACACAGGGAAGGGAGAGGGGAGAAGAGACACGGGAGAGAGAGGGGGGACACATAGGGCGTTGAGGATGGGGGGGTTGAGGATGAGGATGGGGGGGTTTAGGAGGGAGGTTGAGGGGGGGGTTGAGGAGGGGGTTGAGGATGGGGGGTTGAGGATGAGGAGGGAGGTTGAGGATGAGGAGGGGGTTAAGGAGGGGGTTGAGGATGAGGAGGGAGGTTGAGGATGAGGAGGGAGTTTGAGGATGAGGAGGGAGGTTGAGGATGGGGTTGAGGGTGAGGAGGAAGGTTGAGGTTGAGGAGGGGGTTGAGGATGGGAGGGTTGAGGATGAGGATGGGGGGTTGAGGAGGGAGGATGAGGAGGGAGGTTGAGGAGGGAGTTGAGGATGAGGAGGGAGGTTGAGGATGAGGAGGGAGGTTGAGGAGGGGGTTGAGGATGAGGAGGGGGTTGAGGATAAGGAGGGGGTTGAGGATGAGGAGGGAGGTTGAGGATGAGGAGGGAGGTTGAGGATGAGGAGTGAGGTTGAGGATGGGGTTCAGGATGAGGATGAGGAGGGGGGTTGAGGAGGGGGTTGAGGAGGGAGGTTGAAGAGGGGGGCTGAGGAGGGGGTTGAGGATGAGGGGTTGAGGAGGGAGGTTGAGGATGAGGAGGGAGGATGAGGAGGGAGGTTGAGGATGAGGAGTGGGGTTGAGGAGGGAGGTTGAGAATGAGGAGGGGGGTTGAGGAGGATGATAAGGGAGGGGGAAGAGACACAGGGAAGGGAGGGGGGAAGACACAGGGAAGGGAGAGGGGGGAAGAGACACAGAGAGGGGAGAAGAGACACGGGAGAGAGAGGGGGGGCACAGAGAGCACAAGAGGAACACAGGGGGCAGCACATTTCCCACCATCGGCTTATACTCGAGTCACTCATTTTACCCAGTATTTTGTGGTAAAATAGGTGCCTCGGCTTATACTCGAGTCGGCTTATACTCGAGTATATACGGTACATACAAAACAAGCAGTTGTTTTTCAGTTTTCAGGTCATGCACTATTTGTACTTTGATTTAATCAATGTTCCAGATAAGAGTTCATCACATCTAAAGTTCAGACTCTTAAACCAATTAAACTGCATGTTTCATGATCTCCTTTGGCAATGTTTTCCTGCATTTTCTATAAAACATGTTTGTACATTAAAATTTATGCTCAATATACTGATTCTATTCATTAGATAAGGAAGGTAATTTTATATCATGACCAACAAATCTTACATGTTTTATTGAATGATAACCATTATAATACTAAACCGTCTTATATATAAAGCACAATGTTTTTACAAAATACATCTGGTTTAAATTTGCAGGTCTGATAGGACAATGTCCCAAGAAGACATATTAGAGAGGCTTAAACCATATATGTTCAAGTACAAGGGAGTTTACTTTCAGGAAGACTTAGCTAACCCTGAAGAAATCGATGCTGTGGAACATTTTGAAATTAAAGAAAGTGACGTTTTCCTGGTTACCTATCCAAAGTCTGGTAACGTATATTGTACTAATTATTGTTTTCACTATAATAAAGGTGAATTGTAGTTTGTGAAAACTTTACATTAATGCAAATGACATAACAAACTAACAACATAAGACAAATTTTAATATTTAGCTGACTGATTATGTCGTTGGGGTTTGCACTTTGGCTGCCACGCTGCCTGCAGCATGTGAGGGAGAATTAACCTGCTCAGGTTTACTCTTCTATTTAATTCTACTGTCAAGTGGTTATGTGAAGTGATAGTGTTTCAACAGACATGAATAAAGATTTATTCCAAATGCATGGTCCCTTCCATATGACACACAGCAATTGCAAATTTCTTTGCAAGTCATGACTGACTTTGTGTTCCTATGGCGGCCATAGGGATGCATGAAGCATCATAAATACAGTATGTGTTAGAAGGCAAACTTATTTATGTGACCATAAAGTTCCAGAGAGAGAGAGTGTAGCAAAGGAATTGATGCTCAACATGGGGCTGCCCATCACTGAACTGGTATAATAAAAGTAAAATGGCAGCCCTAAAACAGGAAAAAGGGAAATAGGAAAGTGGGGTTATGGCAGAAGTTTTTATGTTCCAAGAATGAATATTAATTAAATGAGGAAATACATGTACTCAGTTGTCAATTAATTGCAGTTAAATTAAGATATTAAGATACTTTGTTAGCTATATACAGTATATTAAGGAATGACAATATTATTTCATAGGAAATACCAGTTCACAGCATTTATTAATACTGATAACTGTATCATCTTCTAATGGAGCCTGGAATATAACTTTATCTGAAAATAACTCAGAGTATTGTATTTGTATAAAAATAATGAGAAATGGTAACCTTCTACAGTACCATAAATCATAATTATTTGTCCAATTAGAGATTTAACATTAAATGTGTATTAAGTTATATGTAAAACTGTAGAAACGTTTTGTTTATTTGTGATTTGATTCTACTCTTTTAAATCACACTTTTAAGCATTCATATTTCCAACACAAGTATAAACATCTATTGAAAATAACCTGACTATACTTATATACATATATCATTTTGAAGGAACAATTTGGACACAGCAAGTTTTGAGTCTAATTTTCAATGAAGGTCACCGGAATGGCACAGAAGCTATTGATAACATGACTAGAGTGCCATGGATTGAATATAATCTGTACAAGAGTGATTATAAAAATCGACCCTCCCCACGTCTTTTTTCTTCACATTTACCTTTTTATCTAATGCCAAGAGACATGAGGAACCGGAAAGGCAAAGTGAGTACAATATATAAAGTAGAATTTATATGTAAGGGATAACCTTGAATAACTTAAAAAATATTCCATGTTTGAAGGTATATAACAATACTATCGTATACTATTTAAATATATAAAGTAGAATTTATATGTAATGGATAACCTTGAATAACTTAAAAAATATTCCATGTTTGAAGGTATATAACAATACTATCGTATACTATTTAAATATGCAATTAATGTACTCTCTAACCACCAGTGTTACTCTGAGTTACTACGAGTGTAACAAGTGCAAACTTTCTTCTTGGCAAAATGTATTTAATCATATACTGTATGTGGTTACATGATGCATTCTTTGTTCAAGAGGATTATTTTAAATAAGAAGTCCCCAAACAATTATCATGGACTACCAGAGGTATGTAATCGAGATTCAGATGGTCCATGACAATTGGAATTACAAAAAAAGTATGAAAAAGAATGAATAAAAATGCATTTAAAACTGTATAGAAATACCTACAACTTGCTGTTATATTTTACTAGTGACTTGCCCGTCAAAAAATGACGGCAATAAGATTGTATGGCAGGTAATGTTGTTTGTGTGCGAAATAAATTTTATTGGTGTTTTAAGATCCTTCAGCTCTCATTGCGAGCTTCACGATGAGCGCCTTCGGCGTTAATTTCGAGGCTCTTGGTTGTTTGTGTGCTATGAGCAGCCTTGGTGTCTTTTTTGTGTATGGCAATGAATAATTAATAAAATAAGAAATTAATATACTTTACCTATTGTGAAGTAATATATGCTTTGTAGAGCTGGCAATCTGTTTTCATGTTGCTGCAGCATCAGTGCTGTGGAGCTGCTGTGTAAACGTCATGAATGTGTGCAGTGTGTAGTGTAATAGTGTGCGTGCGTGAGGCGAATCCGTTAGGGTAGCTTTGTACTTCCGGATTGTATAAGTTAGTGTTCTAAAATGGCTCCTAATGTGTGGTATGCGGCTGATTTTGCGTCCTTCGGATGTTGTCCAACTTTTTCTGAAAATCCGTTGGTGTTTGGTGGTGTTTTGCATGTTTAGTGTCCTTTAGCCTCGTGTTCGGTGGCCCTTTTTTTCTCTAGCTTAGGTGATTTTTGGGTGTCTAAATGCAGAAATTTGGAGTTAAATCGAGGTGTAACTTCACTTGTAGAGGTCCTGTGTGCCCCCCCCCCTTGCTCTGGGTAAGCTTTTTATGTGTTTGTTGTGTGTATTTATTGTGTTTCTAATGTTTTTCGGGTCGTGCGGGTTGCGTCCTTGTTTTCAGATCTTGTACGTCTTTTTCGGAAAATCCGTAGGTGTTTGGTGGTGTTTTGCGACTTTAGAGTGCTGTAGCCTCATTTTCATTTTTTCCGCCAATTTTTTCTCTCGCTTAGGGGATTTTTGGGTGTCTAAACTCTTTATTTGGAGCGAAATTGAGGTGTAACTTCAGTTTTTGAGGTCCTGGGTGCCCCCCCCCCCCCTTGCTGTAGGTAAGCTTCCGTTTTTGAGGTCCTGGGTGCCTTTGGCGCTCCTTGCCAGCAACTGAGGCCCTTGCTTTGCGAGGGCCGCAGGCTTGCTACGCGAGCCTGCAGCGTTAGCAACGGTCCGCATGCTCACAACTATATATGTGATAAGAGCACACACTATATTCCAGTATAGAACGCTGTATTATAATTGTTAAGAAACAGGTTGTCTACCAAGACCCTGAGCAAGTCTTAAGTGGTCCATAGAAAAGAACATTTCTGAACCACTTTTTAAATTGTTATATTTAATACATTTATTATAAAATATATTTTATTTGCAACTCATAAATATTTAGGTTTCTTAAACAAAAAGAAGGAAATGAGGTACATATAACAGACATTTGAGAGTTACAGGAAAATATAATTCTTGACGAAAAAATTTTTGAATGAGAAACACACATACAATAGTTTTCTGTTGTCTTACCCTGTGTGCCTTGCTGCCTTTTGGGGTCGCCTAGGGATAAACTACTCGTTTGCTGTTTATGTACAATCTGTTATTTTTGGCAGGTTACAATGTACAATGTACATAACATCACTAGAGATGTTCATGTGCCGCAGTATTATAGTAAGAAGTATCAAAGTTCTTCTTCTACAAACATTGCTTGTTTTAGATGCCAAATGAGTTGTATAACTTCATCACATGTCAGGTCAAAGAACCATAGTAGATTAGGGAAACTTCAGCTATGTATATTTAGCAGCTATGTAACTCATGGGCATAAATGCATTTTCAGAGAAAACATTCACCTTATTAGTTGCCATGATAGTCATACTTCCTTTTTAAAGCACAAGGGATTGTTTACAGAGCAGTGCAAGCAAGCATATTTGCAAGCTGTCTTCTACTTAGCATATGGGGAGGGTGGAAGAAATAATCATAATAATAATATTAATAATAATGGTTATAGTTAAAGTCAAAGCCCTTTACAATACTTCCTTGGATATTGTGTTACCCAAAGTAAATGGATACGTTTTACACTTTGTTTTAAAGATGTCTAATGATAGGCACCCTCTGACTGTTATGGGTAGAGTTCCACAGAACTGGAGCTGCATGACTTAATCTCTAGCACTAAATGATGCCAAGTGAAATTTCAGTACATTTGCCAGTGATGCACTTTCTGCTTGAAGAACACAATTAGGGGCATAGAGAACCAAGAGGTTTCAGATAGCTGAGGCCCTGACAGCTTTGAGTGTCAGTAAACCAACCTTGAAATAAATTTACCATTTAACAGATAACCAGTCCAGAGAATGCAACAAAAGCATGTTTTGATTGCTAGTAGCAGCATATCTTTTTTTACAGAAGTTTTTAGTCAGTGAACTTCTATCCAAAAGCAAGGTCTTCATTAACTAAAAACGTATGTAAAAAAATATGCTATGTGCTTAAATAGAGCCTTTTTCAATTTGCTGAATTACAATTTAATAAGTGTTTAAATGATGAAATCAGAATCCACCAATGAGTTCTCCTTCCTTCCTCTCTTGAGTAGATAACAAAAAATAGCAGAACATACCCACTCTGTCTCCAAGTCAACTGAAAATGTGAAATAAATAAATATGTATCTCACACAAAATGTTGCTACGAAAATAATGATTTTGCTTAAAATAGTTTTTTATGTTTATAGTATACATAGTTGCTTAATTAGTTAATTTGTTACAAACTTCATGATTACACAAAGATTTTGTTTCCTAATTTATAGGGGTCCTTTATATTTTGTCTGTTTGAGACATGCCCACATTTAATAAATAATTACCAACTCCTATCTGAGAGGGATATTAAAAATACAGAATAAGGATATAATAGACAATGGTCCAGATTTATTGTATAAGAATGTATTACTAGTGAACATATATATGTATACAGGAATATTGCCTGTATACATATATAAGTGTATGCCATCACATATATATATATACTAGCGACTTGCCCGTCAAAAAATGACGGCAATGAGATGTGTATGTTTGGAAAGTTGTTTAGTTATTAAAATACATATTTGACACTTGTAAGTATTGTGATATTAAAACATGTTTAGTTTTGTAAAATGTTCTCTTGGTGAACAATAATTCTTAAAGCATTTTGTATTGAAAGTATTAACATTTGAATGTAAGAACAGTTCAACTTGAAATTAATAAGTATTGTAAACTTTAGGCAATGGTTTCTTAACATGCAATTTGTATATGAAGAATTGTTAACTTCAATATACAGGAAATCCAGAGGAAAGCAAACAGTAAAAACCCTTGTTGAAACGTACACAATTTTTTCCATGAACTTTGTAATATATGTAAGTAAGAAACTTGAAAGTATATTTTTTTAAACTTGAACTTTATTATTTGTGTAACTTTGGAACTTGACAAAACATTTGTATAACTTTGAACATTAGAAACAGTAACATAGTGAATACATTTTTTAACATAATTTTGTATTAAAAGTATTAACAGTTGAATGTAAAAACAGTTTAACTTTAAACTAATCAGTATTGTAAACTTGAGGTAATGTTTTTTTAACATGCAATTTCTATCTGAAGAATTGTTAACTTCAATATTATACATTTAATCCTGAGGAAGACAAACAGTAAAAACCCTCCTTGAAATTAACAAAATTTTAACATGAACTTTGTAATATATTTAACTAAGAAACTTGACATAATATTTTTTTAAACTTGAAGTTTCTTATATGTGTAACTTTGGAACTTGAAAAAACATTTGTACAACTTGGAACATTATAAACAGTAACAAGGTGAATTAATATTTTAACATAATTTTGTATTAAAAGTATTAACATTTGAATGTAAAAACAGTTGAACTTTAAAGTAATCAATATTGTAAACTTGAGGCAATGTTTTTTTAACATGCAATTTCTATCCGAATAATTGTTAACTTCAATATACATTGAATGCAGAGGAAGGCAAACAGTAAAAACTCTCTTTAAAACGTACCCAATGAAATTAATTCCTTCCTGACTACATGAACTGTCGATAAACCTTCATACAGTGAGTAATCTTAATGTAACAGACAATATTTACATTGTGTCTTAAAACGTGGTTGAGCTCTTAACATGAACTTTGTAATATGTTGAAGTAAAGAACTTGAAAATATTGTTTTCCAACTTGTAACATTAGAAACAGTAACATAGTTAACTAATATTTTAACATAATTTGTAAAAATAATGCAAGGCAAGTGTTTTGTGAGGCAAATCATCCATAAAGAGTACTTCCATTAATTATGACTGAAATTGTTTATTGTTTAGTATTTTTGAATGCTTTTAAATTTGTTTTGCGTGGGTTTTATTTCTTTACTGAAAAGTTATAGTACTTCATAGTAGACAATGTTTTTAGTAAAAATACGTCCATCTTCTAATAAATCACCTTGACTTTCAGTCTTTTCAATGTAAACTTTAATAGCCTGTGGATTTTTGCACCGTGACAACGCAACGTACAATTGACCATGTGCAAATACTGGTTCTTCCAAGAAAATACCCACAGATTTGAACGTTTGACCTTGTGATTTATTAATGGTCATGGCAAATGCCATAATATAGGGAAATTGTCTTCTTTGAAGTATAAAAGGGAGACTACTTTCACTTGGTGCTAAATCTATTCTTGGTATGAAAACTCTCTCTCCTTTATGGGTACCAGTTAAAATTTCAGCATCTATAAAATGGTCCTTTAATTGTTGAACAATTAATCTTGTCCCATTGCATAGGCCTTTTTTGGGGTTCATATTTCGCAGTAACATGATAATTGCACCTTTCTTTAGCTGCAAAATATGTGGTGTAATTCCAGAAGGAGTTAGTGAGTTTATGAATTCAGTAGAAAAGTTAGCCTGACTTTCATTGTCATCAGCAAGTACAGAATCAGCACTGTGATAATTTCCTTGTGGTGCATTAATTTTTTTAAAGATTTCATTATTGAGGATTAATGCATCCTTATTTTTACAAGTTAGTATGACTTGGTTGGCAAGCTCCGAATATTCCTGGGTTATTTATGCTACCTTCAAATATAGCCGATATAATATCTTGTTGACAAATCATAGGAGGTGGGATCTCTACAGTGTCGTCAAGTAAATGTGGTATTTTTTCCGTTCTGCCTTCTCCAATTTTAATAAGCCAATCATTGAAATCAGTTTGGCCTTCTGATCTCATATTTTGTTGCAGTTGAAGATGGGTAAAATGTTTCCATAGTGTGCTTGACTTTATACAGGTTTCGATAATGTCAGTTCGATTTCCATGTACAACGACAGGTAATGTTTGTCTAAAATCGCCACCTAACAAAATTACCTTTCCACCAAATGGAAAAGTATTATCCATGACTTCACGAAGCAAACGGTCAATACATTGGAGGGCATAGCATGACATCATTGTGGCCTCATCTATTATAATTAATTTACATTTGTTCAATTTCTTTGCTTGTAATGATGTCATGCGAATATCTGACACAGATGTTTCTAAAATAGGCACTGGCAGTTTAAATCCACTATATACAGTTCTTCCACCTTCTAACAAAAGTGCAGCAATTCCAGTAGTGGCAAACGCCATTGCTATTTGACCTTCTGCTCGTACTGAACTCATTAATAAATTATATAGATAGGTTTTTCCTGATCCGCCAGGTCCATCAAGATAGAAATAACGCTCTGTCACCATGTCATCATCTATTGCATGTTTAATGGCATTAAATGCTTGCAATTGTAAGGTATTTAAAGTTGCAAGTCTTTCTTCTGTTCTTTCTGCTTGTAGTTGAATGTCATAGTCTTCAAAGTTTATGTCATCTATAAGACCTGGATCAGGCAAATTAAAACTTGCACAACTTAATCCATGAGTTAAAAATACTTTTTGGATTTCCATTAAAGCTTTAAAGTGTGCAATGGGTTCATTGTATCGTCACATAAAGTCTTCAGCCATATTACTTTTAAAAGTCTCCCACAAAGCTAATGCATTTGGAGCATTTGAGAAGATACAAATAAATGCAAATTGTTCTCTCATCTGCCGTGGCATTTGACATTGTGCTTCTTCTAAACATCTTTCCCATTCTGTATCATCAGCCAGTAAGTTTCTATGTCTTGCAGCTAAATGGAAGGATTCATATACAATGTCATTAACAGTTCTTAAGTGTTCAAAACTTTGTGCTCCAGGAACATTTAAAAGTAATATCCGTAAGCAAAAACGTTCAACATCTCTTGGACTGACTGTGTAAATTCTTGGGATTATTTTATTGCCTCTGCTTTTTCTCAGTCTCCATAATCCATTTACAAAAACATAGTGATATGGAATTTTAATATATGAGAATTGTTTTGCTTGTGAATCTGTGGAATTTAATTCAAACCATGCAGTTAGTGTAGTGTGATGATCTTCACTTTGGGCCAATGCATTCATTTCATTTCCAGCATGGAAATACACTAAATGTCTTTGTGGCAAATGTACTGCTAATCTATATACTGCATGTGATCTATCATGCATTTAAAATTTTAAAAGCCGCCACATAGCTTCTGGCGCACTGACATAGCGAGCATCTACATGAGATGCAAGTTCATCATGTACTAACTCACTACTTTCAGGGTTGTCTGCACTTTTGACGACTACAGTAGCTGCATCATAGCCTTTGTAAATATATTTGTAGACACATGTAATGGATTTGATGGAAGTGCAGGCTTCTACGTTGATGTGGGCGTTGTACTTCATGAGTAAATGTGGATTGTAGGGTACTACATATCTATTGTCCACTTTTTTTCCACGAATAATGGCATTTTCTCCTTCTCTTCTTTTATAAAGTGGATAGCCATCACAATTGGCATAGGTTTTGTCTCTATAATTTTTTGGAAATTCTTTGGAACATTTATTTTTTCCATACATGGTGATTGTGGATTAAGGTCACCACAGGGTCTATGAATCATGCGATGAGTAATAATTTCATATAGTCTACCATATAGTTCTGGATCTGGTAATTCAGCAACAATGACTGCATCCACTTTGTCCGAAGTATCTAATTAATCTTTTTCTTGAAGCATGTGGAAGGCCTCTTTTTTGAAATTCAATGGTATATACATAAGCAAGACATTTGCCAAATAACTGACTTATAGTGATGTCACGTATTAATTCATTTAATTTAATCTTAAAAACTCTGGCTACTAAATCTGGTCTATCAGAAGCACTTTGTCCAAGAAGTAAATTTTGTGTAATTTCTTGCCATTGGGGATTACATGTAAATGTAAGAAATAAATTGGGTTTGCCAAATTTGGTGACAATAGCCATAGCATCATTGTATCTTTCTCTCATATTTCGAGGAGATCCTTGAAAGGAAGATGGTAAATGATGGCTTTGCCAGCTGTCATGTCTCTGCTTGTAGCCACGTCAGCAACATAGTCCATTAGTCCAGAATATTGTTCTACACGTAGTTTATGATATTTTATAAAGTTTCAATTATTGGCCTCAACTTGCAAATAGGAATCAATAATCCATTGTTGTGTTAGTTTTCCACCACATAAAATTGGATTAAATGCATTTCGAATGGCAATTTGAGCTACTTTAAATTCAAGCATAGAAACATTATTTCGGATTCTGGCTTTAGCATTTGGGTAACTGGGAAGTGTTAATTTTGGTTGCCAACCTGCTTCTCCGTGTGGGAAAAAAATGGGATATGTCATTGGATCTAAATTTGGACTTAAGATACTCATATTAATGAATGGTTGCTCCTCATTTCTGGGATATATTCCAATGTCCCTTACATTGTAAGTTTGCGAGTTTTCAATCTTGTGTCAGTGCCTTGGAAACAAGCTCTATGTACATTTGATTTTATGCTCAAAAACAGGGCCCTCCATTCTTTACAAGGTGTTTAATTTGTTTTCTGCTATGTACTCAACCCCTGTACAGCGCTACGGAATATGTTGGCGTGATACAAATAAAGATAATAATAATAATAATAATAATAATGTCTCTTTGAAATGGTGGTTCTCCTTCATCATTTTGAAACACCATTGCAACCTCATTTGATGTTGGCAAGTTATAATGACGTTTATCAGTATGTCTGTTTCTTTTAAGCACCATATTAACCTTTGGCATTGGTAATTGATGTCTTTGTGCATGAAGTAGTTGTTCATTTTCTACTTCTGACAATTTTTTATAAGCTTTACTGTAGGGATTATTGTCCATAATGTTATTTAGCTCTATAAAAACACTGGGTAAGCATTTTTTATTTTCTTCCATCTGCATACGTTGGCCAACAGCTTCCATTGTATCTAGGACATATAGTTGAGCAAATTTTCTTTGCTCTCCTTCCTCTGGATGTAAATGGGAAGACAGATGATAAATTTGTCCTTGGACTTTAAAACAGTAAGGACCATGTCCTGGTACATTAGCAGCTAATGTTGCCCCCATAGATGCAAAGGATATGGCACTATTGTAGGATATTATGTTTGTCTTAAAAATTTTGTAGTTTGGAAAAGTAGGTTCAGTCATAATGTTTTGTAAATAGATTGGAAATTCTTTTCTTTGTGGAAGTTTGAACTTGCCTTTTTGACAGCAACTAATAAATTGGCCATCTCTGGGTCTCTCCTATTTAAAATAATAAGCCTCACAAAACTGACATTGAGTAGTCATGTCCCCACAACTATGAACCTCTACTGCTAAAGACTTCAGTAAAGGACAATTTGCAAAGCATATAGCAGTTTGACTTTCATATTCATCCGGTGAAATGTCATGTAATGTTTCAACAACAGGTTCTAAATGCTTTGTTTTTTTCTTGGCTTTTCTTGGTATTTGTTGTATTGGTTTTGGTAAAATGTCATGTAATGTTTCAGGAACAGGTTCTAAATGCTTTGTTTTTTTCGTTGCTTTTTTTGGTATCTCTTTTATTTTTTCTGGTAAAATGTCATCTGATGTTTGAGGAACAGGTTGTAAATGCTTTATTTGCTTGTTTTTTTTTTTTGGCGTATCTTTAATTTTTGCAGCTGATAGTCTTTTGTTTGCAAGTCTTTTGCGTTCTTTTTATCGTCTAATTTCTTTCTCCTCTGGTGTCTGCTTGTCGGCCCATCTCTCTTGTCTTTCTCTAGTTTGACGTCTTTTCTTCTCTGGTTTGGTCTCGTTAGTAGCCATGTTAATCTGTCATAGAAAAAAAATTCAATTTAATTGTGTATATTGAAATTTGGATTTACTGTTAAACATTATTGTCCATAACAGACAAATAAGAAGTAAATCATAAAAGTATAATTTATATTTTGTAAAAATGTATAGGCCCTCATTGAATTGCGATTTTGCCAATTCAATAGTGCTGTAAATAAGCAGATAACCTTTTTTTTAAAATAAGTTTTTAGTTAGTGAAAAGCTTGTTTGTGGATAGATATTTACCAACTAAAAACTTATTTAAAAAAAAATGTGATGTGGTTATTTAGACCTGTATTGAATTGGCCAAATTGCAATTGAATGAGGGCCATAGTTAGTGCTTGTTCTTTTTTTTTTTTCTGTTGACATAGATGCAGAGCAAACATGTTTATTTAGTTTTCTAATTTTTTACTTATTATACTGTACCTTGGTTGAAGTGTGATTTCAACAAGGAATGTTTGTTGGTCCTCTGTTGAAAGTCCTCGTCCGATGGTGTGGTCCTGTGTTGCAAGTCCTCGTCCGATGGTGTGGTCCTCTGTTCAAAGTCCTAGTCCGATGGTGTGGTCCTCTGTTGAAAGTCCTCGTCCGATGGTCTGGTCCTCTGTTGAAAGTCCTCGTCCGGTTGTCTTCACGCAGTATCTGTTGTAAAAGAAAAATGAAAATGTTATTTGATTTGAATGTATTTGTAATGAAGGCAAAATGTCATTATTTTGGTGTATTGTATGTGTTATGGTGAATTTTTCTGCTATGCTGTTTTTTGTGCAACCTTTTAAAAATATTTTAAATGTATTTGTATATACCATTTTTTTTTATATATATATTGTAATTATTAATGTTCTTATTTTGGATATGATTGCAATGTTTTTAGCATTATCCTGTTTTGTGTCCACCACTTATACAAATGTAGACTTGTTTGTAAGTCTTATAGCTTGGTAAACAGTAAATAAGAATATTAATTTACTTTGCTATTTGTTTGTGTGATTTTTGTTACAATCCTGTTTTGTGTGTACCACTTTTGTTATGCTTATTTAGGCTTGTTTGTAAGGCTTCTAGGTTGTTAAACATTAAAGAAGAATATTAATTTATTTTGCTATTTGTTAGTGTTTTTTTTGTACAATCCTATTTTGTGTCTACCATATGTTGCATAGTTGATTTGCTTAATTAGGTCCTCATTCGAAAGCAATTTTGCCAATTGAATAGGGCTCTATATAAGCACATAACATATTTTTTTGACAGAAGTTTTTAGTTAGTGAAAACCTTGCTTTTGGATAGAAGTTCAGTAACTAAAAAGTTCTGTCAAAAAATATTGTATGTGCTTATATAGAGCCCTATTCAATTGTGCAACTCGCAATTGAATGAGGCTCTTAGTATTTTTTATGAAGCTTTAATATTTTTCTACAATGCAAATGAATGTTTTTTTGTTTTTTTTTTAATATATATTCAGGCTATATTGTTAGCATTATCCTATTTTGTGTTCACCACTTTTTGGTTGCTGCATTTGTTATATTGGCGGTCATTAAACATATAGGGCCTCATTCAATTGCAATTTGGTCAATTGAATAAGGCTCTATATAAGCACATAGGCCCTCATTCAATTGCAATTTGGCCAATTGAATAGGGGTCTAAATAAGCACATAAAATATTTTTTTTTAAAGAAGTTTTTAGTTAGTAAAAATGTATCCAAAAGCAAGGTTTTCACTAACTAAAAACGTATTTAAAAAAATATGTTATGAGGCCCATAGTATATTTTTTGGACAGAAGTTTTTAGTTAGTGAACTTCTATCGAAGCACATAAAATATTTTTTTTTAAAGAAGTTTTTAGTTAGTAAAAATGTATCCAAAAGCAAGGTTTTCACTAACTAAAAACGTATTTAAAAAAATATGTTATGAGGCCCATAGTATATTTTTTGGACAGAAGTTTTTAGTTAGTGAACTTCTATCGAAAATAAAGGTCTTCACATAGGCCCTCATTCAATTCCGATTTGGCCAATTGAATAGTGCTCTAAATAAGCACATTACATATTTTTTTTAAATAAGTTTTTAGTTAGTGAAAACCTTGCTTTTGGATAGATGTTCACTAACTAAAAACTTCTTTAAAAAAATATGTTATGTGCTTATTTAGAACCCTATTCAATTGGCCAAATTGCAATTGAATGAGGGCCTAAGTAAAAACTTCTGGAAAAAAAATATGCTATGTGCTTATATAGAGCCTTATTCAATTGCCCAAATTGCAATTGAATGAGGCTCTAAGTAAAAACTTCTTTAAAAAAATATGTTATGTGCTTATTTGGATCCCTATTTAATTGTCCAAATTGTATTTGAATGAGGGTCATAGTTGTCGTCACGCTTTGCGGGCCTCGCGAAGCAAGGGACGCAACTGCGGGGGTGGAGGCCGTACAACAACTATATATGTGATTGGCTGTCTCTCCGGCTACTCTTCCTGTCTGAGCATCACCAGACTCTGGGTTTCATCCCTGGTGATGCTCTGCCAGACCTCTATTGCAACTGTCTTCAGTTCCTGCTTGTTCTTGGGGCATTTTCCCTTCAGTTTTGTCTTCAGCAAGTGAAATGCATGCTCAATCGGATTCAGATCAGGTGATTGACTTGGCCATTGCATAACATTCCACTTCTTTCCCTTAAAAAACTCTTTGGTTGCTTTTGCAGTAAGCTTCGGGTCATTATCCATCTGCACTGTGAAGCGCCGTCCAATGAGTTCTGAAGCATTTGGCTGAATATGAGCAGATAATATTGCCCGAAACACTTCAGAATTCATCCTGCTGCTTTTGTCAGCAGTCACATAATCAATAAATACAAGAGAACTAGTTCCATTGGCAGCCATACATGCTCACGCCATGACACTACCACCACCATGCTTCACTGATGAGGTGGTATGCTTTGGATCATGAGCAGTTCCTTTCCGTCTCCATACTCTTCTCTTCCCATCACTCTGGTACAAGTTGATCTGAGTCTCATCTGTCCATAGGATGTTGTTCCAGAACTGTGAATGCTTTTTTAGGTGTTGTTTGGAAAACTCTAATCTGGCCTTCCTGTTTTTGAGGCTCACCAATGGTTTACATCTTGTGGTGAACCCTCTGTATTTACTCTGGTGAAGTCTTCTCTTGATTGTTGACTTTGACACACATACACCTACCTCCTGGAGAGTGTTCTTGATCTGGCCAACTGTTGTGAAGGGTGTTTTCTTCGGTCATCCACCACAGTTGTTTTCCGTGGTCTTACTGGTCTTTTGGTGTTGCTGAGCTCACTGGTGCGTTCTTTCTTTTTAAGGATGTTCCAAACAGTTGATTTGGCCACACCTAATGTTTTTGCTATCTCTCTGGTGAGTTTGTTTTGTTTTTTCAGCCTAATGATGGCTTGCTTCACTGATAGTGACAGCTCTTTGGATCTCATATTGAGAGTTAACAGCAACAAATGCAAATAGCACACTTGAAATGAACACTGGAGCTTGTATCTGCTCTTTGTAAATGGGATAATGAGGGAATAACACACACCTGGCCATGGAACAGCTAAGCAGCCAATTGTCCCATTACTTTTGGTCCCTTAAAAAGTGTGAGGCACATATACAAACTGTTGTAATTCCTACACCGTTCACCTGATTTGGATGTAAATACCCTCAAATTAAAGCTGAAAGTCTGCAGTTAGAGTACATCTTGTTAGTTTCATTTCAAATCCATTGTGGTGGTGTATAGAGCCAAAACGTTTAGAATTGTGTCGATGTCCCAATATTTATGGACCTGACTGTATATGGTGATTGTGTATAACTTTTACTGCATGTATTAATTAATTGAATGACTAATATAAGAATTTCCCTTGATATAAGAAATCCTGGCAAAAGAAGAGGTTGAATTGGGAAAAGTAGATTAAGAGTAAAAGAAAGTGAATAAAGGTAAGGGTTAGAAATGAGTAAGCCCGAAAAAATGAGAGTTAGAGAGAATCAAGGCAGTAAAAGTAAATTGAGAGATAAAAGAAATATATCTAGAGTAAGAGAAGTGGCTTTGTCTCCACAAAAAGGAACTAAAAAGGAAAAGCAAATAAATAGTTCTTCTAGCTCACAGTTAGACTCTTCAAATACCCAATCTGGGTTGGAAGAGGATCTGATAGCGAAAAAAAAAGATGCTGATCAAGAAGAGGGGGAAGAAAGAGTAACGTTGAAATCGATTAAAATACTTTTCAGAGAATTTCAAGAGACAATATAAGTTGAATTGTCTCAGGAAATAGCCAAGAATACATTGGCTATAACAAAACATACTCAAGTAATACAGGGTTTCGAACTTAGCTATAATGAACTTTTATTAGAACAAGTAAAACTTAATAAAAAAATTAGGCATCTAAGAGAACAAATGACTGAGCTTAATTTTAGAACTGTCAGATTAGAATCTAATGCTAGAAGAAATAATATAAGAATTAGGGGAATTGTTAAAAGAATACCTGGTAAGGAATTAAAAAATTATATTATATTATTTCTGACCTATTTACTGGGAGAAGATAAGATTAATGAAGAATATTTGGATAATATATACCGTATTCCACTTCCGAAAAATCTGGAAAAATCTGTTTCCAGAGATGTTATAGTAGGACTAAGCCACTTCGCAATAAAAGACAAAATAATGATTGAAGCTTTTGAAAAAAGGACTTTTCAAACTCCATATGATAAGATTAAAATTTATCGGATATTGCAGGAAAAATATTAAATAAAAGGAAAAATTTTAGAGATATAACAAAGATTTTAAGAGAAAAAGAAATTTCTTATAAATGGGCATATCCAGTAATTTAAATAAAAAAAACTGTAATTACAACAAAAGAAGAAGCAGAAGTGGTGTAAGTAATTACCGGAGAAAATTTATGAGATGGAGGGGAGTGGAGGATTTTATTTTCTTATTGTCAAATACGTTTAATCTTGATCTTCCTTGAAATTATCACTGTTTATTGGTAAATGTTATCTTTTATGTTATTTTATTTAAAGAGGATAAGGTAATCACTGTAAAGAAATTCTGATGTTGATGTTATTTGAACACTATTTATTGAATGAAATTTTGCACTTACTAACCACTTTAATATATAAATATTATCACATTCAGATTTTATATAAAGGATATAGAAATATGGTTAAGTAGTGATTGGAAAGAGAAGGATTATAACGATAGAGAAATATTGTAGTGGTCACAAAGCACTTTTTAATCTATAAGGCACTTTAATATAAGGACTAAAATAATGTAGAGGGTATAAAATGGTCTTAAGATGATTATGGATATTAAGGGCCTCATTCTATTAATGGCCGTAAAATGGCCGCCAAGCTGCTATTCCTTGGGCCGTCTTACGGCCCCGTGTAGAGCTACTTCTACCTTGCTTTGCAAATGGACGGCGCCGCAAGGATATCCCCCTTCCGGACGGCCGCATATCATGCAAACGGCCGCAAGCGCCCATAGATCTTGTTTTCCGGCCGCAAAGTCAGAAAAAGTCAAGATGGCACTGTAAAGCTCTGTAAATGCTAGGCATCATAATGGGGGACATGAGGATTAATAGCAACACCCTCTCAAGCTTGCACATCTCCCAAATCCGATATATAATTTACGGTTTATTTTCCATCCCGCAGCCTTGGCGGGTTTGAGGTGCTCCAAGCCCTCGGGACTTTGTCCACGGATATTTGACA
The DNA here is from genome assembly GCA_027410445.1 of Discoglossus pictus. NCBI lineage: Eukaryota > Metazoa > Chordata > Amphibia > Anura > Alytidae > Discoglossus > Discoglossus pictus. The sequence continues at coordinate 223,249,384 of CM050165.1, read as the reverse complement.
TGAATTTAAATAAAAATGATTTTCAGATTTGAGTGTAGGGGAATGTTGTGCTATGAATGCTAACACCTCCAATCACTTTATCGTCTCATCTGAGTGCAGGATTGCTTTATTATGTGCTTAATTGTGTGCTTGCGGCACCTTTTTGGTGCAAGTAAGCTGCGGTTCGGTTTTAGCCTTGACGAGAGGGTTCCCGTAGCAATTGAATAGCAACCGTGGCTTTCTTGCGGCCGAAACTCTTGCAGCCGTGTAAGATCAAAGGCTTTCCTGCTTTAACACTAAGGGCCTCATTCTATTAACGGCCGTAGGAGATGCGTGGCCGCAAGGACCGGCCGCAGGCTATTTGCCTATTCTATTCCCTTCTGGCCGAGGGCTCCGGCAGGCTTGCTATGTAAAGGGCTTACTTACAAGTCGTAGCATAGAAAAGCCATCCTGTACTTTTATTAAAAGTGAAAGTGATGTTTGGTTTTAGAATTAATAGCTCAACATTCCCCTACTCTCAAATCCGCAAATAAAGATATTTAACTTCATGTTCAATCTTCGTGTTTTATCTATCATGCAAGCCCGCACAAGCTTGAATAAAGAGCTATGGGCTTGATCATTGAAGTCTGTGGGACTTGGACGGATTTTAAAATCAAAGTACAATTTGGCGATGTGCAAGCTTGAGAATGTTTTGCTATTAATCCTCATGCCCCCCCATTATGTTCCCCATCATTTACAGTGCTTTGCAGTGCTGGATTAAATATATATTGGCTTCTACAATGCTTTGTTTGCGGCCCTCCACCTCCGAACCCGTACGGGTTTTAACATGGACGAGCCCGCGGGACTACGGGACGGAAAGTAAACCGTAAATGATATATCGGATTTGGGCGATGTGCAAGCTTGAGAGGGTGTTGCTATTAATCCTCATGTCCCCCATTATGATGCCTAGCATTTATGGAGCTTTACAGTGCCATCTTGAATTTATATTTGCATTTACAGTTTCCTGACTTTGCGGCCGGATAACAAGATTTACGGGCGCTGGAAAAACGCTTGCGGCCGTTTGCATGATATGCGGCCGGCCGGCAGGGGGATATCCTTGCGGTGCCGTCTATTTGAATTGCAAGTTAAAGGTAGCTCTACACAGGGCCGTTAGACGGCCGCAAGGAATCGCAGCTTTGCGGCCATTTTACGGCCGATAATAGAATGAGGCCCTAAGGGTGATAATATTAAGAGTAAAAAGTAAAACTTGGAATAGGTTACTTTGGGTTATGTAAAATAAAACAGTCTATAAAAGACATTAAAAATAATCGATAGAAAGATGGTCTGGAGGCCAAAGAACTAGAGCACCTTTTGAAAGGGATAGATAAAAGAGAGGAGGGTAATGTGGAAAGTGATATTGAAAGTGAAAAGAGAGTTTTAGTAGGAAGTTGACGATAAGTTGGTATATATATGGGGAAGAACAAGAATGATAAGGATAGAAATATAGGAAAGGAGAGTTGAAACAAATTTGCCAAAGGTTGCACAGGTTTATGGGGTAAAAGGTAAATTTCATTTGTATAGAGGGAGAAAAGATATGGAAATGACCACCGCCAAGTCCTTCAAACTTTTTTTTTAAAGTTTGCCCATTGCCACTTAGACCCCCTCCCTATTCCCCTGCCTAATAGAAGCTGGGTGTAGGAAGTGGTTCAGGGTGTCAATTGGAACATATTGAGGAATATTTGTGTATGATGATATAATATGTTGTTAGTTTTTTTTATTGGTTTCCCTTTGGTTTCCCCCTTTTTCCCAGTCCCCTTTTGCCTTTTGTCTTTTTTTTGTGTTTGGCATTTCTGGAGAGGGATGGAGCAGGATTTAGATTTTTTTCTAAAGTAAAATGGGGTTGTTCATCATGACATTTAATTGTCAAGGCTTGAACCATCCAGCTAAAAGGAATCACATAGGCAATTTAGTGAGAAGGGAAAAAATAGATATCTTATTACTACAAGAAAAACATTGGCAGACGGATAAGATTCCCAAATTTGTTATTAATGGTTATGATATGGTATATAAATTGGACCTTTAAGAAAAAAGCTAGAGGGGTATCTATTTTGTTTAATAATGATTTAAGCTTAAAGGAAGAATTGGTTATATACGATCCTAATGGTAGATATATACTTTGGGTTGGAAAAATTGGTCAAGAAAAAAATCTCTCTACTAAATATTTCCGCACTAAATAATAAACAGAACTCATTTATTAATCATGTATTGGCTTGTTGGAATAGATATGTACAAGGGATGTCTATAATTGGAGGAGATTTTAATAGTTTAATGAATTGTCAACTGGATAGAAACTCTGTTAAATATCCAGATTGTGATGTTAATACAAAAAGAAAAAATAAACAATTTTTAAAGAGTATATTGAAATATAATCTTTATGATACTTGGAGAGTATTATACCCACATCAATTGAATTATACTTTCTTCTCAGGTAGACACCATACTTATACAAGAATTGACTATGTATTTACAGATAGTAAGACAATCTCAAAAGTTAGGGAAGTCAAAATTGGTCCAATTGATATTTCAGATCATGCTTTTGTTTTGGTCAAACTTGATCTGGGAAAAGAGAAAGCTAGAATTCCATGTTGGAGAATGGATAACTCCCTATTTGAAGATGAGGATAAAAAAGAAAAATTGAAAGAGGAATTTAAAAGGTTTTTTTAAATCAATGTTGGATCGGTAGACCATAAATCCACTATGTGGAACGCACCAAAAGCCTTTATAAGGGGGTTTGATGATCAATTGGAAGAGTATAAGAAAGAAACAAAGAGGAGCCACTTTAAGACAGCTGTATACAGATTTACATAAGTGGGAATTGCTAAACAAAACCCAGAATTAGCTATGCTTATTAAAATAAAAGAGTGTCAGGCTTAAATAAAAAAGATAAATCAAATGATATCAGATCAATTTGTATGGAAGATCCAGCAGAGGTTGTATCAGTATGGAAATAAAATAAGTAAATTATTGGCTAATAAAATGAAAAATAAATTAACTAGGAAAGGAATAGAAACTTTGTATAGTGAAGGTAAGTGTGTTAGTAATCCAACAGATATTGCTATAGCATTTGCAAATTACTATCAATAATTATATAATTTAGAAGCAAATTCACAATGTATAAAACTGGCAACAGAACAAATTCATGAATTTTTGGATAAAACATCTCTTCCAAGGGTATCAGAATACCAATTAGAATATCTTAATAGCCCTATTACAGTGGTTGAGGTTGAAGAAGCCATTAAAGATCTTAAATTATATACATCTCCGGGTCCTGATGGCCTCACCAATCTCTTTTATAAGATATGTAAACCGGTTATAGCAGAGCATTTACGGGATCTTTATAATGAAATAAAATATACTGGTAAGACTACAGGTGAATTTTGCTTTCAAATATTGTTCCAATTCCTAAAAAGAAACATGATAATTTAGAGTGTAGTGAATATAGACCTATATCCCTTTTAAATACAGACTTTAAACTTTATTCAAAAATCCTGGCTACCCAGTTGAAAACTACAATACACAATTTAATTGTGAAAGATCAGAATGGTTTTGTACCAGGTTGGCAGGGAAGTGACAATTCACGTAAAATTGTGAACCTTATTAATTATGTTGGCAGAAATAATACTCCCACCCTGTTCGTTTCTTTAGATGCAGAGAAAGCATTTGATAGAATAGGTTGGGAGTATATGAAACTAACTTTAGACAAATTTGGTTTGGGGGCATTTGGCCGTTCAGCTATAGGAGCTATATATACAAACCCGGAAGCAACTGTGTCTAGTTTGGGATTTAGATCTAATAGATTTTCTATAAGGAATGGGACAAGACAGGGGTGTCCTTTATCTCCTGTCCTATTTACTTTATTAATGGAGCCTATGGCTGAATTAATAAGGTCTACAAAGAATATAAAAGGAATTGAAATGAAAGGGACGGAACACAAAATAGTCTTATTTGCAGATGATATAGTAGTAATGTTGACCAGACCTGAAAACTCGTTGAAATATCTACATGAAATACTAAAGGAATTTAGTTTTATTTCATATTATAAGCTCAACCTTCAAAAAAATGAAATATTAGATATGAACTTAAAATTCGAGAATAAAGAACTATTAAAATCAAAATATCCTTTTAATTGGTAAATTTACACACTTGGGAATAGTTTATGTGAAAGATATAAAGAAGATTATTCCATTCAATTATAAAAGATTATATGAAAAATGCTTTAATATTATACAAGAGAGGAAAAATAATTAGATTATTTCTTTTTCAGGTAAAATAGCAGCTATAAAAATGGCTTATTTGTCAATATTTAATTATTATGTGAGAAATATTCCAATTTGTCTTCCGTTGTATTGGATTAAGAAGTTTCCAACTTTGATAGATAATTATGTTATGAATTGAAGAAAATCAAGAATTAAAAAGGATATTTTAACTCGAAAATGTAAGAATAGGGGTATATCCTATCCGGATCTCAAGCTTTATCATGATGCAATCATTCTTTCTCAAATACTTAGGTGGATAGATCCAAGGGTAACATATTCATGGACACAAGTTGAAGAGGCTAGTTTGAAAGAAGGTAATTTAAGAGACTTGATTTTTTGTGAAGAACCATTGAAAAAAAATTAAAATACGGATTCCTGGATTATTAAGAAAACTATAAAATTTTGGTATAAAATGAATAAAAAATTTGAGTTAATTCCATACTCTAGTTTAATTACGCCAATGAAAGACTTAGAAAGAACATTACAGATTTCAATTTCAAATAAATGGATTAACAACGGTATAGATACATTACAAAAACTTTTAATTAGGGTCAGAATTTGCACCATTTGACCACTTTGTTACATTATATAATATAGATAGAAAAGATTGCCTGGAATATTTGAGACTGCAATTGGCAATAAAGAAATATAATATGTATTTTATAAAGAGAGAAGAATTGACTGATTTTGAAAGATTGCTAGTTCAAAATAATAGAAAGCATTTAATTTCTAAATGCTTTCAAATCATGAGAGAACCATCTCAAAAAGATAAAACAATAAATATGAAAATTTGGGAAAAAGAGTTAAATCTGGTCTTTTCTATAGAAACTTGGAAGAAAGCACTGTCAATAACTGATAGATATATCAAAAATGCAACTTTAAGGGAAGTACAGTTTAAGATTTTAAATAGATGGTATTTTGTTCCAGAGAAAATCAGCCAATTTACAGAAAATTTAGGCCAAAATGTATGTTGGAGAGATTGTGGCTGTTTAGGCTCTTTCTTGCACATATGGTGGGGATGCCCACAGACTGAATCCTTTTGGACGAACTGTTATATCACAAATAGTGGGTACAACCATTGTTCATCACCACAAATGGTTATTTTGCATATAATGCCGTCTGGACTAAATTACCCAACATAAGCCTTCATTTTGCAAGTTCTTTCGATTGCAAAATGGAAGTTGGCTTGTTATTGGAAACAACAAATTACCCCGTCTTGGAATGAGATATTAAATGTTTTGAAAAGAAATAGAACATTGGAGAAAGATTTTCAAATGGCTGAGTTAATAAAACAAGATACAACGAAATGGAGAATATACTTATCTGGTTCGTTTTTCCCTTTCCTTATGAAGGAATGAACATACTTTGCAAGAAATGTAGTTTTGCCTTTTGTAAATGTAATCTATTTTGTACAAGTATGTATATATGTTATGTACTGTATTCTGTCTTTTATGAATGTTGAAAATTAAAAGAAAAAAAAAAAAAGACAAGAAATATGGGTATCACCTCTGCTTTTTGCCAGTCATCTGGTAGCAACCCAGTGTTGAGTGAATCTTGAAAAATGAAATATAATGGTTTGGCTATTACAGAACCTAGATCCCTCAGTACCCGTAAATGTATTCCAGCAGGACCTGGGGCTTTATTAACATTTATATTTTCCAACCTCTTTTGAATTTCTTCCTGCATTATCCAATTATTCGGCGAAGGTAGTGTAGCCCCATTATATTGCAATGTCCCAACCACTGGTACCTCCCTTGTGTATACTGAGGAGAATAACCTATTTAGCTCACCTGCATTTTCATGGTCACTAATTATTAGACGGCCTGTGTCACATTGTAATATTCCTTCCTGACCTTCTTTCCATTAATATTTTTTTTTAAATATTTTAGGCTTAGTCTTACTCTCTTTTGCAACTAATTTTTAATTTTCTATTTTAGCCAGTCTAATAGCCTTTTTGCAAGCCTTGTTGATTTCCTTGTACTCGCGCAAAGCAGTCTCTGTCCCCTCTTTTTTGTATAATTTAAATGCTTGTTTTTACTCTGTATCTTAATATTTAAATAATTGTTAAGCCACATTGGATGTGATTGACTCATTTTACTTTTATTCCCACATGGTATATAGTGATAAGTATGTATATTTAGTAATGATTTAAATGTTGTCCATTTATGGAATCCTCTACCACCAAAACGTGTCTGTTGCTCTGCCTATGCTGCCCTCCCACTCCTCCAATAGAACTGTGTAACTGTAACCCAGCCACCTCCCTGGACATTCACACTAGCCCCATCTTCACCCTCCATGCTAGGCCCATCTAAACTGTGCTCAGTGAGCACCAACTCCCTTTCCAGTGCTGCAATTCTCCTCTCAAGTTCGCCAATTTGAGCTTCCAAAGAGGCAACATGCACACACCTTTGACAGAAGTATGGACCCTGGATCCTCTGTTCCAGTAGTGCATACATATGTCAGGATGTACACTGAGGGAGGTTGCCACTAGAGTGACTCATAATTATATATTAATTATTATATAAAACAATAATACAAATAATATATTTGTATAAAGCTTTATAAACAAAAACAATATAAATAAATATAAATATATATATATATTTCCATTTTTTGCACTATTAGTCTGCCCCTTTTTTCTTTGAACTCGCTCCTTTTTTATTTAAACTCCTACACTTTTACTAGAACTGCACTTATACTAGACATATTCACAAGCTAACAAGTTTGCCCCTTCCCTTTTTTATATTAACTTCTGCCTACTCACCTGGACAAAATGAGTGCACTCTGCAACTGGGATTTACTTATTGCAAGTAAAGTGGGATTATTTGCAAACAGCCCTAGACAACTCATAAACCTTTATGCAAGTTTATCACAGGCAAACCACTTTCCTCTCACCTGGACAAAATTATTGCACACAGCAAATAATCAAACTTTACTTGCAAGAAGTAAATCCCAGTTTTACATTTTATATGCAATTATTTATTATCAACAGTGCTCCATTTTATTCTCTCAGCTGATTCTTCAACTACTTTCTTAAGAAGGTGTGTCCTGCAAACTAAAAGGCTTTCCATTAGTTCTGTAGAAAGCACTGTATTATGACTGGCTTTTAAGGGCCAGGGTGAGACTCCCCTGAACACCACAAGCAAGGACCCTTTATGGCCCAAGACAGTATTGTCACAGCCCTGAAGTCTATCAAAATGGACATGAGATGTGTCTGTGACAATTTGTCTTTTATTTATGTGTAATGTTTAAAGATTGTATGTGTATTCAGCATGTGCTCTGTGCTAGTGACTTGCTTAATATTACTATTTGAAGCGGTGTACTTCATAACTAAGCTAGTAGCAGGCATGATTACTGCACTGCAATAATGAAGGGCCCGTAGACGACCTCAGGCTTGCCTGGGGTTGGAGGGAGGGACCACCTGACCTGGCAGGACCTGGGAGGGGCAGAAGGTGGCTAGCTGGGGGAGGTGAAGCCATTATAGGCTTTTGACGCCAATTTCCACCAGTTTGCCCCCAGCTAGCCATGGGAGCAGATGCCCACCCACCCATCCCTAAAGTATTGTTGTTAAAGTGATGTATATGTTGAACTGTTAGTTAATAAAAAAAAAAAAAAAGATGAATAGTAAGTTGTGGATTATGTTGTTTATTGTCTGAAGTACTCGTTGTTGTGGATGTATCATTGAAGTATATATTATATGGTATCTAAAGTTTGTTTGTTTATATTGTCACAGCGGCGGGTGGTGAGGGGAGTCGCCGGGACAGTGGGAAAATGGGGGAGATTCTACCCTACGGTGGTACAGATGTTCCAACACGGTAGGCCCTGGATGAGGCTTCAGGGCATAGGGTGTACTCTCTCTGTCCAGGCTCCTCCCCTCGGGTTATGTTTATTTATTTATCGTTATGGTTTTTACGTCATGTTGTGTTTACCAATAAACGCTGTGGCCAGTTATCTCCCAAGAAGTGGTTTGTGTCTAATTTCATATTCAATGGGTGATGGGGTATAAATTCTTATATGCACATACCAACTGGGCCTTGCTTAGGTCATGTTATTTTACGAGTAACTAACAAAGATACACATTCCTGTTTCTGCCATGTTGTGTTCAGCACCCCATGTTTATTTGTGTGACAGCAAATGGTTAACCAAACGTTTCTGCAAGAATTTAGGTGAATATATGGTCCCTCAGATAAACCAAAAGGATGCAAACAGAACAGACAGTTTATTAACCCAGGAATGTTGTTTTTTCTGTCAGATAGGGCACTAAGGGAGAGATATGGGTTAATACATTAAGCAGAAACTTTTAGTGCTAATATATTGTAGAATTGAGGAAAATTTCTAAGTGTCTCATTAATCCTGTTTATATCACATTGTATGGTATTCACTCTCTGATGCTAATAGAGGTCAATAGTGGTTTATATGATATGTTAAGTATTATGATATTAGGAATTCCATTCCCCCGCCCCCTTTGAGCTGTAAAGAGTGGAAGAACAGACAAGGAACAGAGATAAAAGAGAGTGTTGATAGGAAATGTGGAATCACAGCAGGGTAACTTTCCAGACCCTCATCATAACAGATTAATATTTGGTGCCATGGGGGTTCATAGGAATCACCATGGTTATACTTTAGTTAGTATATACTTAGCTTATAGAAGGTAGTGGGTATTAATGGGAAATCCCAGTGGATACTCTGGCTCATAAGGGGTAAGTGGTCATAAACAGAGGGGTAATACTGCCCCTGCATTAGCTTTTATTAATATTTAACCCCTTCTCTGTCATGGGAAGAGGTTTATATAGATAAATAGGAGTAATGTAGGATGTTAGGGTTAGTCTCCTGCAAGCAGGCTGCAAGCACATGTTAGAGCTAGAGAGCTTTAGCCAAACTCCTCTGGGTGCGGGTCAGAAAGTAATACAGGCTTCTATTTTCTGCGACCAGAAGAATTAAGAAAAATATCCACTGGAATTGAGCATGGATGTTTAATTTAGAAATTCAGTTTAGGTGCATTTTACAGATGAAAAGCTATTTTGTATGGTTGCCTCCTAAAAGTCAACATTTGATTTTTATAGGGACAATGGACAAGAATCACAGCTGGCCCATGGATGTGAACATTGACCTCCACAGATACTTCACATCAAAGAGTTTAAAAGTGGGCACTGTACCCTAATAATACGCCTAGAAGCAAAACTTTAGCTTTAACAGAAGTATGATTACAGTCCATTCTATATTGCTTGGGTCAAAGTACTCAAGGGTCCATTTTCAAAGATCTCACAATAATGTAGTACAAATAGAGAGACTGCAGAATTTCGGACCTCTAAGTAAAATGTCCCTGGCTACTCTGATTTTGTACTAAATAATAAATATAGAGTAATTTTATATTGGGTAGATAACTACATTTTGCACAGGACTAAGAAAGGTAAATGATACGCTAAACCAAGAATTATAATATATACTAGCGTATTGCCCGTCAAAAAATGACGGCAATGAGATGTGTATGTTTTTAAAGTTGTTTAGTTATTAATATACATATGGAATTTTAAGGTAGCTAATGTTGTTTTGTGTGTACTACTGAAATATAGAATTCCAATTAATAAATGAATATACGTATTTTTATGCATTGTGTTGAAGAGCTGTAAAACTGTGTTGATATTGCTGCAGCATTAGTGGTGTGGAGGTGCTGTGTAAGCGTGATGAACGTGTGCAGTGTAATAGTGTGCGTGCGCGAGCCGAAACCGTTAACGTAGCTGTGTACTTCCGCATTATCCTAAAATGGCGGATAATGTGTGGTATGCGTCTTAGGGGATTATCGGTACGTGTTTTCTGTGGTTATAGTGCTGTAGCCTCGTTTTCGTTTTGTTTGTCCGCCATTTTTTCTGCGGCGCTCATTGGCAAGGTACTATGGTTTAACGGCTCGCCTCGTTGCGCGAGGCTCGCCGGGCGATGATCGCCTGCGGCGCTCATTGCTAAGCCCGCTAAAGTACTACGGTTTAACAGTAAATATGGTCAAATGACGGTCAATAAAAATTAAATGTTGTGAAATTTGTTTGCCACACAACATGACTCAGCTACATTTGTCCCTTTTTTTTTTCTTAAAATAAATACACAATTTTTTTTTTAACTTTTTATTTTTGTAACTTTGAACTTATATTTCATCAAATGCGTTGTTTTAGGCGGGAAATCCGATGTTGCCCGAGACAAAGGTGTTAAATCTATGTTAATGCGTAAATCTGTAATTGCGTTTCGTAAAATGTACTCGCTACTGTCTTTTTACTCATTGCGCGGTTAATCCACATCCTTTATCTCGTTGTTTTTCAAACACATACGTCTGTGGCTGTGTTTTACGCAGTTCGTAGTAGTATAGCCTCGTTTTCATTTTTTCCGGCGGACATTTTTTTCTCGCTTAGCCGATTTTCGATCTTTGTAACTCGTCTAAATCGATGTAAATTGGAGTTACAACTCACTTCCAGACGTCCTGCGTGGTTCCCCATGCTGTAAGTGACCTTTATTTTATTTTTTAGTGTGTATTTAGTGTTTTTTTTATTGTTTTGGTTCTGCCGCTTATCTCGTAATTTTTTTCATCTCTTATTTTTTTTCTAAGTGCTACGGTTTAACGGCTCGCCTCGCTACGCTCATCGCAAAGTCGTACGATCGGCAAAGTGGAACGATTTAACAGTGATCATCGCTAAGTCGTACGGACTACGCAACGCAGTGTGACGATGAATCGTAGTTAGACAATTATAATATGTGATAACTTTATGTTAAACCTTATTTTGCTAATTGTCAATTTTTAAGAAATGTTCAGTTTACCTGACAGTCTGTTTTTTTATTTGCAGGTCATCTATGTCTCAAGAAACCCAAAGGATGCAATGGTATCATATTATCATTTTTACAAACTCTTGGCGAAAATGAGCATAGATATCAAGTGGGAAGAGTTCTTTGAGCTTTATCTGTCTGGATTAGGTAATACTCAATTAAATGATTAATTCCATTAATTTTACACACTAGAATAGTTCCTTTGTGGTAAATGTGTAGACACTATATAGCATCATTCTCACATTAACACATTAGCTCAGATATACATGCAACCCCTTGACCCCCCCCCCCCCCCTTGACTCAAGCTAATCTGGCAGTATACGTAAATATTTCCTATTAATAGCACTATCACCAATGCTGACAGCATAATATAGTTGCATATTCATTAATATTATTTATTGTTCTTTATTAAGCAGTATCAGTATACTGCTACATTAATAGGCACATTTAGAAAAACTTGACTCTTATTATAATAATAATAATTATTATTATTATCCTTTATTTGTAACGCACCAACATATTCTGTAGAGTTATACAGGGGTTAGGTACAAGTATAAACAATTTCCCACAATGAAAATAACGGAAGACCCTGTTATTGAGCTTTCAGTCAGATATACACAGTGCTTTCCCTAAAGCACCTTAAAAGATTGAAAACTTGCATTCTAAAGGGTGTGGGTGAGGTACAGGAGAGTGATAGATGCATAGTGAATGAAGAGGCTAAAGATGATAAGCTTTTTGAATAAATGTGTTTTTAAAGAGATTTTGAAGGATTTGAGTGAGAGGAGGTGATGAGAAAGGACGAGAGAAGAAGGTCATTAGCAGAGCTAAGAGGGTGGGTGGGAGTGTATTTTGGGATGAGAGCAGAGATGTAGGAGGGTGCACTATTGTGGAGGGCTTTATATGTTAGGGCCATGATTTTTTATTGTATTCTAGAGGCTATGGGAGTGCCTGATAGAGAGAGGTGCTGCAGACACTGATCGTTTAGTATGGTAGATGAGTCTAGCGGATTAATTTAAAATCGAATGGAGTGGAGACAGACAGGTGATAGGAAGGCCAGCAAGGAGAGAGTTGCAGTAATCGACGCCAGATATGATGAATGAGTGAATAAGATTTTTAGCTGTGTCTTGTGTAAGGTAGTAGCGTATTTTGGATATGTTTTTTAGGTGAAAGTGACAAGATTTTGTGAGTGATGCAATGTGAGGAATGAAAGAGAGGGAAAGGTGAAGCAGGACACCAAGATAGCGGGCCTGGAAGGTGGGAGTGATGATGGCATTGTCAGCAGTAAGAAATAAGTAAGGGGTGGGAGCTAAGGAAGAGGGTGGAAAGATAAGGAGCTCTGTCTTAGACATGTTGAGATTGAGTTGATGGGCAGACAGACATCCATGAGAATATGCTCAAGAGACAATTGGCAACAAGAGCTAGCAGAGAAGGGGATAGTTCGGGTGCATAGATGTAGATTTGGGTGTCATCAGCATATAGATGATACTGAAATCCATAAGATTTTATTAGGGCACCAAGGGAGGATGTATAGATAGAGAAAAGGAGGGGGCCCAGGACTGAGCCTTGGAGTACACCGACAGTTAGAGGGCGAGGAGATGAAGAGGCACCAGAGAAGGAGACACTCAATGTTCAATTTTCTAGATAAGATGTGAACCAATAGAGAGCAGTGTCATGGATGCCAAGAGAGTGGAGAATTTGAATAAGAAGAGGATGATCAACTGTGTCAAAGGCAGCAGAGAGATCCAGGAGAATTAGGATAGTTAAATTACCCTTTGATTTTGCCATGAGCAGGTCATTAGTAACTTTTGTAAAAAGCTGTCTCTGTGGAGTTTTGGGGCCGGAAACCAGACCGGAAGGGAGTTGGAGGAAATTAATTGTGTAAAGCGATTGTAGATGACCTGCTCAAGTTGTTTAGAAGCAAAGGGAAATAGAGCGGTAGTTAGATGAAGAAGCTGGATCAGATTAGGGTGTAATTATGGCTTGTTTCAAAGGTGATGGAAACTTGCCAATGTTTAGGGAAATGTTGAATAGATGTGAGAGCTGGGATAAGTGTGTTAGAGACGGGGGGTCAGCTGTGATGGAATGGGATCATTTGGACAAGTTGTGAGACGAGAGGTTGATAGAAGATTAGCAACTTCATCCTCAGTTACAGGGTTAAAGGAGTTTATAATGGATATGGGTTCGGGAAAGGGTGAAGCCAGGGTGCTGTTTGTTTGTTGAGGAGAAGGCGTGATATGGCCACATTGAGAGGAGAGTTCATTACAAATATTTTCAATTTTACTATTAAAGTGTCTTGCATAATTTTCATCTGTAAGAGACGAAGGGGCAGGAGTCAGGGGAGGGCACAGGAGAGTGTTAAAAAGGGAGAACAAACGTTTGGGGTTGGAGGCCAAATTTGATAATAATAATGACAAGAAGTAGCTTTGCTTGGCAAGATTGAGGGCATAGTGATAGGAGCGTAGGATAAACTTGTTACGAAGGAAGTCAGCTGAGGTGCGAGATTTGCTCCATAATCGTTCAGCTCTGCCGAAGCACTTCTGGATGTATTGTGTTCGTGTAGTGTGCCATGGTTGGCTAGAGAGTCCAGGGTGGAATTTAAAGTCAAATTGTATTGTGTGGTAGTAATATCAAGGCAAGTCATGGTAATGAGAGGACTGAGAAGGGATTGTAGTAAATTGGAAAGGTGTTGTGAGTTAAGTGCCTTCAGGTTTCTGTGGGTTCTGGTAGTTGGGTGCGATAAAGGGCAGAGATTGGAAGGGGTTGTGAGGCTGTAGGTTAGGAGATGATGGTCAGAAAGAAGGAGTGGTGAGATGATAAGATTGGAGATAGATCAGTGATTGGTGAAAATGAGGTCAATAGATTGTTCATCATGGTGGGTAGGGGATTCTATCCATTGTGAGAGGCCAAGGGAAGAGGTAAGTGCAAGTAGTTTTGTGGCTGTAGGAGAAGTGGGAGCGTCAGTGGCAATGTTGAAATCACAAAGAACGAGTGAAGGTATGTTGGAGGAGAGAAAATGAGGGAGCCAGGCGGCAAAATGATCCAGAAATTGAGAGGCTGGTCCAGGCGGGCGATAGATGATAGCCACTCGCAGAGAGATGGGTGAAAAGAGACTGATAGTGTGAACTTCGAAAGAAGAGAACTGGAGAGAGGGAACTTGGGGGATGCAGTTGAATGAGCAGCCGGTGGACTGTAATATACCCATGCCTCCACCTTGCTTATTCCCAGGTCTAGGTGTGTGACTGAAATGTAAGCCACCATATGACAGTGCAGCAGGGGAAGCAGTATAAGATGGAGAGAGCCTGGTTTCAGTGATAGCTAAAAGGTTGAGGGAGATGAAAATGAATAGGTCATGAGTGTAAGTGAGTTTGTTGCAAACAGAACTAGCATTCCAGAGGACATATGAGAAGGGCAAAGTGGAGGATTTGTGACAGATGAGGGGTTTTACGTTATGAGGATTTCTAGTGTTTGTTGCCCTGTGGGCTGTGTGTGAATGATAATAGGTAGGAATGGATGAGGGACCTGGGTTAGGATATATAATCTCCAGCAGCCAATATAATAAGCAATGAAAGATAGAGGATGTGAGAGTAGGACTTACAGAAGTGTTTCTGCTTATTAACCTTATAAGAGGGAGGAGAGAGCAGGGAGTGTGAGATGTTGATACAGTTTGAAACATGAATTGGAGAAAGTGAGGAGAGCCTGAGAAACAGGCAGGAGATGATAAGGGAGAGGGATGTTAGAGGAAACATTGTTACACTGTGTGTTTTTAAAGGAGTGGTTAGGTGTAATAAGCAGATGTCACTGATTGGACGGGTGCAGGTAATTTGTGAAGTATATCGGAAACCAATCAGAATAACAACATTTAAGCCATGGGCATGAAAGCATTTTAAGAGAAAAATACCTTCCATTTCAAGGCACCGGAAGCAGAGCAGGGCAATCATAGTTTGCTTGTAACTGCCATATCTTGAACATATGCATAATTCTTCCACTATTGAATAAAAAATAAAAACGTAGCTGAACACATGTGGTCATTTTCCAAGCCAGCAGGAGTGTGTAGTCCCAAAGGCACAAGAGGAGTTTGCTAAAATAAACACTTAAAAAACAATAATTTGACCAATATCCTTATCTTATCTTAAAGGAACACAAAAGTCTCCATATGTACTCTGCACCATCAGTTAGAGGGTGGAAAATCTGTTTACGTTTTTAAAATTGACCATTTCAGTTTAGCCATTGGAGCCCTCCCACAAGATTCTGCATAAATTATAAGGCTGAAGCCTGGAACTTGAAAGCAGTGTGTGGCAGTAAGTATTCTATTTTAAAGGTGTTTTTCACTGGTAAGTCATAGGTTTAATTCCTCTGCCTTCCACTTGTTTTGTTTTTTTAACTAATATATATCATAGCTATGTCAATAATTACACTAGTCAATTAAAAAACAAAAACAAATGGAAGACACTGACTTACTAATGAGAAGAAAAAAAAATATATATATATCACATATATAGTTGTGAGCATACGAGCCCGCTCGAGCCGTTGCTCACGCTTGCGGGCTCGCACAACTCACAACTCCTCCTGCACGCTCGCCGCTCTTAACTCCTCCCCCGCCACTTGAAACTCCTCCCCCGCCACTCGAAACTCCTCCCCCGCCACTCGAAACTCCTCCCCCGGCTGCTCTCAATACCTCCCCCCGGCTGCTCTCAACTCCTCGCTGGGGAGGGACCGGCAGACATGCTGGGGACTGAGGTGAAAGAGACAGCCTGCAGGGAAAGAGAGACAAGAGAGACAGGAGGGACACAGACAGGGAGAGTCAGGAGGGACACAGACAGAGAGAGTGACAGGAGTAACACAGAGAGAGTCAGGAGGGATACAGATAGAGAGAGACAGGAGGGACACAGATAGAGAGAGACAGGAGGGACACAGACAGAGAGAGAGTGACAGGAGTAACACAGAGAGAGAGAGACAGGAGGGACACAGATAGAGAGAGACAGGAGGGACACAGACAGAGAGAGACACAGACAGAGAGAGACAGGAGGGACACAGACCGAAAGAGACAGGAGGGACACAGACCGAAAGAGACAGGAGGGACACAGAGAGAGACAGGAGGGACACAGACAGAGAGAAACAGGAGGGACAGAGAGAGACAAGAGGGACACAGAGAGAGACAGGAGGGATACAGACAGAGAGAGAGACACAGGAGGGACACAGATAGAGAGACAGGAGGGACACAGATAGAGAGACAGGAGGGACACAGATAGAGAGACAGGAGGGACACAGACAGAGAGAGACAGAAGGGACACAGACAGAGAGAGACAGGAGGGACACAGAGAGAGAGAGACAGGAGGGACACAGATAGAGAGAAACAGGAGAGACAGAGAGAGACAAGAGGGACACAGATAGAGAGAAACAGGAGAGACAGAGAGAGACAAGAGGGACACAGAGAGAGACAGGAGGGACACAGACAGAGAGAGAGACACAGGAGGGACACAGATAGAGAGACAGGAGGGATACAGATAGAGAGAGACAGGAGGGACACAGAGAGAGACAGGAGGGAGACAGAGAGAGACAGGAGGGACACAGACAGAGAGAAACAGGAGGGACACAGAGAGAGAGAGACAGGAGGGACACAGATAGAGAGAAACAGGAGAGACAGAGAGAGACAAGAGGGACACAGATAGAGAGAAACAGGAGAGACAGAGAGAGACAAGAGGGACACAGAGAGAGACAGGAGGGACACAGACAGAGAGAGAGACACAGGAGGGACACAGATAGAGAGACAGGAGGGATACAGATAGAGAGAGACAGGAGGGACACAGAGAGAGACAGGAGGGAGACAGAGAGAGACAGGAGGGACACAGACAGAGAGAAACAGGAGGGACAGAGAGAGACAAGAGGGACACGGATAGAGAGACAGGAGGGACACAGACAGAGAGAGACAGGAGGGACAGAGAGGGACACGGATAGAGAGACAGGAGGGACACAGACAGAGAGACAGAAGTGACAGAGAGAGAGACAGGAGGGACACAGACAGAGAGAGACAGGAGGGACACAGACAGAGACAGGAGGGACACAGACAGAGAGAGACAGGAGGGAAAGAGAGAGACAGGAAGGACACGGATGGAGGGACACAGATAGCGAGACAGGAGGGACACAGACAGAGAGACAGGAGGGACACAGACAGAGAGAGACAGGAGGGACACAGATAGAGAGACAGGAGGGACAGCGAGAGACAGGAGGGACACAGATGGAGGGACACAGATAGAGAGATAGGAGGGACACAGGCAGAGAGAGACAGGAGGGACACAGAGAGAGACAGGAGGGACACAGACAGAGAGAGACAGGAGGGACACAGACAGAGAGACACAGGAGGGACACAGAGAGAGACAGGAGGGACACAGAGAGAGACAGGAGGGACACAGATAGAGAGAGACAGGAGGGACAGAGAAAGACAGGAGGGACACGGATGGAGAGACACAGACAGAGAGAGACAGGAGGGACACGGATAGAGAGACAGGAGGGACACAGAGAGAGAGAGACAGGAGGTACACAGAGAGAGACAGGAGGGACACAGAGAGAGAGACAGGAGGGACACACAGAGAGAGACAGGAGGGACACACAGAGAGAGACAGGAGGGACACACAGAGAGAGAGACAGGAGGGACACATAGAGAGAGAGAGAGACAGGAGGGACACATAGAGAGACAGGAGGGACACATAGAGAGAGAGACAGGAGAGACACAGGCAGAGAGAAGAGACATGAGAGAGAGACAGGAGGGACAGAGACAGACAGAGATAGAGAGACAGGAGGGACACAGACAGAGATAGAGAGACAGGAGGGACAGAGAGAGAGAGACAGGAGGGACAGAGAGAGAGAGACAGGAGGGACAGAGAGAGAGACAGGAGGGACACAGACAGAGATAGAGAGACAGGAGGGACAGAGAGAGAGAGACAGTAGGGACACAGAGAGAGACAGGAGGGACACAGAGAGAGACAGGAGGGACACAGACACACAGAGAGAGAGACATGAGAGAGAGAGAGACAGACAGGAAGGAGGGACAGAGAGAGAGAGACAGACAGGAAGGAGGAACAGAGAGAGACTGACAGGAAGAAGGGACAGAGAGACAGACAGGAGGGAGGGATAGAGAGACAGACAGGAGGGAGGGATAGAGAGAAAGATTGACAGGAGGGAGGGATAGAGAGAGAGACAGGAAGGAGGGACAGAGAGAAAGATTGACATGAAGGAGGGACAGAGAGAAAGATTGACATGAAGGAGGGACAGAGAGACAGACAGGAAGAAGGGACAGAGAGAGAGACAGACAGGAAGGAGGGACAGAGAGACAGACAGGAAGGAGGGACAGAGAGATGAGAAAAGTGGAGTGGAAGTGACAGGGGAGGGAAAGCGGGGTAGAAGAGACAAGGGAAGGGAGAGGGGTGGAAGAGACAGGGTAGGGAGAGGGGTGGAAGAGACACAGGAAAGGGAAATGGTTGAAGATACACAGGGAGGAAGAGAAGGGAAAAGAAACGGGAGGGAGGGAGGGAAGAGACTCAAGGGAGAGGGGTTGAAGAGACACGGGAGGGAGAGAGGGGAAAGGGGACACATGGGAGGGGGAGGGGGAAGAGATACAGGGGTGGAGAGGGGGGAAGAGATAAATGGGAGAGAGGCTCACAATGAGCGCCTTTGGCGCTCATTGCGAGGCCCATGATGAGCTTCAAAAGGTGCTTAGTAAAGTAGAGGGGGGAGTGGCTTTCCTTTTAGCGCCTAACGTCAAGTAGAGGAGGAAAAAGGTAGAGGGGGAGAGGCTCGCAATGAGCGCCAAAGGCGCTCATCGTAAGGCCAGTTAAGTAGAGGGGGAGAGGCTTGCAATTTGTGGCAAAGACCATTGCCAGGCTTCAAATTTTATTGCCGTCATTTTTGACGGGCAAGTGGCTAGTATATTATATAATATATATATTTTTTTTAATAACTACTTTACATAATTATTCAAATATTTTTATTTTAAATAAACAAAAATCAATAGTTACCTCATATTGACATATGCCTTATTAAATAAGTTAAGAACATAATTTTTATTATTAAACAGTAAAGAAAAAAAAAAATTCTATATGTGGACTGTAGCCTTACCTAAAGAAAAAAATAATTTTATATGTGGACTGTAGCCTTACCTACTATGCCATCTAATCTATTGGCTGCTTGAATATAATCAAGTAGTTACAAATCACTTAGCCACTGCTTTATTCAGAGCATCTACACATGATTCTAATTACTGTATATACTTGAGTATAAGCCGACCCGAGTATAAGCCGAGGCACCTATTTTACCACAAAAATACTGGGAAAACTTAGTGACTCGAGTATAAAGCCGAGGGTTGTAGATGTGCTGCCCACTGTGTCCCTCTTGTGCCCTCTGAAGAGACACCGGGGAGGAAGGGTGACTTGAGTATAAGCCGAGGGTTTTTTTTTCAGCCTTAAAAAAAGGTCGGAAAAACTCGGTTTATACTTGTGTATATACGGTAATATTCATTACATGCCACGCAGTGCAGAGCTCATTACTCATTTAGGCAAGGGCATCACACTGATATAGCCTGATTTCTATTGATCATACCTTCCTGAATTCAGCATCAATTTTAAAAAAGAAAAAAAAATCTATATGGTTTCACTTGCTATCTAATGGTGCAGAGGACATATAGGGTTTGTGGTATTTTAAGCATACTTGCATTCTTTTGTTATAGTAGTCCTTAGAAACACATTATTTTTTCTACTGCAGTATATATGTTTTTCTGAATAAGTTTTCTATCTTCACAACTCCATTATTCATTATCATTCTCCATTTCATCTTCCTTCATTATAACCTCCTTCATATCTCCATTCATTATGCCTCATTAGTGCCCAGTCCCATTACAGTTGTGCTGTATTATTTTCCCTCTCCTCATTTCCCTGTTTTATGTTTCAAAATCTTCAACTTTTTCTCTTACTCCCTCAAGTCTCATTATCTGATTCAGACCCTTTCTTGGTATCTTCTATTATTCTGAATTATAACTTTCCTCCATTAGTCATAACATTTAATAATTACAGGTGCTCAAAGCATTGACTGACTTTCATTGACAAGAAATATTCAATACCAGCATTTAAACATTTTGTTACAAATACTTAATATTTTACCTGTCTGGCTCACTGTTACCAGTATAGTATAGCTTTCTCATGGTTGAACTGAGTACATATGAGATCTCAAGGAGATACGAACTAGAGATGCCCTACTATTAACAGAAATAAAAAACATACAAAAACAAAGATAAAAATCTTGTAAGCAGTACATTTGAAATCTTAACTGTTGAGCATAATGCTACAGGGATGTATTTCTGCCTAGACCCAAGGGCCCAGGCCCAGGGCAGCTTATTTTCAGGTGACAGCAGGCTGCCTAAAGATGCAATACAGTACTTTGTAATATATCTGTATATACACAAAATAATAAATCTGTATATGAAGTGATATTTCTGTCTGTAAGTGTACATGTCACTTTCTGACATACTACAAATATACAATATATATACAGTTGTGCTCAAAAGTTTGCATACCATGGCAGAAATTGTGAAATTTTGGCATTTTTTTGAAAATATGACTGATCATGCAAAAAAATATATTTTATTTACGGATAGAGATTATATGAAGCAATTTATTATGACATAGTTGTTTGGCATTTTTTTAAATCGTAATAATAACAGAAATAACACCAATGACCCTGATATAAAGTTTACATACCCTTGAATGTTTGGCCTTGTTACAGACACAAGTGACACACATAAGTTAAAATGGCAATTAAAGGTTAATTTCCCACACCTGTTGCTTTTTAAACTACAATTAGTATCTGTGTATAAATAGCCAATTAGTTAGTTAGCTCTCACGTGGATGCACTGCGCAGGCATGATACTGAGCCATTGGGGGCAGAAAAGAACTGTCAAAAGACCTGCGCAACAAGGTAATGGAACTTCATAAAGATGGAAAAGGATATAAAAAGATATCCAAAGCCTTGAAAATGCCAGTCAGTACTGTTCAATCACTTATTAAGAAGTGGAACATTTGGGGATCTCTTTATACCAAGCAAAGGTCCGGTAGACCAAGAAAGATTCAGCCACAACTGCAAGAAGAATTGTTCAGAGTACAAAGAACAATCCACAGGTGACCTCAGGAGAAATACAGGCTGCTCTGGAAAAAGACGGTGTGGTTGTTTCAAGGAGCACGATACTTGAACAAAAATGAGCTGCATGGTCGAGATGCCAGAAAGAAGCCTTTTCTGCGCCAATGCCACAAAAAAGCCTGGTTACAATATGCCCGACAAAACCTTGACATGCCTCACAGCTTCTGGCACACTGTAATTTGGAGTGGTAAGACCAAAATAGAGCTTTATGGTCACAATCATAAGCGCTATGATTGGAGAGGGGTCAACAAGGCCTATAGTTAAAAGAATACCATCCCCACTGTGAAGCATGGTGGTGGCTCACTGATGGTTTTTTTTTGGGGGGGGGGTGAGCTCTAAAGGCACAGGGAATCTTTTGGAAACTGATGGCAAGATGAATGCAGCATGTTATCAGAAAATACTGTCAGACAATTTACATTCTTCTGCATGAAGGCTGAGCATCGAACGCTCTTGGACTTTTCAGCATGACAATGACCCTAAGCACAAGGCCAAGTTGACCCTCCAGTGGTTACAGCAGAAAAAGGTGAGGATTTTGGAGGGGCCATCACAGACTCCTGACCTTAATATCATCGAGCCACTCTAGGGAGAACTCAAAACGTGTGGTTCATGGAAGACTTTGCATGACCTGGAGGCATTTTGCCAAGACGAATGGGCAGCTATACCACCTGCAAGAAATAGGGGCTCATAGACAACTATTACAAAATACTGCACTCTGTCATTGATGCTAAAGGGGCAACACACAGTATTAAGAACTAAGGGTATGTAAACTTTTGATCATTTGGATTTCTGTTATCATTATGACTTAAAAATGGGGAAAACAACTATGGGATAATAAATGGCTTCATATGATCACTATAAAATAAAATGTTTGCATGATCAGTCATATTTTAAAAATGAATGCCAAATTTTCACAAATTCTGGCAGGGTATGAAAATGTTTTATTATATATATATATATATATTACATATAATAGTTGTGGATCTACGACTTTGTTGGTAACGCTTTGGAATGTTGCGACTTTGCGCACCTCGCGGTGAGCGCTGTAGGGTTTGCGATGAGCGTCGCAGGGTTTGCGGTGAGCAGGTACGTACTACTTAGCGAGGCACGTACGACTTAGGCTGAAATGAACTCCGAAGGCTCATTGCGAGGCCAGTACGACTTTGTGCAAAAAATGGTGAGTTTTCAGGGTCCCTCTAAGGGTCCTCTGTCCCTTCAAAGTTCTAATTTGCCGAAGGACGCTCCACTGATGGAGGATGGAAAGAGATTGAAGGCGCTAATAGCGATCAGCGACGATGGACGTAGCACTATGCCGCTGATCTCGAGGCACGCAACACTTAAAAAAAAATATGAATTTAAGGTGCTCATTGCGAGGCATCAATGTGGCGCGTTGCTCAAGGCCTGCAATGAACGGCAAAGCCGCTCATTGCGTGGCTCGCGATAAGCACTGAAGGCGCTCATTGCGAGGCCCACAACCTACAGGGCTGAGAGCCTTGCATTTTGTGGTAAACAGCATTGCTAGCCTTCAAATTTTCTTGCCATAAGTTTTGACGGGCAAGTTGCTAATATAAATATATATATTGTGATGGAGTGCCACTAGGGGTCACAAGAGAGCCCTGTAAGACTTCTCCCCTGAGAACCAAAAGAGTTAAATCCAGACAGTTATCAGAGGCTAAATGGAAACCCAGCTGGATACTGCCTTTAAAAGCAGCAGAGAGATGGGTGGAGTTTCTCTCACTTAGGCTTGGGCCTAACAGCCGTGAGCTGTGTGTGAAAGCCCTGGACAGCTCAGCTGCGGGGATCCTAAGAGCTGGGATTTGTGCTGGAGCGAGACAGTCAGGAAGGCTGCGGAGTTCCAGAGTTTGTTCACAGAGAAGACTCCTGTGGTATCAGAGATACTCCACTGAGAGAAGATTATCTAAAGACCCCATCCCTGGGAAGCCGAAGGCAACAAGGGATAAAAAGGTTGGTGACAAATATATGTTGTTTCACCATATGAGGATAAGAAGTACAAATGCCCCAGGAAGAAGAGTGTATTGAGAGAAAGTAATAGTTCCTCATTTCAAGAGGGTGACAAGGGCCCTAGGCTTCACCCACTGTTGGCAGAAGCCATAGAGGAAAAGACATTAAAAGACTGTTTTGTTTCCTGGCCACAAGGTGGCGACATAACAAATAAGAGACTGTTTGTTCCCTGGCCACAAGGTGGCACTCTCCGGAGCCAGAGAAGCTGGCCGGATATAGTCAGGGCGTTCCTGAGTATAGTAAGCACGTTTATGTAGGGTTTTATTTTGTTGCTGAATACAAGCACTGTTTTTGTTCTGTTTTTGTGCTGACCAATAAATAGCAGTAAAACTCTGTCAAGCCTGCTGTGTCTTCCTCCCTGTATAAAAAAGGATAAGAAAGTGCAGGACGCAAACCCCGACAGAAGGGGGCGCCCTGTTACAATATATATACTTGTGATTTCAGATATAGTAATGGGAAAAGAAAATCTGCATTTTGAACAGGAGGGGCATACAAATTTGAATTGTCTAGGGTAGCATAAAACCTAAATACACACATGTAATATTGATAAAAAATTGAGCTTTGTCCAAAGCATGATGGGACTATAGACATCACAGCATCGGATACCAGCAGTTTTCAAAGCTCAGCCTGTGAGATTGCTTATGTATAATTACTTATGTAGCTTCCATTATCACTTTTTTCTTGCTCAAAAACCATTCAGTTTTATTTCAGTTTAACTTTTTTAATTTTTCTGATGACCATAATCACCTTTCTTCTTTCCTAATTATGTATCAATATAAAATGTTCATACGCAAAGATTCTTATCATTACTTTATCAGCACATAGCAATAGCTTCTCATTAATCTTAAAAATAAACATAAGATAAACCTTAATGTCCTACTCCTTATAATATCTTGGAGCACTAGTGATCATATAAAGGTTCTTGTGAGGAATTCTCAGTTTCCCCAGGGTGTTTTCCACCCCAAATCCATCAATATAAAAACATGGGAATAGTTAGGACTCGAAAATTATAAACTTTATTTATGCACAACAGCGACGAATAAAAGGAATTAAAATACCAAGTAAAGGAAAAATAGGAAAAAATAAAAAAGGCAAATGTGTGGAATATATTGATCCTATTGACACAAAAAATGTATTGTATGTATTCTCCTATTGGAGGTATACAAATATTCCAAACTTCATTCAAGGTTTAATTTATTCAAGTGGTAAACCCATGTATTTCTAGTGTGTTATCCCGCTAAAGTGAAATTGTCTAAATATAGATGTACTTACAGAGTTTGGCTTTCTTAATATACTAAGTAAACAAGTATTCCTCATTGGATTAGGAGACCTCTATATACATGCAAAGAACGCATTATTTAGGTTCTTTATGATGCGGATTTAAAGTGCTACTATTCATAGGTGGAGACAATCTCCATACACTATATGAAAGGCAGCATCAAATATCAGAGTCTTTCAAGGGTAGGCTCAGAAATGTACTAAGCCAATTGCATAGAGGTCTAGGACTTAAAGTAAACGGACATTGAAAGCAGGGATGCAAGGGGCATTAAACTAGGCCAAAGGACTCAGAAAACTTGCGGGCTACACATTACTTGACTTCCGGGTTTGCACTGGGCACGTCTTGCGTAATGACATACGCATCGTCGTTGCTAGGGCCTGACACGTTTCGACGTAAAATGTCTTTCTAAAAGGTAAAATTGAATAAGGCTGTTGGAATGGACTATTTATAGGTAGAGGTTGCCTAGGCAACATGCAATAGAGGCATCATAGCCCGATTCCAAAACTTAGATCGCCATCCTCTGGGTGCATATGGTATACTATGTCCATGAACAATAGGAGGACTATAGGCATAATAATAATAAGGGTGCTAGTAATGCTCAAAGTTCATGCAGGAAAAAGAACATATGCAAAGGGAAGAAATATATATGAGATCAAGAATTATATCTCAAGGAGGTGAAAAAGAAAAAAAGGGAAAACAACTGCATGTATCTAAAAACTAAACAAGCTAAGGTCCATAACATGTCTGGCTGTAAGCCAGTAATAAAAAGCCTGCAGAGACAAAATATGTCTCCAGATATGTGAAAAAAGGGGGAAACAATATTCCACTTGTATGAAAAAGACATATTAATGTGATACTAGACAGTAGAATAGCAATCAATGTGTATACTATATAATATAAGAAATAAAGAAAATGGTGTGAAAACTGTGAAGAATACAGTGTGAAGTTTGGAACCACCAATGTGCTGAATGCTAAATAGCACAAAAGTGATATATAAATACAAGTGTATAAATATGTAACTCAAGGGAAAAAGGACTTAGGGAGACCAAGATTGGTCAATACAAAGCCAGTGATATTTTGGGAAAGGGTGTATTATCATAAAATTAGATGCCTACAAATCTGAATAAGGTGAGATGCTATTGTCATACCTTACAAGCTTTAAGAAGTAGAAACATATATATATATATATATAATACATGATAATATCAACTATAAAATAAGGTCATGTTAGATAAGGGGTGTAAAGGTGAACACATTTTTTTTGTGTCAATAGGATCAATATATTCCACACATTTGCCTTTTTTTTATTTTTTCCTATTTTTTCTTTTCTTGGTATTTTAAAGCACTAGTGATCAGTAAATATTCTGGCCCTGACCAATGTTCTGAGATGTGTAGAAAAATGTACATTAAGCCTCTCATTTCATTATATTCTTTACAGTGTTTGGTGGTTCTTATTTTGATCACATCAGAGGCTGGCTCACCCACAAGGAAGAATATAATTTTCTTTTTCTTACATATGAGGAAATGAAAAAGGTAAGACATGATATATGCATAAATATTTTCTCTATGTGGAATCAAAAATAATATTGTAGGGCAACACATAAGGAAGATAATTAATATAACAATGACATCTAATATAAGAAGTAAAGATATACAGTGCTGCCAGGCATCCAGTAGCTGACTAGCTTGTTGTCCAAATGGAAACTTAAAAGCATTATAGTATATTTTTCTTTATCTATGGAAATATTCATTGAGCTTGCACATTTATCTGATACTGATCAACCATTTATCAATTACAGACCCTTGTTTTTAAATGTGTTTATTTCATACTATTGAAGCAAACGAAAACTTGTTGTTTTAATATGTATATGTGACTGTACCCAGCAGTCATATATTGAGAGGTGTGTGTGCATGTGTGTGTTCCATTCTTTATTACACAAACCCATTTATGTAGAGTGATGAGCTTCTGAGAGATGCACCTCTCTTGTTCAAGCCAAAAACAATGCTGATTAGATATTACAAAATATACCATAACACCAGTAGGGAAGATAAAAAAAAACAATAAATAACAACAAAATGGGACAGAGGAGATAGGGTATGGGCCATCCTAAAGCACAAAGAGTAGGTATGAGAAAATATGGGCGATTGCAGAAGGACATAGTGATTAGAGAGAAAGAAATCTATGTGTGGGTATATTGTATAAATGTAATCATTAACAAGCACATAAATAACTAGACATATTAATGGAACAAAATTAATCCGCAAAATATAGGAAAAAAAGAAAGAAACAAATGACATTTTGATAAGGTTATAATATTTGACAGCTGATATTTGTGTATGTGTCCCTGTTTTAGGATCTTAGATCTGCTGTTATGAAAATCTGCCAATATGTTGGCAAAAAACTTACTGATGAAGAGGTGGAAACTGTTGTACAAAAAGCAACATTCAAGAACATGAAAGATGATCCCCTTGCTAATTATAAGTTTATTTCAGAAGACCTCTTACAAAAAAATAAAGGCGACTTCCTTCGCAAAGGTACACTGCATGAAGCTGCATGGGACCATAGTGAATCTAGTGTTTGCTATTCATTTTCTAGATTGTATATCAGTGATAAATTGTGAACACAATATCAATATGAGAAAGCTTAATTATATTATCTTTGTAATAGCTATCTGAATATTGGAATATGAAAGGCAAGTTATATACAGAGAGATTAAGACAAAAATTACAATGGGTTCATATCAC
The DNA here is from genome assembly GCA_027410445.1 of Discoglossus pictus. Classification (NCBI taxonomy): domain Eukaryota; kingdom Metazoa; phylum Chordata; class Amphibia; order Anura; family Alytidae; genus Discoglossus; species Discoglossus pictus. The sequence continues at coordinate 223,222,078 of CM050165.1, read as the reverse complement.
TTATATAGTTTCTGTTGTGTGTAACGCTGGCTTGAGCATGCACACAATGGAAACAATTTTTGCACCACTGCTTGCTGCAATTGCTGTGAGCGCGCACACACAGTGTTGCCTTATAAGGGGGGGAGACACAGGAGAGGGAGACACAGGGGAGGGAGAGGGGCGAGAGGGAAACAAAGGGGAGGGAGAGGGTGGGAGAGAGGGAAATACAGGGAAGGCAGAGGTGAGAAATGGAGACACAGGGGAGGGAGAAGGGGAGAGAGGGAGACACAGGGGAGTGAGGGAGGAGAGAGAGAGAGAGACACAGGGGAGGGAGAGGATGGAGAGAGGGAGACACAGGGGAGGGAGAGGAGGGAGAGAGAGAGACACAGGGGAGGGAGAGAGAGACACAGGAGAGGAAGAGGGCGAAGTGAGAGACACATGGTAGGGGAGGGAGAGGGTAGGAGAGCGAGAGACACAACAAAGGGAGAGGGTGGAGAGAGACACACAGGGGAGGGGGATGGTGGAAGAGAGAGACACAAGAGAGAGAGAGACAGGGGGAAAGAGAGAGATGGGGAGGGGGCGGGGGCGGGAGAGACATAGGGGTGTAGAGAGGCAGGGAAGAGACATGGGAGAGCGTGAGAAACATGGCGGGAGAGACATTGGGTGAGAGAGAATGAGGGAAGGGGGGAGAGAAGGAGGGGAGAGTGGAACAGAGAAAAACAAAGGGTAGGGGGAGAGAGAATAAGGAAGGAGAGAGAAACAGGAGGAAGGGAGATAGAGAAGGGCACAGAGATAGTGAGGGCATAAAGACAGAGACACAGCGCACAGGAAGTGGGAGAGAGTGCACAGAGAAAGGGAGAGGGCAAACAGAGGGAGGGCGCACAGAGAGAGTGGGAGCACGCACATAGAGAGAGTGTGAGAGGGCGCACAGAGGGGGTGGGAGAGGGCGCACAGAGGGGGTGGGAGAGGGCGCACAGAGGGAGTGGGAGAGGGCGCACAGAGGGAGTGGGAGAGGGCGCACAGAGGGAGTGGGAGAGGGCGCACAGAGAGTGAGAGAGCAGAAAGACAGAGAGACGGTGCACAGAGAAAGGGAGAGGGTGCACAGAGAAAGGGAGAGGGCGCACAGAGAGTGAGGGCATACAGACAGAGAGACAGCGCACAGAGAAAGGGAGAGGGCGCACAGAGAAAGGGAGAGGGCGCACAGAGAAAGGGAGAGGGCGCACAGAGAAAGGGAGAGGGCGCACAGAGAAAGGGAGAGGGCGCACAGAGAAAGGGAGAGGGCGCACAGAGAGGGAGAGGGCATAAAGACAGAGAGACAGCGCGCAGGAAGTGGGAGAGGGTGCACAGGACGTGGGAGAGGGTGCACAGGAAGTGGGAGAGGGCGCACAGAGGGAGAGGGAGAGGATGCTGAAGAAGAGAGAGAGAGACAGAGCAGAAAATGTATTATATAGTCATTTTTGAGGAGCAAATGACTGGTTCTACAAGAATGTTGCAAGAAAAGAGTCACAGGAGAGCAGGAAAATAATCCAGTAATGTCAAACAGTTTTGCTATTCTGGGTTAAAAGATTATACTCACAGAATAATAGTGTAGGTTAGATCTTGAAAGATCAGATCTTGTAATTCCACTTAAAGTGACACAGCAGAAGTCTGAGCATGCCTAATCTTTTTTTGTGCAGGTGAGTTGCACTCAAGACAATGGCACCAATGCAATAATTATTGTGATGATGTCTCATTAACAAAGTATTTGAATCTCTGTTTGTGGGTGCATCAGAAAGACTGACAGATCAAAATGGAAAACGTTAATGTTACATTATTGTGGTCGTGACCTTCTCTTGGGTAGTAGCTGGTGTGTGGCAATTGCTTCTAGACCCATTTTAGTCTGCTTAGAGGGCTTAGGGGTAGAGGAGAAGGCCTAAATTGGGGTGAGATGGGAGGGAAAAGTGAATATTTTCAGGGGAGGATGTAGGTTAAGGGAGGGGTTTATATAGGGGAGGAGAGAAGTTCCCTTCCACAACTCCCAGGTTAACACCTGGTTATTTGTGGTCGTGACCTTCTCTTGGGTAGTAGCTGGTGTGTGGCAATTGCTACTAGACCCATTTTAGTCTGCTTAGAGGCCAAAAAGTGAGCAGAATTTTAGGGAGAAGGTTAATGAGTGATGGTTTGAAAAGCCTGTTTAGTTTCTGCAATGGGAAAAGGTATGTAGCGGGTGTAGCAATTTGACTTCCATCGACCCATGGATTGAATAATGTGCGTGAGAATGTTGGCTTTGGAGGCTGAAGAGGCGTCTCCAATGCGAAAAGAGTGTCCTGAATAGCTGTAAGGGTCTAAGCCGAGTTTGAGTAGCAGCAGTCTAATGTAGTGTATGAAGGAGATGGTGGACAAGGGTTGGCTTGATAAGCTCAGGAGAGGGTGAGTGGTTGGTTTGGAAGATATTGAATTTAAATGGGATTTAATAGTGGAGACTGGACATCAGTCGATGTGTGATGGGTAGTATGTTATGAGTATGGGTTTGCGACTTGTTTTGGTGCGCTGGAGTGTGAGCGTGAAGTGATCTGGATGTAAAGTTATGTCCTGCTTGGTGAGATAGAGAGGGTTGTTTTGCGAAGTGGTAAACTCACCTGGACGCAGGAAGCCGTAGAAAGCAAGCATGATGGCCCCTCAGATCGTCTTGGATGTGTCGGGGCCGAATGGGTTCGTGGAAAGCAGGGTGGTCAACCTTTTGAAAAGTGCGCCATCTATGGGATGACGTTGTAGTTTGGAGGTGGGTGCTCTGTGCTGTAGGCCTCTGAGAAATGATTTGATTTGAGGCGATGATATGATTGATTTGTCGGTTTGAAATAGGGCAGTGAGGTGAAACTGCACGCCCACTAGTTACGTTTTGATGGTGTGCGGGTGTAAGTGGAGACGACAATCGCAATGGGAGGCAAAGGCGGTTATGGTGGTGGAGGTATATGGAGGTTTTATTCGGAAATGGGCAGTGAATATAGTAAATAAGTGCCATGCTCTAGCATATGTCCTTTGTGAATTGGACGACAGTCCTTGACGCATGGTATCTTGGGCGGCTCAGATCAGTGTCGTCAAGTTAGGTTGCGTGGAACTTGAGGTGGTTGGATGCTCTTGTAGTGGTGTGGCACTGATTGGATATCCTGCGGAGAAAAACCGGGTATGGTAAGGTGAGCAGTGATGAGTTTGGAATAAATGCGACATTGGTTTATGAGGCAGATGTAAGCCAACTCTCGTATTAGCGACTTGGATGCGATGTCGTCTGTTTTGAGTTTGGTTAATGTGCGGTGAGTTGGCACGTGATTCGTGAGCAGGAGAACGGTTTGGCCTGTCCACTGTTTGCCCCAAGCGACTGTGGCGTCAAGGGCTGGAATTACGTTAGTGGCGGCGTTTGGCGCTGTGTGGCCAAGGCCAGATGGAAGTGATGATTTCTGTAGTGTGTAATATCTTGAAATGGGTAGTAAATGTGTATAGGTAGAGCGTCGGTGATAATTTTGTGGGGTTGGCTAGTAAAAGACTTCCCGTTTCACTGTTGAAGGAATCTAGACCAAAGGTAGATGTCTTCTAAGGATTGGTCGTTAAGAGTGAAAGGTAGCAGTGAATTGGGATGGTTTGATAATTGAGCGAAAATGTTTCTCGTGAATGGTCTGGCTTGAGGTAAGACTTGGGCTGTGTAAGTCAGGTGGCCCAGGAGCGATTGTAGTTCCGTTGTTGTGCATCTTTTAGATTTTTTGAAGTTTGCCAGGAGTGTTTGGACTCGATCTAATTTGATATCTGGTAGACTAGCCTCCATTAAAAGGGTATCTAAATTGATGCAGAGAAATTCAAGTTTGTGCGTAGGGCCGACGTTTTTGTCTGGTGCAAATGGTATGCGCAGATTGGTAAATAGAGTTACGGACTTTTCCAGGCTTGATGGTTTGGAGGTAGCTGGTTCTATATATAGGAAGTCGTCCAAGTAGTGGATTACTATAGGGCATCGTTTGACGAGTGTCAAGATCCACTGCAATCCTTGGGTGAAGTAGTCAAATATTTTTGGACTACTCTTGGAGCATAACACGTCTCTATAGACGCTAGAAGCGAGCACGAATTCGGTAACCGTCAGTTTTCGATTCAGGCGAGGATCTTTTGCACGGATCGTAATGGATACATCCCCCTGTGTCATGGTTTTATTCTCTGAACCTTCTTGGGTTGGAATAAGTAATAGCACGAGGTTGATGTCCTTGCCGTTTAATATATCTCTCCTGATTTGAGGGGAGACGAAATGGGATGGCATAATGACAGGAGGGATGTTTGAAGTCTCACCTGGTCTGTCAGCATAAGTTGTGGGGCCTGGTTTTGGTCCCAGGGTTCGTGGGTCTTCTAGTCTGGTCATGCTTGCTTCCAGAGAGTTTATGGATGCCGCGATGTCCGACAACATGTGTTGCATCTGGGCGATGGGGTCCGATGGTGGTATGTTGGGAGGCTTTTGAGTATGAGATTCCTTTAGGAGTCGGTAGAGTTCTGCTTTCCTGGCGGTGGCAGGATATGGTATGCATCTGTCTATGAGTTCCTGGATTATCCGAGGGACGGTCCAATTACGGTATGAAGCATGGCTGCCTGGTATGGATGGTGATCTCGGTGGAGATGAGGCGGCCTGTGAGGGAGAGCTCTCGGCGTCCGAGATGGCTTGGTCGGCCATGGCTATCGTTAGAGACTAGTGAAAGAAAGAAGCAGTTTGAGGTGAGCAACTGGTATATGGCATGGCGTACGTGTAGGGATTTAAATGAATGGTTTCGAGGAGGGGACGAGGTTAGAGCAAAGTCCATTTGGGCGTATGGTACTGAGCCGAATGCGTGATGGCAATGATGCGTATGACGTAGGGAAGCGACTGTTCGAAGCGTAACTGTGGGTGCATGGTAAACGAAAACGTTGTTCGTGAAGTATAGTAGTTATGTATTTACTAGATTGTAATGTTATATGAAGGTGAGCCTGTGATTAGATTCAGCTAGAGACTTGGTCTCAGGTGAAAAGGGGGGTGAATTGGACTGCCTGAGACGGGTGCATGAAGGAGATGTGCTCTGGCAGGTCTGATTTGCACATGTAGATTTTAATTACTGAATGGTGTATGGTGTACGTTTAGTGATACGATAGGTGTATGGCTGGTAACTAAAAGGATTGATTTGAGTCTGCCAGCACGAGAACATGGCAGTGTTTGGTGCTAGCGTGATCCGAGTGTGAAAATAGAGTAGAGGCCAAAAAAAGCAATGATAGGGGGAACAACTGGCCAAGAGAGGCGAAGCAGGGCGCGCTGGGCAAACAGGGGGCGCAAGAGAAGCGGAAACGCAGAGCGAGGGAAGGTACAACGAAAAGGAGGTGGGGCTGCCGGAAGAGGGGCGTGGCGTGAGCGCCACCGAGGGAGAGCGCAGGAGAAGGCGGAGCCGGCGCCACCGGGGCGCCGGAGGCAAAAAGAGCCAAGCCAGGGAAGGAGGCAGGAGGAGGCGGAGTCGACGAGAGGGGGGGGGCGTGGCATGTGCCCAGCAGGGCGCCCGAGGCAAAGGAGCCAGGCCAGGGGAGGGCAGGAAGGGGAGAAAGGAAAAAGGAGCCGCGGCATGGGACGGAGGAGGGACGGAACAACAAGAAGGGCGCGGCCGCCGAAGGAGGGGCGCGGCGCAAGAAGCGAACCCGGACAAAGAGAGGCGGGGCCGCCGAAAGAGGGGCGTGCCGACAAAAGAGGGGCGTCCCGCGACCGTCCGGCGGAGGTGTCTGGAGCAGGGGAGCCGGGCAGCAGAGGAGGAGGCATGGGAAGCGGCGGAGCAAGGTGGAGGAGCCGGGCTGAGAGAGGGGCGCGCCGGGACGCCCGAAATCAGCGCAGCGGGACGCAGGATGAAACCGTGGACGGCGGAGCAACAGGAGGGGGCCATCGGGACGCAGAGGTAAGACGGGGCAGGGGCTAGGAGGAGGGGAGAAACGGGCAGCAGGGCAGGAGTGAGGAGGAACAGGAGATGCAGGAGAGTGCACGAACGGCTAGGGAAGCAGCATGGAAGGAGGCCGGCCGGGGAGACTGGGAAGCCTAAAAAGGGAAGGGAGAAACGGCAGGCATGGGATGAAGCTGCGAGAAGCAAAGGAACAGCAGAGGAGCCGGCAGTTGCAAACGGACGGCGTGCAACCTGAAAAGTGAATATTTTCAGGGGAGGATGTAGGTTAAGGGAGGGGGTTATATAGGGGAGGAGAGAAGTTCCCTCCCACAACTCCCAGGTTAACACCTGGTTATCTGTGCAATTCCTAATAACATTTAGTTCATAAAAGAACTTGTTTTTACCTATAGTTTTCCATTTTACTGTATTTGGAACCTCTGCTGTGTCGCTTTAAAACAAGGGTGTGCAAGTTCGGTCATGGAGGGCCACATATATGCCTGGATTTGATGATATCCCTGCACAGTTTAGCCAATCACTTCTTCTATCATCCTGATTGACTCACATGTGCACAGAAAGGATATGTACAAATTCAGGCTTGTGTGTGACCCTCCAGAACCGAACTTGCCCACCCCTGCTTTAAAACATACGTTTCTAACTAATAAGGATGTTGCTAGCAGTACAAGTAATATGCCCTATTGGACATATTGGATTTTTGCCCTATTGGAAATATTGGATTTTTGGAGACCACAATGGGTAATACTCCTATGTAGTAACAACAGACATAGAAGGTTAAATAGCTAATTCAATTTGTTTAGAAGAAAATGAGTGGACTGTATAAACAGTAGGAATCATTTTATTGTTAAAAGGTAAAGCTGAGCTCCATAAAATTTATTTGGGACAAAAACCCTCCTCAAGTGTATAGGTATAAGTGTTGTCTGCTGTAAGTGGTTTACAAACTTTTTCTTAGAAGGACCATTTAAGAATCTTGAGCGTGTCAATGAAAACGTAGGCCTCCTTTCAATTGCAATTGAAATTTGCAACAGTTACAGATCGATTCAATTATGCAAGTGACAACTACAGGTTTGAAGCCTCAAGCCCGTAAACCCTTCAAGCGCACGCAAGCTATTAGTGGGCTGGAATAGAAGCAGTCAGCAGTTACAATCCAATCCCGTAATTACATAGTGTGACACAGGCCTCAGAGCCAATAGAAAGCGACCTAGAGGAAGTTGGTGGTTGGTTATTGAGAGAGTAAGCGATTGCTCAGAGCAGGTTCTTATGGTTTTATCACCTATTATAATTGTCACACTGTGAGTTGTCATCATGCTTGTGAGCCTTGCGAAGCAAGGCGAGCCGTTGAGGCATGGAAGCCTTCCGAGCTCGCACTTAGGCCCGCAGTTTGACAACTTCCTCCCTCCTTCCCCTCATTCTCCTTCCTTCTTCTCATCCTCCCTCCTCCCCCCTCATCTTCCCTCCTGCCCCTCATCCTTTCCCCTCCTCCTCTCGTCCCTCCTCTCCACTAACCTCCAGTGTCGGATGACCGCCTGCTGTTCCCTCCCCAGCAGGCCTCTTCTTGCTGTGCCTGGCATATGCTAATGACGTGACTCGCATGTGACGTCACGTCATTAGCAAATGCCGGTTCCGGCCACAGCAAGAAGACACCTGCTGGGGAGAGATGAGCAGCAGGCGGTCAGTTGTTGTCCCTCACCCCCGGGATGCAAGGCGAACAGTTGAGAGGCTTTTAGGATGGATGGACTTAGGCCACATTCGAGGCTCGCACCACATTGACCCCCCATCCACGCAATGCGAGCCTCGCAAAACATACCACATTGATCACCATCCACACAGCCTACGCACCACATCCTCATCGCGAGGCTCGCATTAGGCACAGGACTCCTCTCCCTCAGTACGCACCCTCCTCCCACAACTAGGGGGCGCTGTCACAGAGCAGGAACATACCATGGACTGAGCATGGAGGCCACAAGCACCATCAAGCTGCACAATGGCGACATATACAAGAGTGCACACACTACTACTAGAGAGAGACAGCAGGGAAAGAGGGGAGAGCGACAGCAGGGGAAGGGGGGGGGGGAGAACGAGAGAGACAGCAGGGAAAGAGGGGGAAAGAGTGACAGCAGGGGAAGAGGGGGAGAGAGTGACAGCAGGGGAAGAGTGGGGAAGAAAGAGAGTGACAGCAGGGAAAGAGGGAGAGAGAGTGACAGCAGGGAAGAGGGGGGAGATAGTGACAGCCGGGGAAGAGGGGGTAGAGAGTGACAGCAGGGAAAGAGGGGGGAGAGAGTGACAGCAGGGAAGAGGGGGAGAAAGTGACAGCAGGGGAATAATGGGGAAGAAAGAGAGACAGCAGGGAATGAGGGGGAGAGAGTGACAGCAGGGAAGAGGGGGGAGATAGTGACAGCAGGGGTAGAGGGGGGATGAAAGAGAGAGACAGCAGGGAAAGAGGGGGAGAGAGTGACAGCAGGGGAAGAGGGGAAGAGAGTGACAGCAGGGGAAGAGGGGGGAAGAAAGAGAGTGACAGCAGGGAAAGAGGGGGAGAGAGTGACAGCAGGGAAAGAGGGGGAGAGAGTGACAGCAGGGAAGAGGGGGGAGAGAGTGACAGCAGGGAAAAAATGGGGAAGAAAGAGAGAGACAGCAGGGAAAGAGGAGGAGAGAGTGACAGCAGGGTAGAGGGGGGAGATAGTGACAGCAGGGGAAGAGGGGGGAGAGAGTGACAGCAGGGGAAGAGGGGGGGAGAGAGTGACAGCAGAGGAAGAGGGGGGGAGAGAGTGACAGAAGGGTAGAGGGGGGAGAGAGTGACAGAAGGGTAGAGGGGGGAGAGAGTGGCAGCAGGGGAAGAGGGGGAGAGAGTGACAGCAGGGGAAGAGTGGGGAAGAAAGAGAGTGACAGCAGGGAAAGAGGGGGAGAGCATGACAGCAGGAGAAGAGGGGGAGAGAGTGACAGCAGGGGAAGAGTGGGGAAGAAAGAGAGTGACAGCAGGGAAAGAGTGGAGAAGAAAGAGAGTGACAGCAGGGAAAGAGGGGGAGGGAGTGAAAGCAGGGGACGAGGGGGGAGAGAGTGACAGCAGGGAAGAGGGGGGAGAGAGTGACAGCAGGGAAGAGGGGGGAGATAGTGACAGCAGGGGAAGAGGGGGGATGAAAGGGAGAGACAGCAGGGAAAGAGGGGCAGAGAGTGACAGCAGGGGAAGAGGGGGGATGAAAGAGAGAGACAGCAGGGAAAGGGGGGGAGAGAGTGACAGCAGGGGAAGAGGGGGGAGAGAGTGACAGAAGGGGAAGAGGGGGGGAGAGTGACAGCAGGGAAGGGGGGAGATAGAGACAGCATTGGAAGAGGGGGGATGAAAGAGAGAGACAGCAGGGAAAAAGCGGGAGAGAGTGACAGCAGGGGAAGAGGGGGAGAGAGTGACAGCAGGGGAAGAGGGGGAGAGAGAGACAGCAGGGGAAGAGTGGGGAAGAAAGAGAGTGACAGCAGGGAAAGAGGGGGAGAGAGTGACAGCAGGGAAGAGGGGGGAGAGAGTGACAGCAGGGAAGAGGGGGGGAGAGAGTGACAGCAGGGGAAGAGGGGGGAGAGAGTGACAGCAGGGGAAGAGGGGGGAGAGAGTGACAGCAGGGGAAGAGGGGGGAGAGAGTGACAGCAGGGGAAGAGGGGGGAGAGTGACAGCAGGGAAGGGGGGGAGATAGACAGCATTGGAAGAGGGGGGATGAAAGAGAGTGACAGCAGGGAAAGAGTGGGGAAGAAAGAGAGTGACAGCAGGGGAAGAGGGGGAGAGAGTGACAGCAGGGGAAGAGGGGGAGAGAGTGACAGCAGGGGAAGAGAGGGGAGAGAGTGAAAGCAGGGGAAGAGGGGGGAGAGAGCGACAGCAGGGAAGAGGGGGGAGATAGTGACAGCAGGGGAAGAGGAGGGAAGAAAGAGAGAGACAGCAGGGAAAGAGGGGGGGAGAGTGACAGCAGGGAAGAGGGGGGAGAGAGTGACAGCAGGGGAAGAGGGGGGAAGAAAGAGTGACAGCAGGGAAAGAGGGGGAGAGAGTGACAGCAGGGGAAGCAGAGGGAAGAAAGAGAGAGACAGCAGGGAAACAGGGGGAGAGAGTGACAGCAGGGAAGAGGGGGGAGATAGTGACAGCAGGGGAAGAGGGGGGAGAGAGTGACAGCAGGGGAAGAGGGGGGAGAGAGTGACAGCAGGGGAAGAGGGGGGAGAGAGTGACAGCAGGGGAAGAGGGGGGAGAGAGTGACAGCAGGGGAAGAGGGGGGAGAGTGAGACAGCATTGGAAGAGGGGGGATGAAAGAGAGAGACAGCAGGGAAAGAGGGGGAAAGAGTGACAGCAGGGGAAGAGGGGGAGAGAGTGACAGCAGGGGAAGAAAGAGAGTGACAGCAGGGAAAGAGGGAGAGAGAGTGACAGCAGGGAAGAGGGGGGAGATAGTGACAGCCGGGGAAGAGGGGGGAGAGAGTGACAGCAGGGAAAGAGGGGGGAGAGCGTGACAGCAGGGGAAGAGGGGGAAAGAGTGACAGCAGGGGAAGAGTGGGGAAGAAAGAGAGTGACAGCAGGGAAAGAGTGGGGAAGAAAGAGATTGACAGCAGGGAAAGAGGGGGAGAGAGTGAGAGCAGGGGAAGAGGGGGTAGAGAGTGACTGCAGGGGAAGACGGGGGAAGAAAGCGAGAGACAGCAGGGAAAGAGGGGGAGAGAGTGACAGCAGGGAAGATGGGCGAGATAGTGCCAGCAGGGGAAGAGGGGGGAAGAAAGAGAGAGACAGCAGGGAACGATGGGGAGAGAGTGACAGCAGGGAGAGAGTGACAGCAGGGGAAGAGGGGGGAGAGAGTGACAGCAGGGGAAGAGGGGGGAGAGAGTAACAGCAGGGGAAGAGGGTTGATAGAGTGACAGCAGGGGAAGAGGGGGGAGAGAGTGACAGCAGGGGAAGAGGGGGGGAGAGTGACAACAGGGAAGGGGGGGAGGGAGACAGTAGAGGGAAGAAAGAGAGAGACAGCAGGAGAAGAGGGGAGAGTGACCGCAGGGGAAGAGGGGAGAGAGAGACAGCAGGGGAAGGGGGAAGAAAGAGAGAGACAGCAGAGGGAAGAAAGAGAGAGAGACAGTAGGGAAAAAGGGGGAAGAGAGTGACAGCATTGGAAGAGGGGGAGAGAGAGTCAGTAAGGGAAGGGTGGAAGAAAGAGAGACAGCAGAGGGAAGAAAGAGAGAGACAGCAGGAGAAGAGGGGGGAGAGAGTGAAAGCAGAGGGAGAGGGGGGAGAGAGAGACAGCAGGGAAAGAAGGGGGAGAGAGTGACAGCAGGGGAAAGGGGGGAGAAAGAGAGACAGCAGAGGGAAGAGAGTGACAGCAGGGGAATAAAGAGAGAGACAGCAGAGGGAAGCAAGAGAGAGACAGCAGGGGAAGAGGGGGGAGAGAGAGACAGCAGGGCGATGGTGCTCATCTTGCCGTCATTTTTGACGGGCAAGTAGCTAGTTCTTTTATATTATTCTAATAACTATTTTACACTTAAACCTTGATTACAGATATTTACTGATTACACATAATACAAATACACATAGAGTAAATAATACACGTAAATACACACACCCACCCAATATCCCCCAACAGTTAATAATTCAACATAAAACTTTGTTTACCTCATAAATATATACTCACATAGTTTATTTGATTTATCCTTATTTTCTTTTTGTGATAATTATGAATGGAGGAGAGAGGTGGGGTAGAGGAGGAGAGGCGAGGAGAAGAGAAAGGAGAGAGAGGTGGCCCAAAGGAGTGGTGGAGAGGAGGAGAGGAGAGGAGGTGAGGTGAGGAGTGGTGGTGGTGGTAGAGAGGAAGAGGAGGTGAGGAGTGGTGGTGGGGGTGGAGAGGAGGAGGAGGTGAGGAGTAGTGGTGGAGAGGAGGAGGAGGTATGCAGTGGTGGTGGAGAGGAGGAGGTAAGGAGTGGTGAAGAGATGGAGGCGGAGAGGGCAGGAGAGAAGAAGGGGAGTGGAGGAGAGGATGTAGATGGTGGCCAGGTGCCCATAGTTATAGGCATTCCAAGTTCAGGGTCAGAGAGGGAGGGGGCTGATCCTAGGGGGGGTAGTGCAGTGGAGGGACAAGCCTCAGGGTCAGACGAGGTAGAGCAGGACCCCATCCACAGTCAGAACGGCAAGCTGGGGCAGGCAAGGGCCCCAAACTACACACAAGGGGAGAATGTGGTCCTCCTCCGTACCATATGTGAGCACACCGCCATGCTTGTGGAGGGAGGGAGGCTAGGGCCCAGGTCTAAAAGGAGGTAGGCTGCAGTGACATCAGTGGGCACAGCAGAAAGAGATGTGAGGTCTGTCAAGCACCATTTTGATAACGTCCGGGCCAAGGTGAGGAGGATGAAAGCCAAGTAGGCCAGTCAAGCTGCAGCACCAAGTGGTGGCCTCAAACTGACTGTGAAATACAATGAGTGGGAGCGGGACCTTCTGACCAAGTTGCCCGCCCCTTGAGCATAAGGCCTGGTGGCCCAGCAGGATCCAGCCTCTATGTCAGGTGAATATCACATTTACATCACACACACACCACACATGTACATGATGACCAACAAGAAAACTGACATGTCAGCTCTATGGAATTAACAAGGTATAGATGGATCAGTCATGCGTAAATCCATAAAACAAACAAATCACTGTCATTCGTGGGCACAACAACAGTAATCAATCAATAGTCCATGTATGGGTGTGCCCACTGCAGTGTATGCAGTTACATACTGCAGCTGGAATCAAGATAGCGTTAGTAACCAAGAACAATCAAGATCAAGAACCGATGAATACATCACATCTAACAAATGATAGCTAATCTGAGTTGCAATTAAGTGAATCATCCAGGTTCAAGCCTAGATGTCAGATAGTTGTTGTTATTCAACATAATTAACCCATACAACTTTCATTTCTCTTTTTCAGCTTCTAGGACGCCTGGATACACTGGTGAGCCAGAGGCAAGTGTGTTGGCTCCATCGGATTAGGACCTATGGGACCAAGCCCCTGCCCAGCAGGAACTGGTGCAGGGGAAGGAGGAACTGAGAGGGGCAGAGTGCTCTGGGTCCCGAGAAGGTGGACATCATATGGTCAGTGGGGGCAAATGCAGGACCATCAGCCACACTAGTGGCATTTGACCCCACTTTCCGTTTTATCCAGAGACTGAGTCTGTCACCATGGCCCTCATACTGGAGGGACGGGGGGGTTTGCCAACATCTTCTCCTCCACCCAGTAGTGCGTTAGCCTGGATAACAACACAACCACCAGGCCCACTAACCACCTCTTTGTAGCCAGGCTCCAGCTGGGCCACAGACCCTCCCCACTAGGCCACCACCACCACTTCCTCACCCAGCAATGGCCCCCCAACAAGGACCTCCATCCCCTCCACCACCAAGCTGGGCTGCTCAATGGGAGATGCTGGCCATCATGCGCCAGCAACTAGAGTGCCTTCAGAGAATCCAGGTCTTGAGCGAAAAAGAGAGGAGGCACCACCTAGTCCTACCTTGCCCTGCTGCTCAGGATGGGGGCACAATCCAGCAAGTGACTGCAGACGTCATGCGCTGTGCTCTGGTCCCCAGCCCTGCCTCCTCCACCCAGAAGGCATCAACTGCGCAGTCGCAGCACGGCTGTTCCTCTCCTCCCCCCATGCCAACCGCCATCAGCACTATTAAATGTGCTGCTGCCTCCTGGGGGGATGCCTCCCCCCTGCCACCACCACCATGGAGACGGTGGACGGCCACGGGGAATTGGGGCTCTGATGCTAGGGTGAGGAGGATGTAGGAGCTACACATATCTGTTTCATTTTCAACAGCACTCCTCAGTGACAACCTATTTGTTCAAATGTTAACGTAATCTAGCCTGGCTACAGAGTGTAGGATCATGGCCTATGTGATGGTGATATTTTGTACGCAGATGGATACCTCACATCATATAATCTTCTTATCTGTGGACATGTAGGGTTCTGTTTAAGTTAATCAACTAAAGGTCACTGATGAATGCTGTTGTGAAGAGATGTTGCAGTCCCTATATTTTTGAAGTGCCTTATTTTGCAGGTGTTTTTTTTATTTTTTTTATTATCTTATGAGATGACACATTATTATTAATGGTCATGGCCAGTGACATATCCTGAGAACTAGCTAATGGTTAGTAATGCTTGCAGGTGGAAATCAGGTGAGTTGGTATATTGTTACAGTTACAGTATTTAGCACTGTACTGTACATGCATTTTTGTTTTGTGTTATATTTTTATCCTCTTCTGTCTTTTTTTTTTTACCCAATTTTTTAAGATTTTTGTTTTAGGAACACACTGTATGTGTGAAACTGGTTTGCATGCGATAGTCCAGATTTATGCATGTGTTGAATGGAGCAGATAATGACCAAAAATGAAGTGCTATGTGCATTAATGGTTACTTCGATTACATGGAGTGATTTCTGATGATCCTTTTTTTCATCAAATTCTGATTGCAGTGGTATAGTGACCACATGTGACCCTGGTAGGTGCTATGATTCATGATTATTCTAGACTATGACATCACCCTCTTTAGGTATCCCTTTTTCCCCAAAAGTCTCTTGCCCTTCAAGGATCCGCCCACACCACATCTATGATATTAATGCACAGTCTTGTTCATTTCTGGCTGTGCTCTGTGTATGAAATAGACCTTTGTTATACCAATCTCACCGTGTCAGTGTGTTTTCAATGGTTGGGGTTTTGGGACATCCACATACATCACATTTGTGTCACATTCCTATAGCTGTTAACTAATGAGCCCTAGTTACTATGCAAAAGATTAATACATATAACAATACTAATTTGATTTAATAATATATGATTAATACACATGAGAGATCCAATTTGTGATATTGTATAGTATCAACATTCCCCTGAAGGGCTAATAAGAATATGACAGGTGATAATGTGAATTGATTGATAGCAAAACACTTTTATGAGATTTGACCAAGTGATAATGAGTTGGTACATGGCCACCAGGATAGGTCTAGCAGAGATTGTTCCCGATGGAGGTAGTTGGTTGTTGCTTCACATGCCTCAGCAAAGCCTCCATGTGTGTTTTTGGCCATTCCTGATAGGTTGGAGTAGACTAAAGTGGTGTATGTTTTTGTGTTGCAATTTAGTCAGGTTGTTTTTCTTTACTTGTTTTCTGCATCTTGCAGTAAGACTTTTCATAATGGTATATGCATAACCATTGTAACATATGATAAAATGTAAAAAAAGATTTAAGGCCTATTTGTTCCTTGGGAATTGTTGTGCAATGATTTCTAAGAGTGTATACAATTAAATGAGAAAAATCGAAGGGTCCTCATTCAATTACAAGGCCGCAACTCACGGTGTACAGGCCATATGTCTGCTGGCTTGCTTCGGGCTTGAAATGTGCTACAATTACGGAGAGATTCAATTGAATAAGCACGCAAGTTACGGACCAAAAGCCGAAACCGTAAACCATGCAATCTTATGTAGCATTTACGAGCATGAACATGATCAATTAAGCAAGGCCTTAACTACCAATTTAGGAACAGCCAATAGAAAATGAGATCTTCATTATTACGGCAGTATAAGATGGAGGTTACATGTCAATCAATTAGCGTTTAGGGGTCCGATATGTGATTAGACTCGCAAACCCACAAAATACAAAATAATAAAAATGAATGCCAATACTGTTCTAGTCCATATGGGTGGCCTGATATATGTTTACTCATTGATTCCCGACATCTATATAACCCCGAAATGAAACATAAAAATAAACAATTTTTTATTGCCGGTTTGCAAGCTTGAGACTGTTGTAATCTGTCTTTCATAGCTTTCCTCATTTACAGTGCAGTATTGATTTTTTACATGTCTTTAACCCCTTTGCGGGTCCCATCTGGTTTCTATAGGATTTTTTTCTACATTTGCCACACAATTTAAGGCTTTTGGTCCTCTGAGTACCTTCAGCGCTCATTGTGATCCTCTCCCCTTGTTTACTTTTGCTCGTATGAGCACCTTCAGCACTCATCGTGTGGCTCACAATGAGCGCCTTTGGGCTCATTGTGAGCCTCTCCCCTGCTATTTTTTTTATATATATATATTTTTAATAATTAACTAATTATTTAATAAATGAATATACTTTACCTATTTCTAATTAATATATCCAGCAATCAATATCCTGAAAAGCTAACAATCTCTTTTTATGCAGCATAGAATGTACTGTTGGACTGTTGCTGACCTGAGGAGAAAGTGTCAGCAATGTTGCAAGTGTGCAGTATAAGTAGACTGCGTGCGCGAGGGCAAACCGTTTGGTTAGTTGGGTAAAACTCCATTTTAGAATGGTAATGTTATTAGTTGCAAGTTAGTGTTGTAAAATGTCAGCGATTGTGTATGTGTTACGCGGCTCTTGAGCATTTTCTGTCCTTCCCAATAGTGTATTTTGTACCTCGTACGTTTCTGGGTAAAAGTTGTATGTGCCTGGTGGTGTTTTCCGTGGTTATGGGTCGTGTAGCCTCGTTTTCGTTGTTTTCTGCCGCCATTTTTTTTGTTGGTTAGGAGATTTTTGAGTGAAGAAACTCGGCAAATTCGATTTAAATTTGCATGCAACCTCACTCCCGAATGTCCTGGCTGTCTCCCCGTGCTGTGTGTGATGTTTTTTTATTTTTGTTTTGTGTGTTCTTGGATGTGCACGGTTCAGCTGTTAACTTCGTATTATTTCTACCTCTGATTTTTTTTTTTTTCTAAGTGCCGCGGCTCTTATTTTGGTTTTCTAAGTCCCACTTTTCTTAGCAAAGTGTTACAAGCCTTAATTTATCTACGCAATTTTTTCAAACTG
Organism: Discoglossus pictus; assembly: GCA_027410445.1. Classification (NCBI taxonomy): domain Eukaryota; kingdom Metazoa; phylum Chordata; class Amphibia; order Anura; family Alytidae; genus Discoglossus; species Discoglossus pictus. Next base: position 223,205,397 of record CM050165.1, on the reverse strand, counting down.
CTACGGGTCTTGCACTGTGAATTGTATAATTCAGCTTTCTGTTGATCTGTAGTCCCACGGGTCGTAGGAATGAGTGTCTACGGCCCTCATCTCCACCAGAGCAATGAGCGCCTTGGGAGCTAACTGCCTAAGTCGTACGGGGTCGGCGCTCCTTGCCTGCAACTGCGGCCCGCAATCATTAGCAACAACCTGCAACGCTCACAACTATATATGTGATACTTAAGTACCACATCCAATATATTTAATCCTTTATGGCTTCAATTTATCATAAATAAATTTGATACTTTTTGGATTAATACTATCAAGCTTTCTATTTTCCCCATAGAAATGGATAACTGTAAAAAGTGTGTGCGTAAGACAGGAATTCACTTCTACCTAGGCTCATGAAGTCCAGGCACAGGGCAGCATGCTTTCCGTATGCAGAAGGCTGCCTGAATATGCAGTGCAGTACATTGAAATATATTTGTATATGCACATAATTGTCTATCTGCAGTGATATTTCTGTCTGTAAGCGTTTCTGACTTTCTGACATAACGTATGGATACATAAACACATATAAACATATTATTAGAGATATAGAAAGGGAACAGGAGGAGCTGCAAGCGGGTGATCAAATCTGAAAGGCCTAGGACAGCCTACAACCTATTTACACCCCATGTGCATATAGAGTGTCCTCTCATATAACTTTTCATTACTTATTATAGGTCAGTTAGGATCAGTCATAGAGTCTGGTTATTTTATGATGTGACAATATTGTCAGGTATTTACCTTTTTATGCATATTGTTACTGTATAGGAATATTATCCTAGTGTGGACTCTATTGATTCAGGTGGACCATTAATTTTATGATTTTTTCTAATGTAAACATCCTTCTTAAATTTTAATTGGCTTTTTTTGCGAGCCGCAGACAATCTATGGGTTATAAGCTGAAAATCCCTATAATTTACACCCCATCTAAACCTTTGATCTTTCAAGCCCGCAAAAGTTACAATCGCAAAATGCTATTCAATTGCAACAATTACCCAAGACCGCAATTGTATTGAAACCAGCAAACGACAAATGACAGCCAAAATATTACAGGTTCCAAATGGGACAAGCAAAGGGTTTACAGACTTGTTTGTAACACTGCAAAAGACAATAAAAACACCCCAATGGATTTTAAAATATGGGGAAAGCAATGGAATCCCATCAAGTGTTTCAATCAATTTTTCATTATCGCCTTCAGGGAAATGTTGATACTCCACAGTATCACAAATTAGATTTTGCATGTTTATTATATCTTATATTATTATTATTAGATTAATACATATAATAATAATAATAATAATATTTCACAGTAGCTAGGGCTCATTGGTTTACGGATATAGGAATGTGACACAAATGTGATGTATGTGGATGTCCCAAAACCCCAACCATTGAAAACACACTGACACGGTGATAATGGCAGGGCCGGATCTACCTTTTTGGAGCCCCTAGGCAGTGACCCATGTTTGCCTTTTCTGTGCGTATAAGTTTTTTTTCTTGTTGTAACTCTTTTGTTCTAGGTGGTTACCACAAAGTAGCCAGTGTATGAACTGCAGCATTTTGTTTTTATAAGCCAGGAACCATTTTAAAAAAAAATGTTGCGCCCCTCACAAGGAAGCGCCCCAGGCGGCTGCCGCCTAGTTGGCCTAATGGGTAATCCGGCTATGGATAACAGTATAACAAAGCTTTATTTCATACACAGAGCACAATCAGAAACGTACAAGACTGAATTAATATCATGGGTGTGGTGTGGGCAGTTCCCAGAAGGGCCAGAGGCTTTTTGTAAAAAAAGAGATACCTAAAGGGGGTAATGTCATAGTCTAGAATAATCATGATGCAAGCATTACTAACCATTAGCTAGTTCTCAGGATATCTGGCTGGCCATGACCATTAACAATGATCATCTCACAATAAATGCTTAGCAGTATAAGTGGTCAAGGTGTACTACCATCTTCTCCATATGATACTGTTAATCAATTGATATCACATCCATCAGCTATACAGGTTTTAGCACATGTTAAAGGATACTAATGATATCAGCAATAGGGGTAAATACCCATTAATATGGAGAGGACACAAAGGTCAGTAGCCAGATTCACTGTTACTTACAGTGAAACAGGGATCTGTTATCAGACCGATATTGAGGAGAGGATCATATGCTTCACTAGTTCATGTATTAATGCTGGCTTTCATTAACATGCCATTGTGAGAGTTTGCAAGTCCACCATCATTGAGTTATTAGTTGACATTTATGCTAACAACAACCATGTCTTAGATATCTGGATATATGATAGCTTTAATATTGTGGGAGCTACATGTTAAGGGGGCTATCTTTGAAGGAATGTCTACCTGAGAGGCACTGGGAATATCTTACAATTACTATATTTTCTTTGCCAATGCTTGCAGATGCAGAAGATGCCCTCATGGACCGGTATTATGTCTAAATCAAAACAAAAAGAAATAAAAAATACCTGCAATATTAGGCCCTAAAAAAAAGGTAGGTACTGCAGAATCTCTTCTCAACAGCATTCATCAGTGACCATCAATTGGTGAAATGTTAAACAGAACCCTACGTGTCCACAGAGAAGAGGATCATTGACCATGTGATGGGAGATAGCCATCTGCATACAAAATATCACCATCACATAGGCCATGATCCTTTACTCTGTAGCCAGGCTTGATTACGTTAACATTTGGACCAATAGATTGTCACTGTTGAGAAAGCACAAAAAAATGTGCAGCCCCTACATCCTCCTCCACCTTGCATCAGGGCCTCAATCCCCCATGGGTGCCCGCCGTCTCAATGGTGGTGGGGGGGAGAGGGAGAGGCTTTCCCCCCAGGAGGTAGCGGAAACAGCAGTGGCTGTGCTGGTGTATGTATGGGGGAGACCTGGTGGTGGTGGGGAAAGAGGTCCGTGGGTGGGGGACATTGCTGGGTGAGTAGGTGGCGGTAATGGTGGTGGTGGCCCAGTGGGAAAGGGGCTGAGGCCCGGCTGAAGCCTAGCTCCATGATGGTGGTGTGGTGGTGGCCAGTCTGACCTAGCTCTATGTGTATATATGTGTGTTATTTAATATATGTGCATTTGTATTAATCTGTAAATATGTGTAACCAAAGTTTAGGTGTAAAATCGTAATTAGAATATAAAATAATAAAACCGTAAGAACCATCTCTGAAAAATTGCCTACTTTCTCTCTATCACTGCTCAAACCACCAACTCCAGAACCTTCATGCTACTTCATGAGAGCCCGCTTTCTATTGGCTGAGAGGCCTGTGTCGCGCTCCGTAATTACGGGATTGGATTGTAACTGTGGACCACATCTAGTCCAGCCTAATGACAGCTTGTGGGCGCGGGTTTACGGTCTTAAGGGTTCAAGGCGTAACTTGCAGCTTTGATCAATCGAATCACTTGAAATCTCAAGCCTGCAGACATACAGCCTGTATAAAGCAAACTGCAGCCTTGCAATTGAATGAAACTTTCAGTGCATCTGAATTCATGTACTCGTAAACACATGGTAAATGTGAGTATCTGTATATCACATGTTTCTCTTTTTCCTGACTAGGCACTGTTGGAGACTGGAAAAATATCATGACTGTGGCACAGAATGAAAAGTTTGATAAGATTTATGAGGAGAAGATGAAAGATCTGTCAGTCAACTACATTTGGGATATCCATGAGATCAATCAAAACCAGGGAGATTAATACATTCTTACAACTGCAATGGTAATTTAGATTTAGTGCTCAAACAAGATAGCTTGAATCAAAGGATCTATCAACAAACCAACCCACTTGTGTTTTAATTTGTATAAGTAATATCCATTTAAATTACTAGTATCTCTTACTTATCTATAATGTCACAATAGTAATACATAGTGAATCCAGCTAGAATGTTCTGTGCAAATATATTTAATTTGTGTAGATACATTTGAAGATATAAATTATGTTATTACGGTATGTCAGTGTTACTGGAAAAGATAGATCCCAATATATGGTAAATATCAAAAGTCTCAGCAGTTTAGCACCATAGCATTCATGTCAAAATTATTTCTAAATGTTATAACTATATACTATAGATCAGAGGGCACCCATGCCAAAAAATGCACAATGGAGAAGAAAATATAATAATGAACACCCACGCTAAAGTTATCTACCATACTCAACACTGTGTCTGCAGCACCTTTTTGTCTAGAATAAAACTTAAGATAATGACCATGTAAACCATATGGACATATAAAGCCATCAGTGCACCCCTTATATCTCTGCTCTGGTCTCAAAATACTTCCCCATCTGCACTTTTCGTTTTGCTAATGACCTTCTTTGTTCCTCTTCTCACTCCCGCTTTCAGGACTTTTCTCGTGCTGCCCTTATTCTCTGGAACTCCTTGCCTCGCTCCAATAGAATATGTTCCTGTCTCAAAATCTTCAAAACCTCAGTAAAAAATGCATCTCTTTGATAAAACTTCATCCTTAACATGCAGAATACATCTATCAACCCCCTATGCTTCACGCATACACTTTAGATTGTACATTTGCAAGTTTTTTCAATAATATGTCAATGCTTTTGGGGAAACCACTGTGTATGTTTGATTTTAGGCTCAAAGATGGGGCTCTGTATTCTTTAATAATATGTTAAAATAGTTTTGCCTTGTATCTAACCCCTGTAAAACTCTACAGAATATGTTGGCACATTATAAATAAATTATAATAATAATAATTCTGGTATTTGTTTCCTGGCTTCTTTTTTTCCCCCCAGAAAATAATCATAGATTTAATTTTTTTGTATGTTATTTTTAAAGAGCAGGAAAACTGGCAATACATTGTATTAGTAATTTATTTTTCCTAAAGTAAAATATTCATGAGAAATGTAGCATTCTTTGAGATATATTAATATGCAAAGGAGCACCACCTGAATACTTATTAGCAGTTTGATGTATTCATTAGTATCCCTGTAGTGATCAAAACAATGTTCCCCTCAGGAGAAATTTGTAGCAGTTCAATACAACAGCTACCATCCACTTGGTTTATGCCCTGCTGGTTGTAAAGTGGGTTAAAGTATATATTACAGTAGGTTATCTCTTTTCACAGCTTTGCTACTGTATAAGGCTTTTTCAGGAAGGGTTGGGTCTCTTTCTGGTGTCTTTAATTACAATCACCTCTTTTCTCGGATGATGCTTTGTCTCCCTGTAGTTGCTGTCACTGTCACTGGGGTTTTGTATAGAAGCTCCAGTTATAGGGATTTTACTCTGATCGGAGAAAAAATCAGGAAAGGCTGAGAACTATGGAAGGGTTAACTGGCAAGCTGCCATTCCATGTAAAAGAAGGGTGCTGTCCTACAACTTACATGAAAACATAGTTAAAAGCCTTTTGAGCAATATGGAATAAAGCCCCACCAAAGGGCATCTCACTGCTGACACTAGCTACAATGTCTTAATTTTCACAAATGTCAAATATGATATAGAAAGGTTAAAATAATCCTACTCATCTTATGTTACTAACTACAAGCAAAACTCTCTGATCAATTATAACAATACAAGATGGGCAAAACCAAATGGAATCTATCAACTAGGTACATCCCTGAGAATTTAAGAATAGATGAGGTCAGCCAAACCCATACACAGGTCTCAATATGTAGACAATCAGACACATCTGAAAATGAAATCCGAAACCAGTCAAGCTCATATTACAATATGGACCTGTCAGATAAGTCACTAGCCAAGATAGAAAAAAAATGCTGCAAGCTAACTTGATGAAAGCAGTAGATGCCCTTAAAAGGTGGACTAGCCTCCTAGTAAACTACTGACTAAATTATAGAGGTGCAAGAAAGAGACAGATGAGAGATAATGATAAATGCCTCACACCTGACCAGTCTGGAGGACAACATTTAAGATTTAGACAATCGTTCACGGAGGCACAACATCAGGATTAGGGGCATACCTTGGACAGTGCAACACCTCCTTCAATACCTAAAGGCTACAATAAGCAGCATTCTCACAGAAGCTCATGAGAGTTTGTGGAAGATAGAGAGGGTGCACAGAGTTTTTGTGAATGTAAAGAATCAGGATCTCTCTAAAGATGTTATAAGATTTCTAAGACAGAGATCAATAGTCCTTATTCTGGCAACCACCAAAAAGATGCATGAGCATTCTGCAACGCCTGAGCCTTCTTACAAATGGGGTCCTGCTGAAGAGCAAGCCCAAACCCCAATCACTGCACCCAGTAAACAATGGACAGAGGTACCAAAACAGAAGCGTATGAGAAGAGTCTCAGTAACTAAATTCAAAAGACCCCCAGATGCTGGGGAAAGCTCTACTCTCATACAGGTTCCAACCTGTCAAGTAGAACCGGCCTGAGAGCTGTTTTGTTATAGACCAGTAATATTAATATTCACCTTATTCAGCATTAAGGTTATTGAAAAGCTTAAAGTACATTTTTGTATAAAGAAGAGATAGGATATTGTTTTCACATTAGGCCCTTAAGGGGTGTATAAACATTTAAATGTATTAAGATATATGTATCCTAAAGTAAGGATGTGGTTAGTGCCAGTTGGAGCTACCCACTAGCAAAGTTAACCCAAATTGGTTAAGATTATACTACTTTTATTTTTATTATTCTTAACCCCTCCTACTGGGGACAGACGAGGAAATGCATATTTGTCCCGATTACCCAGGATTTTAAAATGTTTATACATCGTATAGGAGTTTATGTTATTTAAAATATAATGTTTATTAATATGTTTATGTGTTTTTAAATACCCTTTCCCTTTTTCCACCCTTTGGCAATCTAATTCATTCACATCTTCATGGCTGGCCGGCATCAGATCCCAGAAACACCTGCTAAGTTATTTTCACTGCAATCCTCCTAGTAGGTAAAAAATCAATTCTAGCCATCACAAACTCCACCTTTCAAAATGACTAAGACTGACTATACATTCCTTACCCACAACTCCCCATTTAAGAGGAGAAAAGCATACATTTTTTTATAAAAATCTGAAGCCATCACTATTATTTCTCCAGGAGACTCATTTTTCTCATATTAAGATACCCTCCTATCTTCATAAAGACTAGCCACATTTTTATGATACCAGTCAGCCCTCAAAGAAAGCGGAAAAATGCTATTCTCATACACAGGGACTTCCCCTTTAAAGTTGTCTCTATAAAAAAGCTAATTACATTATCTTAAATGGAACAATAGTGGGTAATAAAACTTCCATAATTTCAATATACGCCCCTACCAAAGCCCCCCATAAAACCCTAATTAAAATTCTAGAAACTAGACCTCGGCAGATTAATAATTGCGGAGAATTCAACTTAGTTCTTGATCCTAGTTTTGACAGATCAAGCAATCGGACATTTGGACGCTATTCCAAGAATTTAAAACAAATTAAAATGCTACTAACTAAATAAGGTTTGTTGGATTCCTGGCAAAGTCATAACTTGGAGGGAAAAGAATACATAGATTAGTCCCTAACTCACAAATCCTATTCTTAACTTCATGCAATTTACATTATTTCACCCCTCTTTGATTGCTCACAAAAAGCAAAAATTACCCTTTGCCCCTTGTCAGCCCATGCAACTGTCTGAATAGTTCTCCATCTAGGGCCTAATACACGCCCACCCTATTCCTGGTAAATCAACAAGTTATTACTATCTTAAAATCTTTATTTAGACATCAGTACATACAGTTTATATATGTATATAAAAATTATAATTTTGTTTAGCCTGTACAGGTTTACAAAACATACAACAAGTAATAAACAGACCTAGACCAAAGTCTAGTGTGGAGTTAGCAGATATTGTTGTTTTTTTCCATATATTCATCTCATATAGACCATTTATTATAGGGTTTCGACTGAACTTTATTTCCCATTCATTGGTAATCTTTTTCAAGGTTTCTGTTTCTATCAATTACAAAAACAATTTCTTGCCATGTTGGTATTTTCTCTGTTTTCCAGTTTTTGGTAGTAAACCATTTTACTGCTATTAAAATTTGAATTATTAAAGCTTTTTTAGGGTGTATTATTTCCGTAGGGAACATATGGAACTAGCAACTTGCCCATCAAAAATTACAAGAGTAAAATTGTAAGCCTAGCAATGCTGTTTGCCGCACAATGCGAGGATATGGGCATTTTGAGCCCCTTCAGGGGCTCATCGTAAGCCAAACGCTGAGCTGCTCATTGCGAGCCTTTTCCCCCATGTACTACCTTGGGTTAAGAGTTGGTGCCTTGGGTTAAGTGTTACTGGTTTGCGTTAAGTCTTAGTGCTTAGGGCTCATATTTACGTCCTTCGGTCTCTTTTTATGTCCTTCGGTCTCTTTTTATGTCCTTCGACCTCGTTTTCGACTTCTTTCCGTTTTTTTCGGCTGCCATTTTATTTCTCGCTTTGGCGATTTTTTGATTGTGAAAAAAGGCAAAATATGCCTCAAATCAACATGCAACCTCACCCATAGGCTCCCTGGCTCTCTCCCTGTGCTGTGTGTGTAAGTTAATTTGATGCATATTTGTGTGTTTTTGCAGGTATTTTAATTTTGGTGGTTCGGCTGTTAAAGTCTTATTTTTGCGAGCTCCGCAGTCCATCTACATGTTTCGGGTCCTAAGTAATACTGGCCGTAATTTTGCGTCCGTCGCTAAGTCATTGCAGCTAAGTCCCTCGTGTTTCAACTGTTTGTGCGCAAAGTCCTACTGGCCTCTCGATGAGTGCCTACGGCCGCATTACCTCAAATGCTTGTCTCGCTTTGTGACGCTTGCAGTGCAGTGAGTGCCTTCGGCTCTCATTGCAGCTTAAGTCCTGCATGCTGCAGCCGTCAATGGCTCGCCTTGCTTTGCGAGGCTCGCAAAGCGTGATCAATAGCCTCTATATATCCACAACTATTATATTGGGGTGTATTTTCCATTTGAAGACCTACTGTTTTGGAAATTTGTCTAGTACACAGAGACCATAGTTCCGGAATCTTAGGACATGTCCACCAGAGATGAAAATAAGTGACCTTATGGCCACAATTTCTCCAACAAAAATCAAAGTATTTCTCTGGATATATTTTATTTATTATTACTGGTACTCTGTACCATCTTTGTATAAGTTTAAAGACAATTCCTCTGTAAGTTGAACATTTTGTTGTTTTCTGTGTTATTTCGCAGGCTTTTTCCACTGTCTGCTAGACCAAGTAATAATTATTTCCCTTTCCCAGTCTTCCATTCTAGTTGTTTTAGTTAGTTGGGATTTAATCCTTAATATTTCCCGGTATTTGGAAATTTAGAATTTTTTATCCTCTTGAATATTTTTTTTTTTTTAAATCCAGTTAATATTCTATCTCAGGTCAGATTATTGTCTGAATGTTTTAGACTACTCATTAGACTCTTATATGTGTATTGTTATATTCTTTAGATATATGTGAGCCAAATATTATATTCTTTAGATATATCTTTCCATTTTTTCATAGGGCCTCTATCATAGAGATCTCTGAGCTATGTAATTTTCTCATTTCCTATATTTCTGTTATCTTTTTGATCAAGTTTATCATATATGGCTTCAATCTGAGTTATAGGGGAAGGAGTTGGTATCAGACTTTTTTTTCCAATTTTATTCCAAATTTGAATTCCTGATTTAATAGTTTTAAAGGGATTTTTTTAGAATGATATAATTTTCTCTATACCATATTGCATATTCAATATTTATTTTTGTTATAGTAGATTTTCTAACACCATTTTGCTGGGTCTTCCAAACAAGTCCATTCTAATATTTGGGATAATCTAGTTGCCTCATAGTAATCAAATATTGATGGTGCTGAAAGTCCACCTCCAATCCAAATATCAGGGCAAACAACTTATAATATTGATTTGGAATCCCGTCCGGGCCAGGTGCTTTGTCTACCTTAAGATTTGTTATGACTGTTTTTATTTCTACCGTTGATATCTCTTTATTCAAATCCTCTAGCTGTTGTTCTGATATGTTAGGTACTTTTAAATTATGTTAGGAATTCGGTTATTTCCGGTTTAGATGGTTTGACAAATTCTCCTACATCTTCTAAATTATAAAGAGTATTGTAGTACTCATAAAATATATTAGCAATTTCTTCTGACTTCCTACATTGTTTACCATCTTTATTTTTAAGCATGTTAATTCTTTTTTGTGGTTCTCTTTTAGTCAATATATTTAAGAGTATTTTATCTGGTTTATTTCCTAGGAAATAATGTTTTTGTTGGATTAGCCATATAGGTTTGTCAACTCTTATTTGCTCTATTTTACTTATTTGTAATTGTATCTTATTTAGTTCATTTATATTAATCTGACTTGGAGAAATTGTATTATTTCTTTGTATTTTGGCTAATTATATATATAATTTATCTAGAGGGAGTCCTCTTTGTTTATTCCAATATTTATTCCATTTTATCATAAGTCCTCTGACATATGCTTAGTGGGCATTCCAGACTATTATGTCTGAAGCAACTGATTCTTGATTTCTTGTAAAGAAATCAATCAACTCCTCCAATTTTGCCTTCTTAGTAAAGTCTTTTAGTAGGAACATATTCATTTTTCTAAATAGTTTTTTATAATTTTTTTGTTTATTTCCAATTTGTTATATTAACATTGAATGGTCAGACCAGTTGACAGTTTTAATTTCAGTTTTAATAGATTCTATTGTCTTTGCATTTACTAGGAAATAATCCAGTCACTGGTAAACTTTGTGTCTATCTATAAAAATGTGTGTATTCTCTTTGGTTTCCATGTAGGGCCCTCCAGGCATCATACATGTCAAATCTAATTAATGCTTAAAAAAAAATGCAATGTCCTCTTTGCTTGAGCATCTGGTTCAGGCTTAATTAAAGTTTTCCTATCCAATCACGGTTTAAGGTACATACTTAGGTTTCCACATACTATCTATATTCCACTCTTAATCTTGTGAACCTTTTTTTAAAATGTTATTCAAAAAAGCCTTTTGTTTCAAATTTGGAGAATATATATTAAGAATGGTATATTGTTGACCATTTATACTTCCTAGCCAGATTATCAGCCTTATTAAATTGCAATTCGGCCAATTGAATAGGGCTCTATATAAGCACATAGCATATTTTTTTTAACAGAAATTTTTAGTTAGTGAACTTCTATCCAAAAACAAGGTCTTCACTAACTAAAAACTTCTGTAAAAAAAAAAAAATGCTATGTGCTTATATAGAGCCCTATTCAATTGGCCAAATGGCAATTTAATAAGACTGTATGTATCCAGACTCATTATCTTCTTCTCTGTATTCCTCAGTTATATTTAATTATTTACTAAAGAGAATAGTGACTCCCCGTAATTTCTCTTTATAGCTTGAATTAATTATAAGAGAAAATGTACTAGAATATAATTTTCGCTCTTTTTTATTTTCCAGTGAGAGACAAAACATTTCTAGATTTTCTTTTTGAAGGTGAATTTAGTCCTTGAACATTCTGGAAAATCAGCCTAAGACCCAAGTGTTCAGTGTAAATCATAACCTAAATCATATTTATTCACATATTGATTTCGTAAGTTTTATATAATTAATCTTAAAATGTTTATGATATTCATGTAATTTCTTATGAATAATGCACTTTTAGAATACTATATATAAATAGATAAATGTATAGTTGCAAGCAAAAGTATGTGAACCCTTTGGAATGATATGGATTTCTGCACAAATTGGATACCACAGCGAAAGCCACTGCTGTCCAAACAAAACATTGCTGCACGTTTACAGTTTGCACAAGAGCACCTGGATGTTCCACAGCAGAACTGGCAAAATATTCTGTGGATAGATGAAACCAAAGTTGAGTTGTTTGGAAGAAACACACAACACTATGTGTGGAGAAAAAGAGGCACAGCACACCAACATCAAAACCTCATCCCAACTGTGAAGTACGGTGGTGGGGGCATCATGGTTTGGGGCTGCTATGCTGCGTCAGGGCCTGGACGGATTGCTATCATTGAAGGAAAAATGAATTCCAAAGTTTAGCAAGACATTTTGAAGGAGAACTTAAGGCCATCTTTCCACCAGCTGAAGCTCAACAGAAGATGGGTGTTGCAACAGGACAATGACCCAAAGCATAGAAGTAAATCAACAATAGAATGGCTTAAACAGAAGAAAATATGCCTTCTGAGGTGGCCTAGTCAGAGTCCTGACCTCAACCCGATTGAGATGCTGTGGCGTGACCTCAAGAAAGCGATTCACACCAGACATCCCAAGAATATTGCTGAACTGAAACAGTTCTGTAAAGAGGAATGGTCAAGAATTACTCCTGACCGTTGTGCACGTCTGATCTGCAACTACAGGAAACGTTTGGTTGAAGTTATTGCTGCCAAAGGAGGTTCAACCAGTTATTAAATCCAAGGGTTCACATACTTTTTCCACCTGCAATGTGAATGTTTACATGGTGTGTTCAATAACAACATGGTAACATTTAATTCTTTGTGTGTTATTAGTTTAAGCAGAGTGTGATTGACTATTGTTGTGACTTAGATGAAGATCAGATCACATTTTATGACCAATTTGTGCAGAAATCCATATCATTCCAAAGGGTTCACATACTTTTGCTCACAACTGTATTTTCAAATTCTAAATCAATTGCATATAAGTGCAATAACTCCCAAAGACATTATTTAAGCCTCTTGAACTGCTCCTATATAATTGTGCAAATATCCAAAATGTCTTTCCTTTATTTCGAAATTTAAATTTCTTGTTAAGTCAATTCGACAAGAAAACTCCCATTCGTGTTTTAACATATAAAGTGTACTAGTGCCCTTTGTGCAACATATCTTAAGTATTCATATTGCATTTTGCCATTTCAATAAAATTGAGTGCTCAGTGTGAGTCATACCATACCGTAAATCGTACGTATTCATACATTAATTTCATAACTTTAATATAATTAGTCTTACAATTTATGTGATATTCATGTAATTTCTTATAAATTATGTATCTGCGTTAAGTGCAATAATGCAAATTTATGCAGAAGCTAATACAAAAGAAGGAAGAGAGAAAAAGAGAGAGAGAAAAAAGAACCTTCCTTCCCTCTTTATGTACAGTATGTTTAAAACTTATTTAAACCATTTTATTGACCTAATAATAAATAATAGGAAGAAGAGAATTTCCATCATAAATCAAATAATATGTTGATGGAGATACGAGCGGGTTTATATTGGACTAAAGTCCATTCTTTCTGTTTAGATTTTTGTTCTTGATCCAATGATATTTCAAAGGGTAGTTGCCATTCTTTCAAATATTTTACTGATTCATTCAGAGAATTAAAAATAAATCTTTGATTATCTTTATTTACAAATAATTTTTGTTGAAATCGCCATCTATATGTTATATTCTCATCTCTTAATGCTTTTGTTATTCTACGAAATTCTCTTCTACCATTTAAGGTGTTACTTGATAGATGTGTGAAGATCAATAAATTCACATATGGGGTTTAAAAAAGTTCAGTAGTCCTTAAAATTCTTAAAATTGCTTCTTTGTAACAAAGTGAGTGTAATCTCACTATTATATCCCTTGGAGTATCCTTCATAAAGCCTCCCGGCAATGGTAATCTATGAACCCCATGTATTCTTTCCTGGGAATTCTGGTTTTACTATAGATGAGAAAAAACTTGAGACATACGAGGACAGATCTTTATTAAGCACATTTTCTGGTACTCCTCTTATTCTCAACTTCTTCCTCCTAGAGTAGTCTTCACTCTGTGTTTGTTTATTTTTAAGAATGTTTAATTCATTCTAAATAGATTTTACAAAATTTGTCATTGATATTTGTTCATTAGTTACTTTCTCATTTTTAATTTCCACTTCTTCCCATCTGCCCTCCAAATTATTTATAGTTTTAGTATTATTTAGAATTTCCTGTGTCAGTTCAGACCTGATAGAAATTTAAAATTCCTTAAATATTTTTTTCATGACCGATATCGTTATTGGTACTTCTTCCTCTTCCATTGTTTGGGTTGTGGGATCTAATATTTTTTCTCCCAGTTCCTAACCTGACAGGGAAAGATCTATTTGTGAGGGAGTATTTGGTTCAGAGACAGTAGCTTTTCCTTTAGGGGAAAATAATTCTATAGTATTTTTTGTATTACTTTTCTTTCCCTCCCCTTGTTCTTAACTGAATTGTGTTTCATTTTTACCTTTATTCTAATTACTAATTTGAAGCCGAAGTCAGTTTTTTGTTATGTAATACTATTTATCGGCTATTAACTTGTACTCCAAGAGATACCATTCAATCCTCCCCACCAAAAAAATAGTCAATTATAGTTCACTTTGATGTCTAAACCTTTTTTCTTATCTTATAAGTAAGTTAAATAAGATGAATTAATTCCCAAACTATGGGGATAGGTCTCCTAGTTAATTATTCAAATAGGAAATAATTCCATTTTACTTAGACCCAGTTCATCTAGATACATATCTAATTAATACAGTGGTTTCCCATCAAAAATAAAAGAGAGAAAAAAAAATCAGACCTATATCAATTAAATTGTAGTCTTACACTTAATGAGTCTCATACAGTCTACTTAAATCTAACCCTTTGGGGGAATTTACCCTAATTAACTATTCGTTTTTCAAATGACCAAATATTATCAACCCCATTATATCACATATTGTAATTGTCAAACTACAAATCGTCGTGACGTTTTGCGAGGAGGCTCTAACATTGGCTGCAATGAGCCGAAAGCTCATTGCAGGCTGCAAATACGGACCCTCGCGAAGCGAGAGGCCGCATTTGCGGAGGTGGAGACTCTACAGCGCCTCACACGCGGTTACAAACACCCACACAAGCGGCACTTTACCAACAATATGAACCGCGTGAAATTTACGGAGTTAGCACAAAAACGCGGGACTTAGAAAAAAAAACATTACGACCTTGCAAAAATACGGCTTTAACGGGCGAACCGCGCGCACCGGAAAACTGTCAAAACACAATAAATACACACAAAAAAGATATAAAAAGCATACCCACAGCGAGGGGGGGGGGCGCCCAGGACCACTGCAAGTAAAGTTACACCTCGATTTAAGTCCAAATTCACGAGTTCAGACACACGAAAATCCCCTAAGCGAGAGAAAAATTGGTCGCCGAAAAAAAAACGAAAACGAGGTTACAGGACCCTAAACACGCAAAACAGCACCAAGCACATATGGATTTTCTAAAAAGCCGTACGAGGTAAAGATACACTTTTACTAAGGACGGAAAATCATACACACCAGCATAACAAATACACATTCGCGCCATTTCTCAATGCGGAAGTACACAGCTACACTAACGCCTTTACCTCGCGCACGCACCACATTTACACTACACACTGCACACATTGCTGACACTTACACCTCAGCTCCAGAACCGTGCAAAACTACAGTGGATGCTGCAGGAACATAGAAACAGATTGTCAGCTCTTCAGCACAATGCTTCCTGCATATATTACTTAGGAAAAGTATATTAATGTATTCATTATTTCATTGCCATACAACAATACATATACACAAAAAAAAGACCCTCTAATAGCAAACAAAACAAAAAAACAGCTGCCGCGCAATAAGCACCAAAGGCGCTCATTGCGAGGCATGTGATGAGCGCCGAAGGCTCCTCACGCTAAAAAATTGATAAAACAACATTACCTGCCTTACGATTTCATGCCCGTCATTTTTTGACGGGCAAGTCGCTAGTTCCATATAAATCATATAAAGATGTATCAACTCCCAAGCTTGGGGGAAATTTCCCCTAATTCACCATTCAAATATTCAATATCTAATTATTACCAATATATAATAGTGAAAAAAAATATTTTTATCATGTTTTCTGTTGCTAATCCATAAAGGGAAGATCATATATTTATAAATCAAATTAATATAGAAAACATTTTTCTCATATTCCAGATGAGTCATCTAAAGATGTATTAACTCCCAAGCTTTGGGGAAAATGTCCCCTAGTTTGTTATCCAAATATTCAATGTTCAATTGTCTCTGAGTCTAGCTGAATAGACCTCACCGCTCTTGGACTTATTGAGCCCCAGTTCATAGGATTATATCCTTTATGGCTTCCATCTGGTCGTACCTTATCTCCAATTTGTCAGTTATTCAGGCTTTTTTTTTTTTACCCTTTAATCAATATAATCAATGTTCTTCACCATATTATGTATATAATATTCCAATCAAATTAGGCAGTACTAGCTTATTAGTAACCAGTCACTGTATAAACTCCATAGCATCTCTCATTCAATTAGTTTCTTAGTCTTTGAATTAAGCTGGTATATATGTTAGTTTGTTCTTTATAAATATGTGTCCCAGCCACTTAAGCAGTATTATTGGGAAAACAATTCCTGCTACTTCCAGTCTAAAGATCTCAGACATCTAGTATTATAATGCTTATGGCACTATGTCCCGAGAAAGAAGATTCAATTAAATAGCTGAGTACCACATTTATTTGTGGGAGTATATCCCACAGAAAGAGTTCAGTCATATAACTGAGTGTTGTGACTTACAGCGGGAGCTCTGTGGCATCATAGGTAGGTAGGTGAATCATTTATACATATAGTTGTTATAACCATTTAAAGTAACATGTCCTCATGAGATCCACTCCATCTGCCGAATGTTACTTGTTCAACTAGTTCATCAGTTTTTTAGCCCATTTATAGGAATATCTCCTCCAGAGCTTTAGGCCGGTTAAATAACATAACCATCCAGCGGGCCTCGTGGCCCTTACTACCTCTGTCTCGCGCGCTCACCACAGATCTACTTACGTTGAGCAGCTTCTCACTGGCAGTCAGGCTCCACCTACCACAGAAGCTCCCAGCCTTCCGAACATCAATCAGGAGCAGCCGCCAGGTCAGCCAAAGCGCCGATTACTCAGCTACTCCTCTTTGACGAGATATCTACCCCGAGACCATACAGTGCTGCTCTAACATTGGCTCATGTAACTCAATCAGATCGCAGTCAGAAGATGCAGATGCTTGGAGCCAATCACAAAGGGATACACCTCTTGGGGGTGTATCCCATTCTGATTGGCTGAAGGCAATAGCGCCATCTGATTGGTTTACAAATGACTGATAGGTCCATCAGCCAATCAGAATGGGAAATAGGGATGAATTCCATTCTGATTGGCTCACATCTTTGCGCCTTTTGATTGGCTGAAATATGATTGACATCGTTTTCAGCCAACCACAAGGCGCCATTTCAAACTTTTTACCCAAGCATGCTCCGTTAGATTTTCTTATTTTGTTTAACCAGTTTGTTTTATTTGGAGGTGCCCTGCCACCAAAGACTACAAGGAGGACAGGGGCATCACCTAAAGGTATGTGTGCTATTTAGAATGTATTGGATTGTTGTGTTTATTTATTTATTAATTTTAATATTTATTTTTATCCTTGGGGTGACGGACCAGTGGACATCTAGCAAGCGCCCTTATGGCTGGAACAAAGGCCAGAAAACCATCGTCGCTGGGTAAGGTAAGTGGTCTTATTTACTCTATTCTAGGTTTAGTGAGAGGGGTTGTTTTAGGTGAGATTTAGGTTTGTTTACTGCATGTATTTAGGGGTTTAATTGTATGTAGTTAGCGGTTTAATTGTATGTATTTAGGGGTTTAATTGTATGTAGTCAGGGTTTTTAATTATATATATTTAGGGCTTTTAATTGTATATATTTAGGGTTTTTAATTATATATATATTATGGGGTTTCTATTGTATGATATGTATGTTTTGATTTGTTGTGATATAGTCTTTTTTATTTTCTGTAATTCTAAGTTTTTTAGTTTACTGTAATGTAGGCTTTTTTAAATGTAATTTAGTTATTTTTTATGTAATATGGGTTTTTTATTTTCTGTATTGTTCTTTTTTTATTTTCATTAGTATTCTTTATTATTTTCAGTACTGTAGTTTTTTTTTGTAATTAGTGGAGTAATAGGGATTTTAATAAGGTGTTAGGTAGGTAGTGTAGGGGTTAATGGGGTAGAGGGGGGTTAATAGTGTAGAGGGGGGTTAATAGGGTAGGGTAGGAGGGGCTTTTATATAATAGGGGTTACTGGGCACATTTGGAGTAACATAGTCCCAGTTAGGGTTAAATGGGCCCAGTTAGGAATAACTAGGTCCAGTTAGGGTTAAACTATATAGGGTTATTGGGTCCAGATGGGGTTAAATAGGACCAGATAGGGTTAAGTAGGACTAGCTAGGGTTGCATGGTTAGTGATAAGCTTATAATTAGGTATGGTGAGGGTTAAATAGGGTTAATTACTTAGCTGGGGTTAATTACTTAGAGGTGGGTTTAATAGTCTAGAGGGGGGTTTATTACATAGAAGAGGGTTAATTAGTTAGAGGGGGTTTAATAGTCTAGAGGTGGGGTTAATAGTTTAGAGGTGGGGTTAATAGTGGAGGGGGGTTGATAGTATAGAGGGGGGTTAATAGTGTAGTGTTCAGACTTTGTGTCATGAGGGTCCTGGTGGGGTTAATTAGTGTCTTATAAGGATCTGTATAGACCCTTATGGGACTGAGGGGGTTAAATAGAGGCTCACGAGGCTCTGTAAATAGCCCCATGAGTGATGGGGCTAATTAGGGGCTCATGCGGGGGTAATTACTTAGAGGGGGGTTAATTAGTTAGAGGGGGTTTAGTAGTGTTGAGAGGGCTTAATAGTGTAGAGGGGGGCTTAATCGTCTAGAGGGAAGTTAATCCTTACAAAGAAACATAATGATACAAAATCACACCACAGTCAAAACATACATGGATATCCCTGCACATAGACAGCTCCCCAAATGCAGAAGCTAAGCTAGTCTATTCAATGTGAAATGCCTTGCAAGACTTGCACATCTATTTGAAGTTTACAAATATGGACATATCAGAAATTTAACAGTAACAGAACTGCAATTTAATGTAGATAACTACTATTAATAAATCCCAATTTCCTATCATGTGAGCATAACATATCAACTGACATAAAATAATGGGGGGACTGTCTGTTTTCCTTTCGTTAGATATTTTCTACAATTTATTTAAAAACACAACCTTTTTATGATCCCACTTTAGATCAATTTCACGTTGCTTCAGAAAAGAAAAAACACTTGCTACTACTTTCTAAGGAACTATATTTTCTAAAGAATTTTACTTCTTCTCGAATTCCATTTCTACTCACAAATATTCCCAACTAACACACTGTATTATCACAAAACGGACAGCTTTCACCAGAGTAATCTATTCTTTAAACTATTAAAAACAAATACATTATACATATTTATTGCTGTGGTTTTCAAATCAGAGCTCGCAAGTGGAGATCGCAGGCAAAATTGCTATTCAATTACAGTCTTTTTGCAAGCTCGGATCGGGTGACAAGTTACGGCATTGCGAAAATGGCCGGCATCAAACTTGTAGCCTACACCACTCTGAAGCCTTTGATTTGTCACTTGCGCAGTGCTAAAATCGCAAATCCTTAATCAATAGCCCGATTCCCTCAAGTTCGCAAACGTATCCCAACTCGCAAATCCAAAATAAAGGACACCCGCAAGGGCTTTAGAAGCCTTTACGTATGCTTCCCCGAATGTCCCCACTGCACCTATCACCCACCCACCCCATACACACTCCTAAATGAGATCCCAATGATGCTGGGGTCGCGACCCCCTGCAGGGTCCCCACATTAACCCTTGCATCAGGGCTCCCGCTGCATTTAAAAGTGTTAAATTTCCTGCCGCGAGTTCTTAAAGAGCCTGCGACACACTAATGTGCAATACCGGCCGCTGGGCTACCCCCGCTGCATTTAAAATTCAAATTCCCCACCGCTGGTCCTTAAAGGGCCTGCTCCACAAAAATTGTTAACCCCATGTGAGGGCCCAAGCATTAATTGAAAAGAATGAGTTTTTGGGGCAATTCACTGTTTGAACACACACAAGCCTCAGTAGTTTTACTACTTGTAAGGTAAGTTATTATCTATATTCAGATAATAGGTTAGAGTTATTGTCACTCGCTTTTTACACAGACATTCTTCTATATATAAGGTTATTTGACACGTCATGCCTTTCTCACCATTTTAGAAGTATTTACCATTATGTAAGTGTTTCAGGCTTCCTGTTTCACTTCATTATTCATGTCTATTTTTTACCTGAGCTTTTATTGTTCCACTGTATTCTGTTATATGTAAGTTCAATACCTTATATACATGATGCTATATTGAGGAGTAATTTGCATTATTCACTGATTTTTTTAACTATAAAGTTTACTATATTATATTTTTTATATTGCTATAATCTAATTGTTCCCTATTTACATATTTCACTATCATTGTTCTATATCCGCATTGGTGGATTGTGGGTGTATTTTTATTAATATGTATTTGTATTTAATGGGTAATGGATACAAAGAATGTTATTTGCTAGACATATATACTATCACCATTTATATTACACTACGAGGGGAATATCAGTGTCATGGGGCATTTTATAAAATGTTTATAAATGATGTATTATTTATGTTTTATTATCTGTATTTTAGAATGTATTGTTATTGCTTCAATTTTAACTTTTTTTATGATATAAGTGATATGGATTAATCATGTTAGTGAATATACCATTATTATTATTGTTATGTATATTATCACTATAACTTTTTTATGCTTTTAAATTGTATTATAACTATTGAATATCCCTTGTACGAATAATCCTTGTATACCTACATCTATATCTATACACATATGGACAAACACATACAAAAGAACAAATATGTGTTGTTCTCCTAGGGGATGAGATACTGAGGAAGCTGCGAATAGCAGAGAAACGCGTTTATCCTGTCATCACAATATAACTGGGATTTTTGTACCTGACAACCACACTAGCTTGTGTGCCACAATTTTATCATTACTCGTAATAGTGATTTTTTTATTTCACATTGTTTATGTGGAATAGTATTGTGTATAATAAAGTCCTTCTTTAAATCTATGGGACTTTGTATGATCTATTTCCACGAATCACTATTATTATTCACTTCAATACTTTTGTCGACATCTAAAAACAGTAGTGGATGACCATACCACCAGAGATTGACAAGAACAATCTCACCAATGCTTTTATATACCTCATATTTTTTGAGGGTATTCAGGGTGAGAGTCCAATTTCTAGTTGCACATATCCAGTAGCTTACCTTTTGAATAATCTGCACTAGATAGTGGTGAGCTTTCTCCTACCCCCCCCCCCCCTTTTTTTTCGTTTATCAGCATACTTGATACATTTGTGAACAGTATCAAATAAAGAAGAGCAGCTCCAAGATATATATAGAATACACACTAAATAATATACGACCATCGTAGTCCATCGGAACTAAGACATTGGAAGGATCTGGAAAATCTGAGCGCGAGGCTACCAATTGGGATCCAGTAGCCCAAAAACGTCTCAACCCCATTTTTTTTTTTTTAAACAATGAGTTTTATTGTCACATTTTTAAGAAACATTTCACAGATTTGACCCCGGCACGCAGGCCAGAATGTTCAACATAAGTGCATGACACCCATTACAGTCATATTTATTTATATATATTTACAGAAAACTCTGATTCAATAATGTTGTTGATGTCAGGATGGAGAATAGACTGCTTTAGGTCAAACCTTTTGCTGCTGGTGCATAAATTTATTTTTATTTTTTAAATGTGTGACTTTTTTCTTTTACTTTTTTAATTATAACAACATAACCTATAACTAAACTGGCTTGCTGGCCAACCCTGCGCCCCCCCCCCCCTCCTATTCCTTCCAAATAAACTAACTATTGTAGTGAATTAGTCCCCATGTCGTTCCCTGTTTCCCTCCCCTTCCTAACCTCTTTTGACCATACTTATTGGAGTATGAGTCCTAGATAAATACCAACCGCTATCTCTAACTCCCTAGGTCTATGCCTATATGTACTACCCAAGGGTTCCAAATTTTCCTGTATTTGTCCATTGAGTCAGCCAATAGGTGGGTAATTCTTTCATTGATTGCTATATAGTTAATCTTTTGTTTAACCATCAGAAAATTTAGGTTGCTAGATTTCCAGGATTTGGCAATATGGCTCTTAGCGGCCAAAGTTATATATTGAAGCAGCCTATTTTGGGATGGTGACAGAGTGCTATTGGGAATCCCCAGCAGCATGTTGTCTATAGTCCTGTCCACTGGGGCGTGGAACAAGTCAGAGGCCAACTTCGAAATTGCATCCCAGACTTTTACTACCTGGGGGCATGTCCACCATATGTGGGTAAATGTCCCTGTTGCTTGGCACCCCCTGAAACACAAGTGGCTTTCTGACTTTTTCCATTTTGCAAGCTTCTCTGGGGTAATGTACACCCTGTGGAGCACCTTAATGGAGGTCTCAAGAATGCTGTAGTTAAGGGAGCCCCTGTAAATGTTGGACCATACCACCCGCCATTTGCCTAGGTCCCAGTTCGTATTCATATCAGTTTCCCAGTCAACCATGTGTTTTACCTTGAGTCCTTCTGGTCGGGCATTAAACGTTTTATAAAGCATCCCTAGAATACCCTTTGTTAGTGGGGCCACTTGACAGATTTTAGACAGCCAGTTCATTTCCGGCACCGTATGGTTCTTTAATAAGGAGTGTATAAAATGTTTAAATCTGCAGAAGTTGTAGTGTTCTGACAATGGCAAGCCATGTTTGTCCCTTAAGTTTTCGAAGGAGAGGATTGACCACTAACTAACCACTCTGCCAGCCTATCTAGTTTTTCATTCTTCCACCAATGTTGGGAGATCAGGTTCAAGCTTATTGGCATCTGCGGGTGATTAAGGAGCGAGGTCATATAAGATAGCTTTGGGAAGATTTTTGTGTGCTTACGGACCCAGTTCCAACATGTTAGCTTGTGCTTTACCATTGGATTAGGTAAGTTTCTAATTTTGGGGGGCATATCAGGAAGCCACATAATCGTGTCCCAGGTCAACGTCCACATTGATTGGTTTTCTATATAAATCCATGCTGGTTAGTGGGTCGCAGAGTGGGCAATTGGTAAAAAGGATAGTTGAGCGGCCTTGTAATAGAGTTTAATATTTGGACAGGATAGTCCTCCATCTAATTTGTGTAGATACATAATTTTTTTTGCAATTCGAGATGGACCGTGATTCCAAATAAACCTAAAAATTTGCCTTTGAAAATTAGAAATATCTTTATTTTTTACTGGAATAGGGAGAGTTCTAAAAAGGTAAAGGAGTCTGGGCAAAATGTTCATTTTTATAGTATGAATTCTCCCTACCCATGAAAGGCGAAATTTCGTCCATCTACCCAAGTCTGTAATTAAGGTTTTTAGTAAAATTGAATAGTTAGCATTATATAGGTCATTTAAATTTGCAGTTAACCTAATACCAAGGTAGTTTATATATTTAATGTCCCAATTGAATTTTTATCGTTCCTGTAGCCTATTTTTCTCTGCAGCAGGCAAATCAATAGCTAGTGTTTCTGTCTTCTCTAAATGTAATTTTAAGCCCGAAAGTTGACCAAATTTTTCTAAAGTTTTAATGAGCTACGGAACCGAGTGAGTTGGGTTGGACACCACACTCAAACCCATTTTAAATAGTAGCCATGGAATTTCAGCCAGTAAGTAAATGTTTTTTATTTCACATTTTGCGGCACTAGATACTGCTATATGGTAAACATGGTTTGTTTTTGTTAAGTCATGTCTGGATTTTGAGTACATCTGATAGAGGAGAATCAGTAGAGTATGCAAACATTTTTTTGCATGAAAAAATACCAAAATAAACATTATTATACTTACCCTAAAGTTTGCTAAATCGCCTGTCTTTGCAAGCTCCTTTTTTAACACCCCTAGAAAATCCCCTTGATACAATGTTTTGGATGCATCTAATTGACCCAAGTTTGTCTCTCACTAGATTCTGGGACCTGAGTTCTGACCTGAAAATCACATGGACTTCTACACTTCCTCTTCATTCACAGAGTGCACAACAGAAAGTATTGAGTGACAGTGTGACAGTTGTGTATGTCTCTGCCTGTCAGTGGTGACACTCAGAGCTTTGTGTCTGAGATTGTGTGCGACTGTGTGGCACATTGTATGTTACCCTGTTAGTATCTATGCGAAGATAATCACATACACAGATATGTATGTATGTGTGTGTGTGATTATATGTATGTGTTTAGTCATAAACCAATATTTATATGTTACCTTTTAATTTTTATGTCAAGTTTATATCTGTGCTGTTCCTTGCCACACTGAGAATACAGGACCCTGCACATGGTGCTGTCACACCGTGGATCTCCCTTTATCTTGGACCAAATCCGTCTGATACCCTCCTGATGTGAAGACTATGAGAAGCTCTTATCTGCTCCACATGATACTTATATGGGTTTCCAATCTGTATATTTTGGTTGGGAAACAGCAGACATGGTGTATGAATTTATATATTTTGTGAGCAGAGTGTGATTTATAATGTATACATTTCCATATTTCTATGTTGTATTACTAATTATTATTCCGCTGTACATTACACTTTCATTTTCTTCAATAAAACTTTTAAACATTACTGATTTTTATATTTTTCTTTTTATACTTATGTTGGTTCCATTATATACCACTGTTTTGTTTACTTTCACCTTTTTATTATTTGCTACTCCTCATTTAGAGGAGATACTGGATTTATCCAGGAAATAATTACATCTTATTCTCTTCCAAGGGGAAAGAGGATGCACTCTAGGGCCACCCTCATTCCTGGAACAAGAATACACTTGTAATAATGCAAAGAGGATTTGTCATGTAATTATTAATGTTTTTCTATTCTACTGTTAATATGTACACTCTATTTTTTGTTTATTCACACTATGAGCAATTGCATCTACGCCTACGACTCCAGCCAAGCTCCTGACGATTCAGCAAGAGTTTTCAAGTCCTTTCCAGTCCAGCGTATACCAATAGATCTTTGAAAAGGTAACACTTTGACTGAGCCTAATCACTCCAACCATATCCGATATGGCTGACATCACATAATGTAAGGGGGTTCAATACAGCTTTCAAACGGAGAAAAGATTTCCTATTCTACAAAAAGTATAAACCATCAGTAATCTTTATGCAAGAGACCCATTTTGCCCCAGATAACGTTCCCTTGTATTTACACAGGGACTACCGTAATTTTCACAATATTAACCAGCAGTGGCGGCCCATTCATTGGGGCGTCGGGGCAACCGCCCCCCCCCCCCAACAATTTTCAGCCGCTGCAACAATTTTCAGTCACTCTACCACTAGATTACACATTTAATTCATATGTACTCTAATAAAATAATAAAATATTATCTGTTTTTCAGCATTCATGTGTTCTTCTGTATGCTTTCGTTAAAAATATTCACCTGGAAGACTGTCATTTTAAGATAACAGCTTATAAGATTACAGCCCCTTGTATCCCTTCACTGCTGTGTGCAATCTCCCAATGCTTCCCTGGACGCTGTGTGATCATATTACCAACCCTTAGACAGTGTCTGAGTGAGTCATGACCGTTAATCAATTACGCCCAGCAACCAGGGAGAAGCTATGCATGGGCAGTGAGAATGTATTCATTTGAATGACTGACAGCCTTTCAGCATCAGCCAATGAATGCTGGAAAGCTGTCTAGACCCACCCAGACCGTTAGCCAAGGGCGCCCACTAACTAATAGAGACTCGTGTTTCTGTGTGACTCACAGGTGCCCTGCTATATATACACCCCTGACCCCATAAGCCAGCCCTCTCTGTTTCCCGCTCCTGCTGAGAAAGAACCCATCACCCCACTCTGCCAAAGCCCCTAGTCCCCCTAATAAAACGAAGGGTCCCCCAGCTACCCCACTATGTCTGCCTGCCACACACACACACCCACCAACTTACCTACCTAGGCCCGCAAGCCTGGGCAACCCCCAATCACCCCCGCAGTAGACCCATTGGGCCTGTGCCAACCCCAATGACCCTCATGGGGCCTGTGCCACCCCCCGATCACCCCCATGGGGCCTGTGCCACCCCATGATCACCCCCATGGGGCCTATGCCAACCCCCACAGTAGGCCCATGGGGCCTGTGCCAACCCCTGCAATAGGCCCATAGGGCCTGTGCCGACCCCCGCAGTAGACCCATGGGGCCTGTGCCAACCCCCGCAGTAGGCCCAAAAGACTTGTGCCACCCCCGATCACCCCCATGGGGCCTGTGCCACCCCATGATCACCCGATCACCCCCATGGGGCCTATGCCAACCCCCGCAGTAGGCCCATGGGGCCTGTGCCAACCCCGCAGTAGGCCCATAGGGCCTGTGCCAACCCCCGCAGTAGGCCCATGTGGCCTGTTTCAACCCCCGCAGTAGGCCCATAAGGCCTGTGCCACCCCCCGATCACCCCCATGGGGCCTGTGCCACCCCCGATCACACCCCTAGGGCCTGTGCCAACCCCCGCAGTAGGCCCATGGAGCCTGTGTTAATCCCCGTAGTAGGGCCATAAGGCCGATGCCAACCCCCCGCAGTAGGCCCATGGGCCCTGTGCCAACCCCCGAAGTAAGCCCATAAGTCCTGTGCCAACCCCCGCAGTAGGACCCTAAGGCCTGTGCTAATCTTCGATCACCCCCATGGGGCCTATGCCAACCCCCGATCACCCCCCCTGTAGGCCCATCGGGGCCTGGCCAACCCCCACCCCAACCTACCTAACTATCAACCTACCTACCTAACTACCACCCTGACCCAACTACCAACCCAGTGACCACACCCCACCCTGACCCAACTACCAACCCACCTACCTACCCCCGTGACCCAGTGACCACACCCCACCCTGACCCAACTACCAACCCACCTACCTAACTACCACCCTGACCCAACTACCAACCCAGTGACCACAGCCCACTCTGACCCAACTACCAACCCACCTACCTAACTACCACCCAGACCCAACGACCCCACCCTGACCTATCTACCAACCCACCTGCCCATGCTACCAGTTAAACAGACAACACAACCCCCCCCCCCCCCCCCCCATATTTTTATTCCATTTTTCAAAGTGACAGGCAATGGATCTTTAACATTGCAGTTAAAATAAAAAGGATACTTTGCCTGACACTTTCAAAGATGGAATAACCATATGGGTAGGGGAAAAAAACAATAAGTAAACATAACAGCACATACCTTCCAAATTGACCCCTCCAGCGGCGGCCTTCTGCCCTGGATAGTCGGGCATTCCAATCCATGTTGATTGAAGCCCATGTCCTCCAATGTTGCTAGAAGCCCATGTCCTCATCTTGATTTAAGCCATTGTCCATCCTTTCTGGCCCCTGGCAATAGGCCTCCACCTAAAAAAAACGAGGCTCTATAAAAAAAAAAAAACACTGAGCTAATGAAGCTCCTCCTTCGAGTAGCTCCCCTTGGCGACTAATTGATTTTTTCCCACGCTCCGCCTTTTATTCTAATTTTTGAGGACCCTGATTGGCTGAAATTTTGATTGACATTGATTTCAACCAATCAGAGTCTTGTAAAAATTAGAATAGCAGGTATGGAATCCTGGAAGGGCAAAAAAGGTTAGTGTGACCCTGTAACATGTATAGCACATAAATAGCACTGTAATATGTATAATAAATAATAGTTCATATAATATGTACTATTATTTATAGTATTATACATATTACTGTGCAATTTATGTGCTATACATGTTACAGGAAATGTAGTAATATTTATTATTCATATTACAGTGCTATTTATGTGCTATACATGTTACAGGAAATGTAGTAATATTTATTATACATATTACAGTGCTATTTATGTGCTATACATGTTACAGGATAATATCCTGTAACATGTATAGCACATATATATAGCACTGTAATATGTATAATAAATAATGTGTAATAAAAATACATATGAACAATTATTAAATAAAAATGGTCCTGATTGGTCATTTAAGGTTTTTGAGGTACTGTTTGGGCCTATATGGTCCTGATTGGTCATTTAAGGTACGGTTTGGGCCTTTATGGTCCTGATTGGTCATTTAAGGTTTTTAAGGTATGGTTTGGGCCTATATGGCCCTGATTGGTCATTTAAGGTTTTTAAGGTATGGTTTGGTCCTATATGGTCAAACTTGGTCTGTTAAGGTTTTTGAGGTATGGTTTGGGCCTACATGGTCCTGATTGGTCATTTAAGGTTTTTAAGGTACGGTTTGGGCCTATATGGTCCTGATTGGTCATTTAAGGTTTTTAAGGTACGGTTTGGGCCTATATGGTCACACTTGGTCATTTAAGGTTTTTAAGGTACGGTTTGGGCCTATATGGTCCCACTTGGTCTTTTAAAGCTTTTGAGGTACGGTTTGTGTCTATATGGTCCTGATTGGTCATTTAAGGGTTTTGAGGTACGTTTTGGCCATTTATGGACCTGATTGGTCATTTAAGGTTTTTGAGGTGCGGTTTGGGCCTATATGGTCTTGATTGGTCATTTAAGGTTTTTAAGGTACGGTTTGGGCCTATATGGTCACACTTGGTCTTTTAAGGTTTTTTAGGTACGGTTTGGGCCTATTTGGTCCTTATTAGTTATTTAAGGTTTTTGAGGTAAGGTTTGGGCCTATATGGTCCTGATTGGTCATTTAAGGTTTCTGAGGTATGGTTTGGGCCAATATGGTCCTGATTGGTCATTTAAGGTTTTTGAGGTACGGTTTGGGCCTATATAGTCCTGATTGGTCATTTAAGGTTTTTGAGGTACGGTTTGGGCCTATATGGTCCTGATTGGTCATGTAAGGTACTGTTTGGACCTATATGGTCCTGATTGGTCATTTAAGGTTTTTGAGGTACGATTTGGGCCTATATGGTCCTGATTGGTCATTTAAGGTTTTTAAGGTATGGTTTGGGTCTTGAACGGTCTGATTGATTTTTTTTGGTTTATATCACCCCAGGTACAAACAATCTGTGGCAGCAGATTTGTTTGGATTCGTTGGTTGACTTACTGAATGTAAACACCCAGAGAAGTAGAGCCAACTGATGGTGAGTGTCATTGCTTTCATTTTTCTGTTAATGCGTATAGGTGCAATTTGGATATTGCTGTAGTCTTGTCACATGAGTTTTTTCAATCTATATTGTATACCAATGAATTTAACACATTGTTACTTTGCTTCATGACATTGCTGCAGTGCTGATCATGTATTTCAATGGGCGGGGAAAGTATAAGGTCATTGGGAGGGGCATATAAAGGTCATTATGACATCAGGGGAAGGGGTTTAAATAGGTGTGGTTTGTGTAAGGGGAGGAGCCAAGTTTTTCCCTGGCGCCCCCCCAACTTGAAAGTTCACCAGCCGCCACTGTTAACCATTAAATTAAAAAAAGCATGAGCAGCAATCCTGTTTCATAAAGACTTTCCATTTAAATTAGAAAACAAAAAACTAGATAAAGATGAAAATTATATTATCCTAAAAGGAATACTATTAAACAGGAAAAAGTCTTTAGTTAATGTTTATGCCCCTACAGTCTCCCTTCCCAGGGCTTTAATTAAACTTCTCCATACCTTAAACACTTTGGACACAGGGAAAATATTTTTTTGGGCAACATTAATTTAGCTGTCCAAACAAATCTAGATAGATCAGGACAAAATACAAGCACTAGATATTCCCAAAAGATACAAAAATTGAACACACTCTTAATAAAAATTGGCTTAGTAGACGACTGGAGAGGGAATCATCCTCTAGACAGAGAATACACATATTATTCACCAACTCTTAGCTCCTATTCTAGAATTGATGTCCTTCTAATAGACTCTAGCTTATTTGGTCATTCTAAAAAAAGCCCACATTATCCCATGCCCCTGGTCAGACCATGCAGCAGTAAGCATTAACTTAGATCTTGACCTGAACCTCAAAACAAGGTTTCACTGTAGATTAAATGAATCCCTTGTATCCAACCCCGACATTGTTACCAACATTTCTAAAGAACTAGAATTATACTCTTATACTAACGATAATCCAGAAACAAAGATAGGGTAGCTTTGGCTTGCACATAAAGCCTTTGTTAGAGGATCCATAATAAGATTAGCATCTTCACATAAGAAAAATCTAAACCTCAAAGAAACAAAACTCCTTAAAGAACTACATGTACTGGAAAGACAAAACCAAAATTAAATTCTCCTCAACTACCAAGTCTAAAATCAACAAAATTAGACTTGAATTAATGCAGCATAATTTTTTTAGTCAAGCAAATATATTATTCCCCATGTTGGCAAGAAGGTTAAGACCTGCATTGATGAATACTCTTATTCGGACAGATCTCAGGATTGAAAGTTAATTTAGATAAGACAGAAGTGATAAGGTCTTCTCTCCCCCCACAAATGCTAGAACTTTTAAAAAGCAAGTTTTCATTTGCTTGGCCAGAAAATGTTATCACATATTTAGGCATTAACGTGACCCCTGACCTGTCTAGATTGTATGGGACCAATTATACTCCTCTAATAAAAAAATGAATTGCTGACACTAATAAATGGAGTAAATACTCCCTTTCCCTAGAGATATATAAAAACTCCAAAAATACCTTACAAGATTTACATGGAACAATAAAAAAACCTGCATAGCAAAATCATTCCTGTTTGGTAGCAAAAAAATAGGAGGACTATCCTGTCCTAATTTGAGATCATATTTTAGGGCAGCTCAGACTTCCTTTACTCCTCAGGCTCACTCAATTGAACACCAACCCATTTGGATATTTATCGAGAACCAACAGCTAAAACCATATAAATGTGACTCAATAATCTTGACCCCCACCATACCTTCCAAAATTACCAAACATAAAAATCCTCTAATAATACTCTCACTTTCAACCTGGAATTATATTAATTATAAGGTAATTGGTTACTAAATAACCAATTTAATTTGAACATACCAAAGCAGAATTTGATATCCTGTTAAAAGAACACTATAATTACTGTAAAATTAGGCACCTAATCACCACTCTGATCAGAAATTGGGGATCACCCCAAACTAGATTGCTATCTCTCATTAGATACAAAACCCCTTTGACTAAAGGGGCTTTGAGCTCCCTTTATGCAATCATAAATGAACCTCCAAAAACTTTAAACCTTCATTTAGGGAAAAATGGGAGGCTGACATGGGCTTACGTTGAGACTCTCCTAAATGGGAAAGAACGTGTACAAACTTAATTAAATGCTCACGGAATTACAGATTATTGGAAACGACATTTAAAAATTTGCATAGAGCTTACTACACCCCTGACATAATGCACAAAATGAATCCCCAAACTCCAACCAATTGCTTTAGGCAATGCCAAACAATAAGTACTTTCATCCACACGTGGTGGGAATGTCCAGTTGCCCAACAGATTTAAACCAAAACCATAGAACTAGCATCTAATATTCTTAAAAAAAAAGATAGATAGATATTTGCCTTCTGGGTAACCATACCCCTTTACTATCAAAAAAACAAAATAAATGGCGACAGTATCTAATGCTTTCCACTAAAAACCACCTGGCCCTTAAATGGAAGACCCCAAAACTTATTTTGAGAGAAGTGATCATTAAACTGAATGTTATAATGATTAATGACAGACTTACCCATACGATAGCAAACACATACTCCATATTTCTAGAGACTTGGGACTTGTGGCTTAGTTCACCCCATACAATAAACATTTTATAAAAAACTAAAGGCCTTGTTGACCCCTCTCCAAACATAGCACTTATGTTTGTGACCATAAAGCTCTTTTTTGGTCTTGTCACTCCAAATTACAGTGTGCCAAAAGCTGTGAGGCGTGTCAAGGTGTTTTGTCGGGCATAGGTCTAAGATGACCTGCCTATCTTGGGGTTCACAATCCCTATAAATAAATAAATATATATATATATATATATATATATATATATATATATATATATATATATATATATATATTGGTGGCAATGTATATAAACATATGTTTATTGTGGAAGTGCTTTATTTGTTTATTAAAAATAATCAATTTGTTGGTGGCAGTAGTCAGTGACAGACACACACACAGTTCTGCACAGTGACAAACACACAAATCTCTGCACGGTGACAGGCACACGCATAGCTCTGTACAGTGACACACAGCTCTTCACAGTGACACAAAGCTCTGCACAGTGACACACAGACCCTGCACAGTGAAAGGCACACACAAAGCTCTGCAGAGTGACACACATTCATAGCTCTGCACAGTGAGGCAAAGTTCTACACAGACACACAAAGCTCTGCAGTGACACACACACAAAGCTCTGCACAGTGACACAAAGCTCTGCAGAGTAACACACACACAGCTCTGTACAGTGACACACATTCATAGCTCTGCACAGTGACACAAAGCTCTGCACAGTAGTGAAACAGTGCTGCCAGAGCAGAAGCCATGCTGATGTTTGTTAGGAGCAGGGGTCTGATGTCACTCCTTGTTGCTGATTGACTTATTTGCCAATCAGCATTGCACATATGAAGGGAGGCCAGAAAGTGGTTAAAATTAAAACCAAAATGCTTTACACTGATTAGGGGTTTCGTTTGCCTGTGCCTGCACCTCCTAGAGGTGTCAACATCATCGTTAGACTGAAATTAAGTTATAGCCACAAATATAAAGTTTGAACAGACAAGCTGCAGATTTTAAAGAAGGTTTGTGTCTAAGGATTTTAAAAATGCAGTAACCCAGGAAACTTAGGTATGCCTTTAATGATATTTATTTTCATGTTATAGTGCCCCTACTCCAGTGCGCTTTTCTTTCCAAGACTGAGTCACCTCGTATCCTGCAGCAAATATAATGCCATGGAGACAGCTGCCACAGCCACCCCACAGTGGGACAGTGGAGACTGTCCCTGTGAAATTAGTAGGATGTACTATAACAGGGTACTTATTTAATTTAGGGGAGCCAGGGGAAGACCACCTCTGTATGGAAACCATAGTATTATCCAAATCAGACCTAAAAGACACCCCCTGGGAAGAACCAGATATGATAATATTTCTAGATGGGTCATGTAAGATGAACCCAGATGGGACTAATGCTACAAGATATGCTGTAGTAACAGAATATGAGGTATTAAAAGCTAGAAAACTTTGTGTAAGATATCAAGAGGGAAAACTGTAATTATTTACACAGACAGTCAATAAGCTTTCTGTATGTTTAGAGATCCCTGAAACTATAATCCTAACTCAGGAAGAAACTTCAACACATATAGATTAAGAGATTCTGAGAGGCATGCAAAACAATCACCTGAAACAGAGAAACAATACTGGCTCAAGCAGGGAGCTACATTAAACAGAGAAAACATTTATGTTTGCCTATAAGGCAAACCCATGTAACCTACATAGATATGCGGCATCATTGAACCAAGGGGTAAACCATGTCTCAACAGGAGGGGTGGTAGATATAATATCTAAAATATTGCCTAGTTTTCCAAGTGGGTTGAGACAACACCTTCTGCAAACCCAGATGCTATCACAGTAGCAAAAACACTACTAATCCAAATAATCTCTAGGTTTGGTTTACCAGAGAAAATCAGTAGTGGCGATAGATGCCACTTTGTGAATAGTGTAATCTCCCACTTTAAGAAAGCGCTACACATCAAATTAAAATACCACTGCTTGTACCATCCACAATCAGCAGGGTTAGTAGAAAGAACAAATGGTATAATTAAGTCAAAACTGAGAAAAACAATGACAGAAACAGTTAATAACTCAGTATATTGCCTCCACTGATAATTATGAACATGCACATCTTACCAAACAAAAACAATCTAACCCCTTTTGAGATATTATATGGTAGGCCATTTTACATTCCTGAATTTAGACCTTTTGTCAGCCAGGGTGAGCATATGAGTAACAATCTAGCAGATTATATGACAAAAATGTTAAAACAAAGAGAAATTACTATTGTGAATGTTTCTCCTCCTCAGGAATACCGGGTACTACCTACACTGATAAGGCCAGGTGAATAGGTACACCAGGTAGGAAGGCCCCTGCCAAGTTATGCTGGGTACTCCGACAGCTGTGAAAATTGCAGAGAGAATTCCCTGGATACATCTGAACCACTGCAAGAAGGTGTCCCTGCCAGTGTCCTCTCAAGAACATTACCACTGACCAAACAACCCCCTCTCCGTCTGACACACAAAGTCTGGCTATAAAGTGGAGTGGAATCAATAGGGCCACTCGTCTCAATAGTCAGGAAGGTCCAATGATGAAGCTGGGTTGCAGTGCATACTGCAACTCTTCAAAAAAAGAAGGTCCATAACTGTA
The DNA here is from genome assembly GCA_027410445.1 of Discoglossus pictus. Classification (NCBI taxonomy): domain Eukaryota; kingdom Metazoa; phylum Chordata; class Amphibia; order Anura; family Alytidae; genus Discoglossus; species Discoglossus pictus. The sequence goes on along the minus strand of CM050165.1, from coordinate 223,171,223 downwards.
ACACAATGCGCTACCTGTTTCCATCAGTAGAAAAGGTACAGCGTCCCCTGTTCATGCAATATGAAGAAAATTACACCTATTTTTTCAGGAAATTGATGACAGGAAGAGAAGTAGGAAACCTCACGTGGTTTAATGAAACCATTAGTATCACTCATGACACCCCGGACTACAAGAAAGAATGGTTTATCGATTACATAACTGGAAGAGCAGATGTATGGTGATTTTGTGGAAGGCTGAAAATACAACCGATGTTGCCCCCAAACTGGACTGACACTTGTGCTCAAGTACCCCTGGTTATGCCTCTCTACTTATTACCAACTGTAACAACCATGCAGACGGGACATACAGTAGCTACATACTTACACAAAGTAAGAGATCAGCCCCCATGGGCAGCTTCGACCAACGTATCTACATTGATTCTATTGGAGTACCACGAGGAGTCCGAGATGAATTTAAAGCAAGAAACTAGATAGGATCCAGATTTAAGTCCCTATTCACTCGGTGGGTGACAATAAAAAAAAATGTGAACTGAATAAGCTATGATTACTATAACCAACAGAGATTTGTAAACTATACCAGAAAAGTAGTACACGACCTAGCAGAACAGCTAGACAAAATACTAGTCTTATGGCCTTGCAAAACCAAATGGCCCTTGACATGCTATTGGCCAAGGAAGGAGGGGTATATAAAATGTTTGGAACTGCTTGTTGAACCTTCAGCACCAACAATACTGCCCCTGATGGGTCTCTGACAAAATCCATGGACGACTGTATATATAAATGAAGGCCAGTATAAAGTGGGGAGGTGGTACCATGTACATTTTTTAATTATTATAATTTTAACTTGCAAAGGTAATTATCTAAGTATATATATTGTATGTACCAACAGGAGTGGAAAAGTGTAAAGATATATTAAGAACACAAAAGAAAAAAGGACACCTATATATCCACACCTGTATACCATCCGTAGTTATAATGAGCAGTAATGAGCAGAATTATTTAAGTGAAATTATTCAGTAAAAGTTCATAATTTATTCACAAAATTAATCTACAATGCATATTCTAAAAACATTTAAAAATTAGGCAAGGACAATCATCGGTTATATGTATTATCTCAGTATCTTGTTATCTGTACAATACTTTAAACACAAATAGACAGTTTTTTTAATAAATCACCTGATCTAAATTTGGTGGTAGCGGAGCCCACCATTTACTCCTGTTATACGAATCTAAATACACTGTCTAGGAAATAAAATTTAAATGTGAAAAGAAAGAAAAAATGCTAAATAAACTATTACTGATGGTGGAACTGGGGATCCACCGATGACCCCCCTAACCTTTTTGTGATGAAGAGCTTACCTACTCTAAACTAAATGTATTATCACCTTTTGTGATTGCATAGGTGCAAATAAAGTGCTCATGATATAAATTACATAACATTAGATTCCTAGACAAAGCATAAAGATATCTTATAAAGGCATAATATATATGTATATATATATATATATATATATATATATATATATATATATAAATAAATGCACTGCAGATTGCTATTAATGCAGCATCTATGGATATTGAAAAAAGTTAGGGGTCGTGGCTCAGGTATAATACATAAGTACCAAATCCAAATTAATAAGTTCAGGGTGCTCCTAAGGATATATAGAAGCTAATGGTACAAAGAGAAAGGAAAGATCCTTTTGTAGGGCACACCTGAAAATCCTAATCTCAGAATATCTATGGATATTGTGCTGATAATATAATGTAAATAAGCCTGACTAGTGTCATATGTTGTGAAACAGTTTAAATATATATATATATATATATATATATATATATATATATATATATATATATAAATACTATTATAAGAAATGCAAAAGCCAAAGGCTATTTAATGGTATATTACTCTTATTCTGTCTGTACAAATATGCTGAGTGCAAATATTATATAACAGATAAAATCAATTATAATATTCTATTGTATTAGTACAGATATATATATTTCAAGATATTACAAGCAGCATGAATGTATCAGAAAAAGGTATATTGCAATGTATCCATATGTGCAAGTATGCTAAGTGCAAATATTATATTAAATATGAAATCAATTGTATTATTCAATTGTATTAGTACAGATATACATTTAAAGATAATACAAGCAGCATAAATGTATCAGATGGAAAAACTTATCATTTGTAAATGAGAGTCCAAAGGCTGTACAAGCCTTGTGTGCACCAAAAAACACCAGTATCCAGCAAATGCTGCCAGTGATGTCTCAATCGTGTGACAGGACAGGTCAACGCGCTTGTTTCGCGTCACAACGCTTCCTCATGGACCTGTTGAGTGTGGGCATATTGCCAGTACTTTATAGTGTGTTGGAAGGAGAGGTGGCTTTGAAGTTTAACAGTTTCCAATCCTTGCAATCGGATTCTTAGCTTCAATAAACGATTATTAGAGAGCATATATCTAGGAAATGAACATATAAAGATTAGCAATATAAATGAATCCAATATATGTTAATATATATAATGTATTAATTAAATCACATGGCAGAGCATTGTATAGTACAATAAAGGTTTTTAAACACAAATATGTCTGTTGATAGGCAAAAAATTAAATGTAGTAAATTGAAGCCTATCCAGTTTCTACCAAATCATTCAACCTATGTGCATCACATATATAGTTGTGAGCATACGAGTTGTTGCTATCGCTTGCGCGCTCCATGTCAACAACTGAGGCCCTCGCATAGCGAGGGCTGCGGGCGAGGGTCCTTCCCAGCAACTGCGACCCTTGCAAAATTTACGTTACAACGCACACAACACGACCCAACAACCGGGACCCTCGTAAACTTTACCTCGCAATGCAAAAAACATACAAGACATGTTACCACACATTACGACCTCGCAAAAATCGGCCGCAACTCGCGAACATCACAAAATTCAAAACACCAAAAATACACACAGCACATACATAAAAAGCTTACCTACAGCAAGAGGAAGCATCCAGGACCTCAAAAAAACAACTTACACCTTCAGTTAAGTAAAAATAAAAGTTTAGACACTAAAAAAATATCGCTAAGCGAGAGAAAAAATGGCCGCCGAACAAAACGAAAACGAAGCTACAGCACTCTAACCACACAAAAAACCACAAGAAACTCGCAAAACAGATACGAGACACGTTACCACACATTACGACCTCGCAAAAATCGCCTGCAATTCGCAAACATCACAAAATTAAAAACACAATAAATACACACAGCACATACATAAAAAGCTTACCTACAGCAAGAGGAACCATCCAGCACCTCCAAAAAAACAACTTACACCTTCAGTTAAGTAAAAATAAAAGTTTAGACACTAAAAAAATCTCTAAGCGAGAGAAAAAATGGCCGCTGAACAAAACGAAAACGAGGCTACAGCACTCTAACCACGCAAAACACCACAAGAAATTCGCAAAACACCACAAACGACCTACGGATATTCCGCTAAGACGCATACCACATATCACCCGCCATTTTACGCTAATGCGGAAGTACACAACTACGCTAATGGTTTCAGCTCGCGCACGCACACTATTACACTGCACACGTTCATCACACTTACACAGCAGCTCCACACCACTAATGCTGCAGCAACATCAACACAGATTGCCAGCTCTTCAACACAATGCTTCAAAATAGGTAAAGTATATTCATTTATTAATTGTATTATATATTTCAGTAGTACACACAAAACACCATTGGCTACCTTACAATTCCATTGCCGTCATTTTTTGACGGGCAATTCGCTAGTATAGTTATAAAAAGCAAATCAAGTAGAATGCTGTATAAATCTGCACTAGAAAGAATTGCACACTAAATATTATAATAGGATAATTTATGTCAGAATGATTTTAAAGGGGCATACTCTGCACATTTCTTACATTTGCCATTCTTGATTAAACAGTGGAAAACTTAATCAGATATCATATATCAAGGAAGTAAGCAAGTATAGGAGAGACATCATAGATTAAATCAATGTGTATTGATATTAATCTCATTAATTAATTATTGAATAATATAATGATTGATTTTAAACATGAAAGAGTCTGATCAGAGTCCTTTGCTAGGCAATTTTTTTTTATTAAGTATAATAAATAAAACTTGTTGAATTTCTACCTGGTATTTCTATATTATATAATGCAAAGAAAAAGAGTACAAAGTTGCATTGCAGCAAATTACTCACAAAAAATATTGCTGAGATAATTTATATCAATGATTTGAAAAGGGGCATGCTCTGCTAGTTCTTATATGTGCCATTATTTAAACAGTAGATGATCTCCTAAAACTGGACCTAATTGATCTAAGAACACCATCATACATTGGAACCAGATGATTAAGTAGGAATTAAGACTAAATAGTTATACTATAGAAAGGGCATAACGCTGTTATTCTCATTTAGACCATATGGTACCACTGAAATAAATAGGGTGATCCATTTTGTCTCTATTCTGAGGAGTTCTTGTTCTAAATTGCCTCCCCTAATCCCTAATTTTTTGCTTTGAAGGACTCTGCAAGTTAATTCCGGTTTACTATTATGAGCTATCATACAATGTCTTGTCACAGAGGTTGGAATTTAGTTTTTTTTGCCATAAATGGGATGATTCTGGTGGTGGCAACAGCATGCGTTGTTTGTTGTGCTGTCTGGCTGACCCCGGGTGCTGATGCATGCTGTCTGACTGTGCCACTAGCTCGTTGCGATGACCTCCCTCTGCTTCCAACTCGTCTCCTCCTCCTCTCTGTCTCCCCATCTGAACTTTCCCCCTGTTCTTCTTCTCTTCTAGCGGGCACCCACGTGACATCCACGGACGCATCGTCATCATCATCACCCGCCTCACTTGTATATGACAACTGAACAAAGGAAGCAGCAGCGGGTACATCATCATCCTCACATCGTACATACTTGTGTGTAATGCTGCCTGACTGAGACATATCCCTGTTATCTACATCCTCTGTCAATAATGGTTGCGCATCACTCATTTCTTCAAACTGATGTGTAAATAACTCTTCTGACTGATCAATTGAATTGGCTGTGGTACTAGTGTTGGTGGTGGCGGCAGGCGGGTGAGTGGTAACTTGAGAGGTGCCCGATGCTAAGCTGGAGGAGGATGGTGCGTCAATGTTCCAAGCGGAAGCTGTAGAAGATTGGGTGTCCTGTGTTAGCCAGTCAACTACGTCCTCTGAACTTTTCAAGTTCAGGGTAACTGGCCTCTGAACACTGGGCATTATTGTAGGGCCAAAGGGAATCTCAGCACCACGACGGCCTCTGCAGGGTGTCTTGCCTCTGCCTGTCATTTTTTTTTTTATGTAGACTGCTGGTACCCCAAATAGATTGGATTGGTTGAACTTGGCACAGTGTATTTTAAAATTATGAGAAAACATGTTCTGTAAACTAAATAAAAATCATTTTAGAAAGTTGAGAGAAAAAGAGCACACCATCTACAGCCCACTGGGAGACAAACTCATCCATTCCCCCAGTGGACAAATCCAGGTGGTACTCTGCCCGGATACGGGAGCGCACCAGCACCCGGAACATGGCCTCAGGTGACAAGGGAACCCCCCCAATCAAACACTGCTTCCTGGACTTATATATAGCCAATTTGGCTAATGCCAGGAGCAGGTTGATGAGGAGGTCCCTGGCCTTATTGCCCCGGGACACTGGGCGCCCAAAAATAAAAATGTGAGGGGAGAAATGCAGCCAGAACTGCAGGAGGAGGCCCCTCAAGAGTGACAAGAGGGGCTGCAGTCTGGCGCAACTAAAATAAATATGATACACGGACTCTCCCTTGCCACAGAATGGACAAGTGGAGGGAGAGTCCATGAATTTAGCTAAGTACTCTCCCGTGCTCAGTGCACCATGGAGCACTCTCCAACTCAAGTCCCCGGTGGGTCGTGGAACTAAATCAGAATAAAGTTCCCTCCACCGGGGCCTCTTGCCCTCGTCAGTCGGTAGGACCCACCTCCAGATGGTATCGGGACGGGTCACGAGGGCAAGGAAGTGCACTGTATGGAGCACGAGAGAATATAAGCTCTTCCTCGGCATGCCGCGAGAGCATGCCGAGGGTATGTCCCTCAACTTTGAGAGGTTGGGGACAGGAAGAGCCTGAGGGGAAACACGGGGCTTGTGTCCAATGCAAACAGCCGGAGCAGGGGTGTTGAAAGGTGCATGTGGCACTCCGGCCTGCAAAGCCCCGCGAAGGAAGGTGCGCGAGTCGGGGAAGATGGCATCCCTAATCTCCTGGAGCAAGCGCCCTGAGACTTTGGGCGTCACATATCCCAAACGGAGCGCAAGCTCCTGGGGTAACACCCAATCAGAACGCCCGCATTCCAGGAGATCCCCGACTCGGGTCATCCGTGCATGACTAAGGCGGCGGATGATACTGGGGGACTGTAACATTGGAGCCCCCACTGCTGGATTAAATAGCAGGGGCTCCATGAATATTTCATCCCCCAAAGGCACGCCCTGCCTGGTCACGGAGACCATGCTCCAGGCCTTGAGGGTTTCCTGGTAGTATGCCGGCAACACCGAGAGGTCTTTCCCAAACCCCTCGGGCCTGATCAGAAATAATTGCCGGTCATACCCCAGGTTGCGCAACTGGCGATAAAAGCTGGATGCCAGTGCGCACCACTGCGGAGAGGGATCTGCATATAGGTTTCTCTGCAGGTACTGAAGGCGGAAGGTGGACAACTGGGAGCACACACAAACTACTTCCTGTCCACCCTCCACCAAAGGCAGACTTGCCACCCCTGCAGAGACCCAATGCCTTCCCATCCAGAGGAAATCTAACAAATTCCTCTGGATATTGGTGACAAACTCGGGGGTCGGACTCAGACAAATCAGCCGGTGCCAGATCTGAGAAGCCACCAGCTGATTCACCACTAGAGTCCGCCCCCTAAGGGAAAGCATTTTTGCTAGACCCCTCCATCGTCCCAGACGAGAGAGGACACTGCCCTCTAACTCCCTCCAGTTGTCTGGGACGGAAGCGTCCGCAGCGGACAGGTAGACCCCCAGATATTTAATGACATCTGCCTCCCACGTGATGTCACGAAACGTGGGAGGCAAAGAGTCTACCTGTAAATTACCCTCTAAAAGGCCTGTGCATTTGGACCAGTTGATCTGAGCGGAGGAGGCAGCTGAATATACCTCCTGGCACTGTTTTGCCAGCTCAAGATCAACTGGATCCTGGGCCACGAGGAGCACATCGTCAGCATAAGCTGAAAGGACAATCCGCATGTCTGTATCTTTTAGCACCAGCCCTGTGAGCCTTTTCCTCAGTAGGCAGAGGAAAGGCTCGATGGCCAGTGCATATAACTGTCCAGACAAGGGACATCCTTGACGCACCCCTCGTCCAAATACCAAAGGTGCTGTTAGGGACCAATTGATTTTAAGTAAACACTCTGCAGAGGCGTACAGCGTTCTTATAAAGCCCACAAACTGTGGGCCAAAGCCGTACGCTTGCAGAGTGGCTATGAGGTAGCCATGGTCCACCCTGTCAAACGCCTTCTCTTGATCTAAAGAGAGAAAGGCGAGTGACAGACCAGTCCTGCGAGAATAATGCAATAGATCCCGGACCAGAAAGATACTATCAAAGATAGTCCGGCCCGGGATCGCATAGGACTGGTCAGGGTGAACCAATTCTGCCAGCACAGACCCAAGTCTAAGCGAGAAGGCTTTAGCTACAATCTTGTAGTCTGTGCTGAGCAGAGAGACCGGTCGCCAGTTCTTAATAAGCCGGAGATCCCCCTTTTTGGGCAGCAGGGCAAGTACTGCTCTGCGACAAGACAGGGGCATCTCCCCGGTCTCCAGGGCTTCCCCAAGGACCAGATGGAAATCAGGTCCCAGAGTCTCCCCAAAAAATTGGAAAAACTCTACAGTCAGTCCGTCCAGTCCTGGAGACTTCTCACAGGACATGGCACGGAGGGCTTCAGAGAGCTCTTGAAAAGATAGTGGTATATCAAGCCGCTCTCTTACACCCCCCCCCCCCCCCCCCCCCCAGTTAGCACCCTGCAGGCGTCTGGAGAAATGGAATCCGGAGAGTAAAGATCTTTATAAAAGTTCCGGGCTCTATCCCGGATACTCTCCAGATCTGTAAGGGGGGCACGGTCTTCATCTAGAAGACAGGTGATGTGCCTACTGTTACCCCCCTTTTTCTCCAGTGAGTAGAAGCGGCGCGAGCCGCGGTCTAAATCTTTGAGAAAACCTAAGCGGCTGCGCACGTATTCCCCCTTGGCCTGGTGTCGTTCCAGGTCACAGAGGACACCCTTCCTCTCTACATACTCACTCTGCAGGGATTGGTCCCTACAAGTGAACAGCCTCTGCTCCAGATGGAGTACCTCCCCCCGGAGTGGCTCCAACTCAGCTTCGCGCTGCCCACTCGCACCCTTGGTATATTCCTGAAACAGAAGTCGCAAATGAACCTTGCCCACGTCCCACCACAGTTTTAACGTGGCAAAGTCCCCCTTGCAACCCCTCCAGTCCGTCCAAAACTCCCGGATCAATGTCACGAGCCCCTGGTCCTTCAACAAAGCATTGTTGAAGTGCCAATAGGCGACTCGTGGCGCTGTTGGTTTTAGCGCCACCGTCACAGACACACAGTTGTGGTCTGTGAATGGAGCCAGCCTAATGGCACACGAACCGACTCGTGACATATAGTGACTAGATATATATAGTCTGTTGATCCGGGAGTGGGACACCAGACAGGCTCTCACCCTGACGTAGGTGAAACCGTCTGATGCCCCTGGGTTCTGCTCTCGCCAGATGTCCTCCAGGGAGAAGCGGGCGATGATCTCCTGCAGGGCTGACGCAGAAGGCGGGTACGGCTCTGGACTATTCCGGTCCAGAGCGTCGAGGGTGCAGTTGAAATCACCCCCGAGTACCAAATACTCATCTGCGTCAACCGTCTCCAAAAACTGGGACAGTCTGGCGAGGAACCTCACTCTCTCGGGCCCTCCAGCAGGGGCATATATATTAACTAGGTTAATGATGCTACCCTGCCTTCGGACACGGAGGTGGATTAGACGGCCTGGGATAACAGCTTTCACAAGCAGCAGCTCTGGCTGAAAAGACTCTGAGAACAGGGTCACCACTCCACATGACGCCGATGTGAAGTGGCTGAAGAAGACCCTGCCTCTCCACTCCAGTTGCCAAGAGGCCTTAGCCTCTGGAGTGGTGTGAGTTTCCTGCAGGAAGCTCACAGAGTACCCTCCCTGATATAAATAGGAGAGTACCTGGAACCTGCGGAAACTGTCTTGACAGCCATTGGTATTTAGCGTGCTGATGTGCAAAGCCATTACTGCGTGTCAGGAATTGTGCGTTCCTCAGACCCTTGAGACTGCTGATAGGACACGCACATTTTATAGAATTTCCGGACGCGGAGATGCTCCGCAGTCCCAGAATTCTTGGCCCTAGTGCTGACCACTAGATATTGCTGGAGAGAGTGGAGAATAAACGACATATTCTTCCACCTCTCCAAGGCCAGCCGCACCTTCCTTTTCTTTTGTCCATGAAGGGTGCTCTCAAGGAATAGATCTATTTCCTAGACAGGGATAACCCACCCAGAATCTGATGTTCCTTCTAATGGGTCACCCCTGGGCTCCTCTTGGCTGAGGGCTTTTACTCCATCCTCCCCAGCTGGAGTCAGTTTCCTCAGCTTTATTCTCAGGGACCCCCTCTTAGATGATACAGAAGCAGTCCATTTAGCACCCTTCAAGGTAAATAATGGACCCTTGGATTGCTGCTGCACCCCTGTAGCTTCAGGAGTGCATTCAGGGGTAGATGGCTGGACAGCAGTGGCTGGCATGGCTTCCTTAATGGAAGCCTTGGAGGCTTTATATGCCTCCTCTGCCAGTTCCACCGCTGCTTGCTCAGCTTGGATGGCACCGATGTTAGGGTCAATGGACAGCTGAGAGGGGTAGACAGGCTTTCCCATGATGTTAACAGGAAAACCTGTTTTATCACCCTCCCCCATTTCCACTTCCCCTTGTGCCACATCCCCCCTGACAGACAAATCCATGGGGTCCTAAATGGGGGTCATGCCTATATTCCCCCCCTCCAGTAGTGACTCGGCCTGGGGCTCTAACAAAGCCCGAGGTACATCACTAGAGAGTGACACTGGAGGAGGAGACTGACTGGTGCCCTTGAAGCTCAGCACCTCAGGGACACTGACTACCCATTCAGCAGGGGCTTTGTTGGGACCCCCCTCAAAGGCCAGAGGCAGAACCTGATCTTTCTTGTCTACCCCTGCCTCACTTGGGAGACCCTCTTGCCCCTGCTTTTCCTCCAGACCCTTTTCCACATTAACCCCTATAGGGTCTGGAGAGAGAGATGTGTGGTCTGGCACCGGCTGGCTGAGCTTAATAACCGGGCCAGACAATGTCACCGGATGAGGAGGAGATGTTTTGTTCCTCTTCTTGCTTTTAGAGGGAGGTGCTCCACTATAGAGCACTTCCCACTTATCAGCAACCTCCCTGTTGGTTTTATGCTTCCTCTTCCTGGGGACGTCACTCCTGGAAGAGGAGCTGCCACTAGCTGCCTCCCCTGCAGAGGGCTTATTATCCCTCTGCTTACACTGTGCCCCCACACTAACTGATGTAATTATGGTGGGGCAGATTGGGACTTGGGAGATGCAGCTGTGACACTGGGAGGACTGGTGACATTCTTCCCCTTTTTCCCAGTGTCTGCAGTCTTGCTGGAGACCACAGATGAAGATGGCTTTTTTGGGGAAGAACGGGGTTTGGAGGCCGTGGTGGTGGCTTGAGGAACGGCCTCCTTGCCTGAGCTCTGTGGGGGGCTATGACCCTTGAGGTCCCCGCTGTTATGGGCTCAGCGGGGATGGGTGCTGTACTGACGGAGGTGCCATTTGCTGGGGCTGGGGCATGATGCTTTACATTAGGACAATTCCTACGTGTATGCCCCAACCCCTTGCAATGATAGCACTGCACCTCCGTAGTGCTGTAAAAAATCCTGTAGAGCACCCCCTCAAATGGAACCCCAAAAGACCCCTGTATTTTTTCTGCACCCTGAGGCAGGCACATTTGTACCTGCCTCTTGAAAGAGAGCACATGACGAAGTGCTCTCTCTCTGCACCCCAGGGGAATTTTAATAAATTGTGTTTTTACTTCCCCTAGGGTTAGCAGGTGGGGGCGCAGGAGGGAGTCTGGTAGGAAGGGGGGCACATTAGAGAGTGTTACTTTTGTGCCCAACCCTTCCAGGGGTTCTATTGGGACATATAATCCCCCCACTGTGATGCCTCTCTGTATAAGAATGTGAGCAGCAGCCAGCGTACGGGTAAAGAAAACTGCTTTCCCGTACATTTTGCTGGCTGCTACTATAACAGAGGGGCTGATGACATTAGCTGCAGCACGCAGATAGATATCAATGCTGTAGACCCCAGACATCTGACATTTAACCCCATGCTTCCTGGTGATCTGCCCCTCAGCCCCAGCGGTGGTACTACTGGGGCCAGCAGAAACCACATGTGACCAGGTATTAGCCACAGGGGTAGGTCTGCTGGCAGAACCACCAGGAGCTGGGGCTGCCTTATCTGCCTGGGGCCTATGCTGTGCAGTGCTGCAGCTAGGATTTTCAGGGGCCATTATTCCCCCTTTTGACCCCTGAGGCTTCTTAATGGTCTTATCACTCATGTTTAGACCCTTTTTTTTTTAGTTTATTTGTTTTATTTATTTTTATTTTTTGTTTTATGATTTTCTATTGTTTTCTTTTTTTTAAATATACAAGTGTGAAAAAGAAACAAAAAGACAAAACTAAGGGAGAGAGAGAGAGATGATGCTTGGCAGTGGAAGGGTTAATGGCCTGTTGCAAGGTGTCTAATTGCAACAACAGAGAACACAGAGGCTTTTTAACCCCTCTGTGTCTCTGTGTCAGATGTTAAAAAAAAGCCTTTTCAACAAAAATTCGAATTGTCCCCCCCCCCCACTGCCTACAAAGATGTTTCTTGTCTTCTCTCCCCCAAAACATAAAACCCAACACCAAATAAACAAAACTTCAACAAAACCTAATAAACTTTTTAAAAGAAAAAAAAAGTCAAAGTAAAAAAGCTCCAGGAGTGAAGGTGTAGTGCTAAGGGAGGGGTGTGGCAAAGTATCCAGGAGACAGCTCACTCTCCTGGGATAGAGAGCTGAGCCTGACTCCCAGAAAACTAAAACTTAAATTAAACTAAGAAAAATACCACAAAAACTCCCAAAAATAAACAACACCGTGCACAAAGTGCTTATAAACAGAAAGGTGTTAAAATAAAACTTGTATTTGAGGGACTAAGACCCGAAAAAGCCTTTTGTTTAGAGCTCAAGCATGCACACAACATGCTCTCTGTTAACTTGGCACAGTCCTTGTAAGCCTGACACACACACTGGCTAGCGGTCAAGCAAATGAACTTTGATTGGCGGTCAGGCAAATGCACTTAGATTTAAGAAAATAAAATTATAGTTTTTTTAAATGTGGACTGCTGGTACCCCAAATAGATTGGATTGGTTGAACTTGGCACAGTGTATTTTAAAATGATGAGAAAAACATGTTCTGTAAACTAAATAAAAATCATTTTAGGAGGTTAAGAGAAAAAGAAACCGAATGGGGGGATACCGAGCAGAGCACACCATCTACAGCCCACTGGGAGACAAACTCATCCATTCCCCCAGTGGACAAAGCCAGGTGGTACTCTGCCCGGATACGGGAGCGCACCAGCACCCGGAACATGGCCTCAGGTGACAAGGGAACCCCCCCTATCAAACACTGCTTCCTGGACTTATATATAGCCAATTTGGCTAATGCCAGGAGCAGGTTGACGAGGAGGTCCCTGGCCTTATTGCCCCGGGACACTGGGCGCCCAAAAATAAAAATGTGAGGGGAGAAATGCAGCCAGAACAGCAGGAGGAGGCCCCTCAAGAGTGACAAGAGGGGCTGCAGTCTGGCGCAACTAAAATAAATATGATACACGGACTCTCCCTTGCCACAGAATGGACAAGTGGAGGGAGAGTCCGTGAATTTAGCTAAGTACTCTCCCGTGCTCAGTGCACCATGGAGCACTCTCCAACTCAAGTCCCAGGTGGGTCGTGGAACTAAATCAGAATAAAGTTCCCTGCACCGGGGCCTCTTGCCCTCGTCAGCTGGTAGGACCCGCCTCCAGATGGTATCGGGACGGGTCACGAGGGCAAGGAAGTGCACTGTATGGAGCACGAGAGAATATAAGCTCTTCCTCGGCATGCCGCGAAAGCATGCCGAGGGTATGTCCCTCAACTTTGAGAGGTTGGGGACAGGAGGAGCCTGAGGGGAAACACGGGGCTTGTGTCCAATGCAAACAGCCGGAGCAGGGGTGTTGAAAGGTGCATGTGGCACTCCGGCCTGCAAAGCCCCGCGAAGGAAGGTGCGCGAGTCGGGGGAGATGGCATCTCTAATCTCCTGGAGCAAGCGCCCTGAGACTTTGGGCGTCACATATCCCAAACGGAGCGCAAGCTCCTGGGGTGACACCCAATCAGAACGCCCGTATTCCAGGAGATCCCCGACTCGGGTCATCTGTGCATGACTAAGGCGGCGGATGATACAGGGGGACTGTAACATTGGAGCCCCCACTGCTGGATTAAATAGCAGGGGCTCCGTGAATATTTCATCCCCCAAAGGCACACCCTGCCTGATCACGGAGACCATGCTCCAGGCCTTGAGGGTTTCCTGGTAGTATGCCGGCAACACAGAGAGGTCTCTCCCAAACCCCTCGGGCCTGATCAGAAATAATTGCCGGTCATACCCCAGGTTGCGCAACTGGCGATAAAAGCTGGATGCCAGTGCGCACCACTGCGGAGAGGGATCTGCATATAGGTATCTCTGCAGGTACTGAAGGCGGAAGGTGGACAACTGGGAGCACACACAAACTACTCCCTGTCCACCCTCCACCAAAGGCAGACTTGCCACCCCTGCAGAGACCCAATGCCTTCCCATCCAGAGGAAATCTAACAAATTCCTCTGGATATTGGTGACAAACTCGGGGGTCGGACTCAGACAAATCAGCCGGTGCCAGATCTGAGAAGCCACCAGCTGATTCACCACTAGAGTCCGCCCCCTAAGGGAAAGCATTTTTGCTAGACCCCTCCATCGTCCCAGACGAGAGAGGACACTGCCCTCTAACTCCCTCCAGTTGTCTGGGACGGAAGCGTCCGCAGCGGACAGGTAGACCCCCAGATATTTAATGACATCTGCCTCCCACGTGATGTCACGAAACGTGGGAGGCAAAGAGTCTACCTGTAAATTACCCTCTAAAAGGCCTGTGCATTTGGACCAGTTGATCTGAGCGGAGGAGGCAGCTGAATATACCTCCTGGCACTGTTTTGCCAGCTCAAGATCAACTGGATCCTGGGCCACGAGGAGCACATCGTCAGCGTAAGCTGAAAGGACAATCCGCATGTCTGGATCTTTTAGCACCAGCCCTGTGAGCCTTTTCCTCAGTAGGCAGAGGAAAGGCTCAATGGCCAGTGCATATAACTGTCCAGACAAGGGACATCCTTGACGCACCCCTCGTCCAAATACCAAAAGTGCTGTTAGGGACCAATTGATTTTAAGTAAACACTCTGCAGAGGCGTACAGCGTTCTTATAAAGCCCACAAACTGTGGGCCAAAGCCGTACGCTTGCAGAGTGGCTATGAGGTAACCATGGTCCACCCTGTCAAACGCCTTCTCTTGATCTAAAGAGAGAAAGGCGAGTGACAGACCAGTCCTGCGAGAATAATGCAATAGATCCCGGACCAGAAAGATACTATCAAAGATAGTCCGGCCCGGGATCGCATAGGACTGGTCAGGGTGAACCAATTCTGCCAGCACAGACCCAAGTCTAAGCGAGATGGCTTTAGCTACAATATTGTAGTCCGTGCTGAGCAGAGAGACCGGTCGCCAGTTCTTAATAAGCCGGAGATCCCCCTTTTTGGGCAGCAGGGCAAGTACTGCCCTGCGAAAAGACAGGGGCATCTCCCCGGTCTCCAGGGCTTCCCCAAGGACCAGATGGAAATCAGGTCCCAGAGTCTCCCAGAAAAATTGGAAAAACTCTACAGTCAGTCCGTCCAGTCCTGGAGACTTCTCACAGGACATGGCACGGAGGGCTTCAGAGAGCTCTTGAAAAGATAGTGGTATATCAAGCCGCTCTCTTACACCCTCACTGACTGTGGGGAGCCCCTCCCATAGCACCCTGCAGGCGTCTGGAGAAATGGGATCCGGAGAGTAAAGATCTTTATAAAAGTTCCGGGCTCTATCCCGGATACTCTCCGGATCTGTAAGGGGGTCACCGTCTTCATCTAGAAGACAGGTGATGTGCCTACTGTTACCCCCCTTTTTCTCCAGTGAGTAGAAGAGGCGCGAGCCGCGGTCTAGATCTTTGAGAAAACCTAAGCGGCTGCGCACGTATGCCCCCTTGGCCTGGTGTCGTTCCAGGTCACAGAGGACACCCTCCCTCTCTACATACTCGCTCTGCAGGGATTGGTCCCTACAAGTGAACAGCCTCTGCTCCAGATGGAGTACCTCCCCCCGGAGTGACTCTAACTCAGCTTCGCGCTGCCCACTCGCACCCTTGGTATATTCCTGACACAGAAGTCGCAAATGAACCTTGCCCACGTCCCACCACAGTTTTAACGTGGCAAAGTCCCCCTTGCAACCCCTCCAGTCCGTCCAAAACTCCCGGATCAATGTCACGAGCCCCTGGTCCTTCAACAAAGCATTGTTGAAGTGCCAATAGGCGGCTTGTGGCGCTGTTGGCGTTAGCGCCACCGTCACAGACACACAGTTGTGGTCTGTGAACGGAGCCAGCCTAATGGCACAAGAACCGACTCGTGACATATAGTGACTAGATATATATAGTCTGTCGATCCGGGAGTGGGACACCAGACCGGCTCTCACCCTGACGTAGGTGAAACCGTCTGATGCCCCTGGGTTCTGCTCTCGCCAGATGTCCTCCAGGGAGAAGCGGCGATGATCTCCCGCAGCGCTGACGCAGAAGGCGGGTACGGCTCTGGACTATTCCGGTCCAGAGCGTCGAGGGTGCAATTGAAATCACCCCCGAGTACCAAACACTCATCTGCGTCAACCGTCTCCAAAAACTGGGACAGTCTGGCGAGGAACCTCGCTCTCTCGGGCCCTCCAGCAGGGGCATATATATTAACTAGGTTAATAATGCTACCCTGCTCTCGGACCCGGAGGTGGATTAGATGGCCTGGGATAACAGCTTTCACAAGCAGCAGCTCTGGCTGAAAAGACTCTGAGAACAGGGTCACCACTCCACATGACGCCGATGTGAAGTGGCTGAAGAAGACCCTGCCTCTCCATTCCAGTTGCCACGAGGCCTCAGCCTCTGGAGTGGTGTGAGTTTCCTGCAGGAAGCTCACAGAGTACCCTCCCTGATATAAATAGGAGAGTACCTGGAACCTGCGGAAACTGTCTTGACAGCCATTGGTATTTAGCGTGCTGATGTGCAAAGCCATTACTGCGTGTCAGGAATTGTGCGTTCCTCAGACCCTTGAGACTGCTGATAGGACACGCACATTTTATAGAATTTCCGGACGCGGAGATGCTCCGCAGTCCCAGAATTCTTGGCCCTAGTGCTGACCACTAGATATTGCTGGAGAGAGTGGAGAATAAACGACATATTCTTCCACCTCTCCAAGGCCAGCCGCACCTTCCTTTTCTTTTGTCCATGAAGGGTGCTCTCAAGGAATAGATCTATTTCCTTGACAGGGATAACCCACCCAGAATCTGATGTTCCTTCTAGTGGGTCACCCCTGGGCTCCTCTTGGCTGAGGGCTTTTACTCCATCCTCCCCGGCTGGAGTCAGTTTCCTCAGCTTTATTCTCAGGGACCCCCTCTTAGATGATACAGAAGCAGTCCATTTAGCACCCTTCAAGGTAAATAATGGACCCTTGGATTGCTGCTGCACCCCTGTAGCTTCAGCAGTGCATTCAGGGGTAGCTGGCTGGACAGCAGTGGCTGGCATGGCTTCCTTAATGGAAGCCTTGGAGGCTTTATATGCCTCCTCTGCCAGTTCCACCGCTGCTTGCTCAGCTTGGATGGCACCGATGTTAGGGTCAGTGGACGGCTGAGGAGGGTAGACAGGCTCTCCCATGATGTTAACAGGAAAACCTGTTTTATCACCCTCCCCCATTTCCACTTCCCCTTGTGCCACATCCCCCCTGACAGACAAATCCATGGGGTCCTGAATGGGGGTCATGCCTATATTCCCCCCCTCCAGTAGTGACTCGGCCTGGGGCTCTAACAAAGTCCGAGGTACGTCACTAGAGAGTGACACTGGAGGAGGAGACTGACTGGTGCCCTTGAAGCTCAGCACCTCAGGGACACTGACTACCCATTCAGCAGGTGCTTTGTTGGGACCCCCCTCAAAGGCCAGAGGCAGAACCTGATCTTTCTTGTCTACCCCTGCCTCACTTGGGAGACCCTCTTGCCCCTGCTTTTCCTCCAGACCCTTTTCCACATTAACCCCTATAGGGTCTGGAGAGAGAGATGTGTGGTCTGGCACCGGCTGGCTGAGCTTAATAACCGGGCCAGACAATGTCACCGGATGAGGAGGAGATGTTTTGTTCCTCTTCTTGCTTTTAGAGGGAGGTGCTCCACTATAGAGCACTTCCCACTTATCAGCAACCTCCCTGTTGGTTTTATGCTTCCTCTTCCTGGGGACGTCACTCCTGGAAGAGGAGCTGGCACTAGCTGCCTCCCCTGCAGAGGGCTTATTATCCCTCTGCTTACACTGTGCCCCCACACTAACTGATGTAATTATGATGGGGGCAGATTGGGACTTGGGAGATGCAGCTGTGACACTGGGAGGACCGGTGACATTCTTCCCCTTTTTCCCCGTGTCTGCAGTCTTGCTGGAGACCACAGACACAGATGGCTTTTTTGGGGAAGAAGGGGGTTTGGAGGCCGTGGTGGTGGCTTGAGGAACGGCCTCCTTGCCTGAGCTCTGTGGGGGGGCTATGACCCTTGAGGTTCCCGCTGTTATGGGCTCAGCGGGGATGGGTGCTGTACTGACGGAGGTGCCAGTTGCTGGGGCTGGGGCATGATGCTTTACATTAGGACAATTCCTACGTGTATGCCCCAACCCCTTGCAATGATAGCACTGCACCTCCGTAGTGCTGTAAAAAATCCTGTACAGCACCCCCTCAAATGGAACCCCAAAAGACCCCTCTATGTTTTCTGCGCCCTGAGGCAGGCACATTTGTACATGCCTCTTGAAAGAGAGCACATGACGAAGTGCTCTCTCTTTGCACCCCAGGGGAATTTTAATAAATGGTGTTACCATTTAGAGAGTGTTACTTTTGTGCCCAATCCTTCCAGGGGTTCTATTGGGACATATAATCCCCCCACTGTGATGCCTCTCTGTACAAGAATGTGAGCAGCAGCCAGCATACGGGTAAAGAAAACTGCTTTCCCGTACATTTTGCTGGCTGCTACTATAACAGAGGGGCTGATGACGTTAGATGCAGCACGCAGATAGATATCAATGCTGTAGACCCCAGACATCTGACATTTAACCCCATGCTTCCTAGTGATCTGCCCCTCAGCCCCAGCGGTGGTATTACTGGGGCCAGCAGAAACCACCTGTGACCAGGTATTAGCCACAGGGGTAGGTTCTGCTGGCAGAACCACCAGGAGCTGGGGCTGCCTTATCTGCCTGGGGCCTATGCTGTGCAGTGCTGCAGCTAGGATTTTCAGGGGCCATTATTCCCCCTTTTGACCCCTGAGGCTTCTTAGTGGTCTTATCCCTCATGTTTAGATCCTTTTTTTTTTAGTTTATTTGTTTTATTTATTTTTATTTTGTGTTTTATGATTTTTTACTGTTTGCTTTTTTTTTTTTAATATAAAAGTGGGAAAAAGAAACAAAAAGACAAAACTAAGGGAGACAAAACTAAGGTAGAGAGAGAGGTGATGCTTGGCAGTGGAAGGGTTAATGGCCTGTTGCAAGGTGTCTAATTGCAACAACACAGAGAACACAGAGGCTTTTTAACCCCTCTGTGTCTCTGTGTCAGATGTTTAAAAAAAAAAAAAAAAAAGCCTTTTCAACAAAAATTCTAATTGTTTTCCCCCCCACTGCCTACAAAGATGTTACTTGTCTTCTCTCCCCCAAAACATAAAACCCAACACCAAACAAACAAAACTTCAACAAAACCTAATAAACTTTTTAAAAGAAAAAAAGTCAAAGTAACAAAGCTCCAGGAGTGAAGGTGTAGTGCTAAGGGAGGGGTGTGGCAAAGTATCCAGGAGACAGCTCACTCTCCTGGGATAGAGACTTGAGCCTGACTCCCAGAAAACTAAAACTTAAATTAAACTAAGAAAAATACCACAAAAACTCCCAAAAATGAACAACACCGTGCTCAACGTGCTTATTAACAGAAAGGTGTTAAAATAAAACTTGTATTTGAGGGACTAAGACCCTAAAAAGCCTTTTGTTTGGAGCTCAAGCATGCACACAACATGCTCTCTTGCACAGTACTTGAAAGCAGGACACACACACTGGCTAGAGGTCAAGCAAATGAACTTTGATTGGCGGTCAGGCAAATGCACTTAGATTTAAGAAAATAAAATTATAGTTTTTTTAAATGTAGACTGCTGGTACCCCAAATAGATTGGATTGGTTGAACTTGGCACAGTACTTGTAAGCCTGACACACACACTGGCTAGCGGTCAAGCAAATGAACTTTGATTGGCGGTCAGGCAAATGCACTTAGATTTAAGAAAATAAAATTATAGTTTTTTTAAATGTGGACTGCTGGTACCCCAACTAGATTGGATTGGTTGAACTTGGCACAGTACTTGTAAGCCTGACACACACACTGGCTAGCGGTCAAGCAAATTAACTTTGATTGGCGGTCAGGCAAATGCACTTAGATTTAAGAAAATAAAATTATAGTTTTTTTAAATGTGGACTGCTGGTACCCCAAATAGATTGGATTGGTTAAACTTGGCACAGTACTTGTAAGCCTGACACACACACTGGCTAGCGGTCAAGCAAATGAACTAAGATTTAACAAAATAAAAGTTTTGGTTTTCTAAAAGTAGACAACTAGTAAACAATATTATATTGTATGCGTTGTGCACACACAGTATAAGCTGTGAGCCTGACACACACACACTTGCTAGCAGGGGCTAGCAGGGAGACAGGCAAATTAAGTTAGATTACACAGAAAAATACAAAGAAAAAAAATGATGTTATAGCCCTAAAAAGGGCTTTTTGGGGTGCTGTGTTTACAGCAGAGATCTGATGAGTCCTTCAGCACTGCACTGGACACTGAATAAACTTGCCTAGCTATTGATTTCCCTATTCAATCAGCAGCACCTACACTCTCCCTCCTCTCAGTAAGACTGCAAGTCAGTTATGATTCCAATATGGCTGCTGTCCATGAGTTAGAAGGCTCTGGAAGGGAGTGTATGCTGCTGATTGGCTGGAATGTGTCTGCTGACTGTAACATGCAGGGTCAAAGTTTGCTCAATGATAAAGTATTGCTATGTTCGCCGGGAACAGTCCGCCGGCGAACTATTCGCGACATCTCTATTCAGCAATAATGATTGAATCGACTTTGGCACCACTATCTAACTTATCTTTTTCTTGAAGGATTATAAGAAGATGTGCATGTGGAAGGCCTCTTTTTTGAAATTCAGTTGTATAAACATAAGCAAGACATTTTCCAAATAAGTGAGTTATAGTGATGTCACGGATTAATTCATTTAATTTAATTTTGAAAACTCTGGCTACTAAATCTGGTCTATCAGAAGCACTTTGTCCAAGAAGTAAATTTTGTGTAATCTCTGGCCATTGGGGATTACATGTAAATGTAATAAATACATCGGGTTTCCCAAATTTGGTGACAATAGCCATGGCATCATTGTATCTTTCTCGCATATTGCGAGAAGATCCCTAGAAAGAAGATGGTCAAATGATGGCTTTACCAGCTGTCATGTCTCTGCTTGTAGCAACCTCAGCAACATAATTCATTAATCCACAATACTGTTCTACACATAGTTTATCTTGTTGATATTTGATGAAGTTTAAATTATTGGCCTCAACTTGCAAAAAGGAATCAATAATCCATTGTTGTGTTAGTTTTCCACCACATAAAATTGGATTGAATGTATTTCGAATGGCAATTTGAGCTACTTTAAATTCCAGCATGGAAATATTATTTCTTATTCTTACTTTAGAATTTGGGTAACTTGGAAGTTGTAATTTTGGTTGCCAACCTGCTTCTCCGTGTGGGATATATTCTAATGTCTCTTTGAAATGGTGGTTCTCCTTCATCATTTTGAAACACCATTGCAACCTCATGTGATGTTGGTAAATTATAACAGCGTTTATCAGTATGTCTATCTCTTTTAAGCACCATATTGACCTTTGGGATTGGTAATTGATGTCTTTCTGCATGAAGTTGTTGTTCCTTTTCTACTTCCGCCAATTTTTTATAAACTTGAGTATAGGGGTTATTTGCCATAATTTTATCTAGCTCTATTAAAACACTGGGTAAGCATTTTTTATTTTCTTGCAGCTGCATACATTGGTCAACAGCTTCCATTGTATCTAGGACATATAGTTGAGCAAATTTTCTTTGCTCTCCTTCCTCTGGATGTAAATGGGAAGTACGATGGTAGATTTGGTCTTGGACTTTAAAGCAGTAAGGGCCATGTCCTGGTACATTAGCAGCTAATGTTGCTCCCATAGATGCAAAGGATATGGCACTATTGTATAATCTTATGTTTGTCTTGAAATTTTTGTAGTTTAGAAAAGTCGGTTCAGTCATAATGTCTTTTAAATATGGTGGGAATTGTTGTCTTTCTGGAAGTTTGACCTTGCCTTTTTGACAGCAACTAATGAACTGTCCATCTTTGGGTCTTTCCTGTTTAAAATGATAAGCCTCACAAAACTGACAGTGAATATCCATGTCACCACAATTATGAACCTCTACTTCTAAAGACTTCAGTAAAGGACAATTTGAAGAGCATATAGAATTTTCATTTTCGGAATCATCATTTGAAATGTTATGTGATAGTTCAGGAACAGGTTCTAAATGTTTTGTTTTTTTTGTAGCTTTTTTTGGTGTACGTATAAGTTTTTCAGGTGATAGTCTTTTGCTTGCAAGTCTTTTCCGTTCTTTTTCTTGTTGAATTTCCTTCTGCTCCGGCGTCAGTTGGTTTGCCCATCTTTGTTGTCACTCTCTAGCTTGACGTCTTATCTTTTCCTGTTTGGTCTCGTTATTAGGCATCTACATCTATAAAAGAAAATAATGTATTATTCGTTTAGTTTGTGATGTGCAATTGATTTTAAAGTATATATTATTTTTTATTTTTACTGTAATGTTTTAGTTGCAACACTGTTGTGCTTCAACATGTAGTCTATTTGTATATGATTATAGGTTATTATAGATGAAGTTATTTTCTAGAGTGAAATTACTATGTCTTATTTTGTAGTTGTTATTTTTTATATTGTCGTTTTTAATTTTTGGGTTAGAGGCATAGCAGAGCGAAGGTAATAGCATTCGAGGAAATTTTAGATTTAATATTTTTATAGTGTTATAGGGCAAAATGTTAGCAATATATTGATGTTTGCAATTTTTTCTGTAGGTGATTGTTGTAATAGTAGCCTTATATTTTCGTTAGAGGCTTATAGGGTGTTGGTGTGAAAAGCAGGTTTGTATTGTTGTTTGGTAGGTTGGAGTAGTATTTGTTGTGGTATTTTATTTTCTGTGCGTGTTTGGGTTTGGTGGTTAATTTTGTAGGTTAGAGAGCTGAAGAGAGAATTTAGAGTCGATTTTTTTATGTGTTTTCACTATTTCTTGTACTATGCTGTTTTATCTGGTGCACATTTAGTTTGATACATTGAAGTCAGGGTTTACTGTTAAAGGTTGTTGTAGGTAAAAGGTAATTAGTAGATAAATTAGAAAAGGGTCACCAATATTTCTTGAAGGATGGTGATTTGTGGGGCTTATTGTTGTTGGTGTTGTTGTTTTATTTGATATTTGATCTTGACATGGCTGCACAGCAAACATGTTCATTTTTTTTCTCTTTTTTTACTTGTTATACTGTACCTTGTTGGAAGTGTGATTTGAAGATGAATATCCTTGGATCCGCTGATGTAAATCTTTGTCCGAGAGTCTTCACGCAGTGTCTGTTGTAAAAGAAAAAGATAAATGTTATTTGATTGTAATTTTTTTTTCATGAATATCATGGTTTATTTCTTTTGAAAGCAATGTGTTGTGGCATTAGTTTTGCTTGTTCTGTGTAAAATAGTATTCATTTGAGAGTGTGTGAGAGTATACAGCGGTGGCTGTAATTCATTAGTATGGTGTTTTGTGTGGACTACTGTTGTAATTGTATTATTCTTTTAGTGTAGTAGTTTGTTGGGCAAGAAACAGGATTTAGATTTTTTTTTATTGTATCTGTTATCCTGATTTGTTATGCTATGCTGTATTTTGTGCGCCACTTGTAAATGGTTGTATTTTAGTTCTCAGTTATAGTTC
Organism: Discoglossus pictus; assembly: GCA_027410445.1. NCBI lineage: Eukaryota > Metazoa > Chordata > Amphibia > Anura > Alytidae > Discoglossus > Discoglossus pictus. The sequence continues at coordinate 223,147,680 of CM050165.1, read as the reverse complement.
TATTTCTTAGTACAGTAATCATTAATGTTAGTTGTATTTTCTATATCTTAGCAATGTTTGTTGGACTATCTTATTTTGTGTGCAGCCCTTTTGGGATGCTGTATTTGGCTTGTGGCTCAGGGTTTAAGTTGTTGTAGAGTAAACATGACTGTGAATTGTATCCTGTTTAAGCATACCAAAAGTGACGGATGCTAATTTGGGTTGTTTGTGAAGGTTAGAGGTTGTTGGAGAGTAAACCTGAATGTGAAGTTATTTTTCTATATGTTGATGGTCTTTTTTGTACTATCCTGTTTTGTCTGCACCACTTTTAGTATGCTTAATGTTGGTTCTTTGTGAGGGTTAAAGGTTGTTGGAGAGTAAACAGGAATGTGATTTTTTTTTTCTATATGTTGTAGGGATTTTTTGTACTATCCTGTTTTGTGTCCACCACTTGTGGGATGCTGCATTTGGCTTCTGGGTGATGGTTATAGGTTCTTGTAAACAGGAAGAATATCATTTTTTTCTGTATGTTGCTAATGTTTGGGATGCTATCCTGTTTTGTGTCCGCCATCTATATTTTATTAATGCATTGTGTTAACAATTCTTTTTGCTATGGAAGTGTGTTTATTAGTGAATTGTATATGTGTTTGGCAAGTTTCTTGAACTGTGGTGTTCTTGTTTTGCTGTAATTTGTATTGAGGCTTTAAGAGGATTTAATTTTATTGTTTGACTTGTGATATTGGCGGCCAGTAAACATGAGATTGTGTGTATTTTTTGATTTGTTATACTATACCTTGATTGAAGTCTTTTTGTTGTATAAATGACAGAGGGGCCCCTACTGCCAATGTAAATCCGGTAGTCTTCTTGTAGTTTCTGTTTGAAAGAGAAAGGGAAATGGTTAATTGTATATTCATTGTTTTGTTTTTGGAAAAGCATGCTCTTTTTCTGCATGTAATGTATTTTTTGTCTCTTACCTCTTCTTATTTCTTTCTGTTGTTGAAAAGTAATTCCCTTTCACAGTCCACGCTGCAAATTCTTGAGTGACGCTGTTGATGCAGAGTCTGTTTGAATAGTGAAAAAAAAGGAAAGATTGAGCTGCAGGTAAAATATGTATGGGTGTCCTTTTTTTTCTGGCCATTATTTACTGTAAATTAATGTTACTTGAATATAATTATTTCATTAGTTGGAGTTAAGCTGAGCTTGTTGTAGGGCCTATACACATATATGTGCATTTGACATGTCACTATACATGAATGACATCTTGTTTGGGAATGTTGGAAGTGTTTTATTTTTTAGTTGTAATTTTTTAAGTGGTGTTTCTTAATAAATTAAACATATTATAACTTACCTCTCAGTTTGAATTTGCAGATTGTGAAGTTGTAAATTCAGAAATAATTATCTTCTCAAGTAACGGCAGCAGTGAACTATCCAGTCACACAGTTCATCACCTCAGGAGAAATGTAGAATTTCCTGGAAAGTGGGCAGTATTTATAAAATTTTCGGTGGTTGAAACCGTTAGAACACAATAGGCATGCGCTATTTGCGTTCCAGCGCTAAATTTGCGTTCCAGCCGCCATTTTGTGTGACTCATGTAAAATGGTGGGTAATAGCAGTGTGGTACGTGCGGCACGTATAGTGTGTGTGTGTGTGCCTCGTGAAGTGGTCTGGAGCGTCCGTTCCGTTTTGCGAGTTTGTGTAGTAGTTTTACGTCCTTAGCCTCGTTTTCTTCGGCGGCCATTTTTTCTTTCGCTTCGGAGATTTTCGGGTGTCTAAACTCTTTTATTTCAAGTTTAATTGAGCTGTAACTTAAACTTCCTGTAGGTAATCTTTTTATGTATTTATTGTGTGTATTTATTGTGTTTTCAATGTTTTCATATGCTCGTGCTTTGGGCGGGAACGTTGTATTTTTGCAAGCTTGTAATGTTTTTATGCATCTCGTAAGTCCGTAAATTTTGCGAGGTCCACAGTTGCTGGCAAGGAGCGCCTGCATGCCTGCAGCGTTAGCAACGTCCCGCATGCTCACAACTATATATGTGATATATATACTAGCGACTTGCCCGTCAAAAATGATGGGGCAATACAATTTTAAGCCATGGGAATGCTATTTTCGACATAATTGAAAAGGTTTAGTACTGTGAGGACTTTCGTCGCTCATTGCAAGGCTTGTGTTGAGCACCTTTGACGCTCATTGCATGCCTCAATGAATTAGCACTGCTGGTGTGTATGAAGCTCTCAGGATATCACAAACTTAGCAGGTCTGGGTGCAGGGATGAAATAGCACTGGAAACATGGTCTGAAGGACAGATAGTGTTAAGATCTGCTTCTTCAGTCTGGCTTGATAAGGCTGTTGTTGCCAAACCTACCCAGCAGGTTCTTTTGATCCCTTCACCAAGACAGCCGATGTCTCTTAAAATGCCCTTACTCTTTATGCAGCATTTAAAAATAATATGAACACAGGCTCAGCATTATAAAAATCAGGAACTACTTTAATTGTTGCTATGATTCATAACAGGTTCAATAGATGTATATTTATAGTTGAACTGATAACATTCTGTAATAGTTTGTGTGTCTTCTGGATTTTGTATAAATTACTATAGTTTTCATCTGCAAGGCATCATAACATCCTTTTCATTATTATCTTCTCTAAGAATGCTGACATATACAAATATTGTCTAGATAGGATTCCTCCCCTTTTATTAGGAGCCAACACACTCTTTGGTTTCCTCCCCTTTGATTAAGAACATATACACACTTCGAAAAAATGGCTGCCCTGTTCCTATACAATTAATGGACACATATATATCTTCCATCTCACTCTATGTAACTGACTCTCTCTGACAATTACAGCCTGACAGCACAACATTCTAAATTATTTAACACTTCATGAACCAAACATGCAACATACAGAATCAAACATCACAAGTCAATCACACATAGGGAAGCAACACAACATACAGTAATTAACATAGGGTAATCAACATAGAACATATTAAATACCAATAAGAATGACTCAACCCAATGGATGGTCAGGGGGATCATGACAGATGAAGAGAGAGGAATAAAAGAGATAGATTGAGAACTTAGGAGACAGGAAAGATTTCAGACATGTGAAAAGGAGAGTCAAGGCAATTACCATTCAATATATCAAATAAAAAAATAGTGTGAGAGAATGGAAAAAAGTGAAGAAAATGGGGAAGAAGTCCCTGAAATACCTTAATTACTCAACATATGAAGCATGTATTTAGGTATAGGTTGACATTATTTTCTATTTTAAGAATCGTCTTCTTCAAGATCATTTATTTTAATTCTATAATTAGTAAGGCTCTCACATTTATCCAGTTGGCTAGAAAAATTGGCTAGAAAAATAAGAATTTCCACAAATCTCCATTCATTATATATTTTGCCAAAAAAAAAAAGACTATTTGAGCATTTAATAGGATATCTATGCTTAATTTTTTTTTCACTCAATCTTGAACTATTTTTTAAACTCTATACAGTGGATATAAAAAGTCTACACACCCCTGTTAACAAAATGTCAGGTTTCTGTGCTGTAAAAAATTAGACAAAGATAAATCATTTCAGAACTTTTTCCATCTTTAATGTGACCTATAAACTGTACAACTCAATTGAAAAACAAACTGAAATATTTTAGGTGGAGGAAAAAAAAAAAGAAAAATAATGTGGTTGCATAATTCTGCACACCCTCTTATAACTGGGGATGTAGCCGTGTTCAGAATTAAGCAATCACATCCCAAATCGTGTTAAATAGGAGTCAGCATACACCTGCCATCATTTAAAGTGCCTCTGATTAACCCCAAATAAAGTTCAGCTGCTCTAGTTGGTCTTTCCTGAAATGTTCTTAGTCGCATCCCACAGCAAAAGCCATGGTCCACAGAGAGCTTCCAAAGCATCAGAGGGATCTCATTGTTAAAAGGTATCAGTCAGGAGAAAGGTACAAAATAATTTCCAAGGCATTAGATATACCATGGAACACAGTGAAGACAGTCATCATCAAGTGGAGAAATATGGCACAACAGTGACATTACCAAGAACTGGAGCTCCCTCCAAAATTGATGAAAAGACGAGAAGAAAACTGGTCTGGGAGGCTACCAAGAGGCCTACAGCAACATTAAAGGAGCTGCAGGAATATCTGGCAAGTACTGGCTGTGTGGTACATGTGACAACAATCTCCTGTATTCTTCATATGTCTGGGCTATGGGGTAGATTGGCAAGACGAAAGCCTTTTCTTACGAAGCGAAAACATCCAAGCCAGGCTACATTTTGCAAAAACACATCTGAAATCTCCCAAAAGCATGTGGGAAAAGGTGTTCTGGTCTGATGAAACCAAGGTTGAACTTTTTGGCCATAATTCCAAAAGATATGTTTGGCGCAAAAACACCGCACATCACCAAAAGAACACCATACCCACAGTAAAGCATGGTGGTGGCAGCATCATGCTTTGGAGCTGTTTTGCTTCAGCTGGAACTGGGGCCTTAGTTAAGATAGAGGGAATTATGAACAGTTCGAAATACCAGTCAATATTGGCACAAAACCTTCAGGCTTCTGCTAGAAAGCTGAACATGTAAAAGAACTTCATTTTCAGCATGACAACGACCCAAAGCATACATCCAAATCAACAAAGGAGTGGCTTCACCAGAAGAAGATTAAAGTTTTGGAATGGCCCAGCCAGAGCACAGACCTGAATCCGATTAAAAATTTGTGGGGTGATCTGAAGAGGGCTGTGCACAGGAGATGCCCTCGCAATCTGACAGATTTGGAGTGTTTTTGCAAAGAAGAGTGGGCAAATCTTGCCAAGTCAAAATGTGCCATGGTGATAGACTCATACCCAAAAAGACTGAGTGCTGTAATAAAATCAAAAGGTGCTTCAACAAAGTATTAGTTTAAGGGTGTACATACGTATGCATCCATATTATTTTATTTTTATATTTCTTCTTCCCTCTACCTAAAAGATTTCAGTTTGTTTTTTAATTGAGTTGTACATTTGTTTTACAGCACAGAAACCTGACATTTTAACAGGGGTGTGTAGACGTTTTATATCCACTGTATATTTTATTACATTGCCCAAATAATTGCATATAATTTGGATCTCGCATTGTACATTTTATACATAAATTTTCCTTAATTTTACCTATTCTCCACAAAATTTGTGAGATAGTAGCCTTGATGTATAACCTTAATTTGTTGTTCATGAAAATCAGCACATGGAGTAGATTTACTTACTGTACTAATACTTTTAAATATTTCCTCATCCTCTTCAATATCTGGAAATAGTTTATTCCAGTTATAAACTATTTCTTCTATTTTTTGGGGGCAGAATTGATCTTGGATAATTTTATATACATAATTCATAGCTAGTGATGTCGCGAACCTAAAATTTTCGGTTCGCGAACCGGGAACACGAACCTCCGCAAATGTTCGCGAACCGGCGAACATCGGCGAACCGCCATAGACTTCAATGGGCAGGCGAATTTTAAAACCCACAGGGACTCTTTCTGGCCACAATAGTGATGGGAAAGTTGTTTCAAGGGGTCTAACAACTGGACTGTGGCATGCCGGAGGGGGATCCATGGCAAAACTGCCACGGAAAATTACATAGTTGATACAGAGTCTGGTTTTAAGCCATAAAGGGCATAAATTACCTAACATTCCTAAATTGTTTGGAATAACATGCTTTAAAACATCAGGTATGATGTTGTATCGATCAGGTAGTGTAAGGGTTACACCTTACATGACTGGGGGTCTATAGGTGACATTAGTACTGACCTTTATCTGACTGGGTGTCTATAGAGTGACATTAGTACTGACCTTTATATGACTGGGGGCCTATAGAGGGACATTAGTAATGACCTTTATATGACTGGGGGTCTATAGAGGGACATTAGTACTGACCTTTATCTGACTGGGTGTCTATAGAGGGACATTAGTACTGACCTTTAGCTGACTGTGTGTCTATAGAGGGACATTAGTAATGAACTTTATCTGACTGGGGGTCTATAGAGTGACATTAGTACTGACCTTTAGCTGACTGGGTGTCTATAGAGGGACATTAGTAATTACCTTTATCTGACTGGGTGTCTATAGAGGGACATTAGTACTGACCTTTAGCTGACTGGGTGTCTATAGAGGGACATTAGTACTGACCTTTATATGACTGGGGGTCTATAGGTGACATTAGTACTGACCTTTATCTGACTGGGGGTCTATAGAGTGACATTAGTACTGACCTTTAGCTGACTGGGTGTCTATAGAGGGACATTAGTAATGACCTTTATCTGACTGGGTGTCTATAGAGGGACATTAGTACTGACCTTTAGCTGACTGGGTGTCTATAGAGGGACATTAGTACTGACCTTTATATGACTGGGTGTCTATAGGTGACATTAGTACTGACCTTTATCTGACTGGGTGTCTATAGAGGGACATTAGTACTGACCTTTAGCTGACTGGGTGTCTATAGAGGGACATTAGTAATGACCTTTATCTGACTGGGGGTCTATAGAGTGACACTAGTACTGACCTTTAGCTGACTGGGTGTCCATAGAGGAACATTAGTAATTACCTTTATCTGACTGGGTGTCTATAGAGGGACATTAGTACTGACCTTTAGCTGACTGGGTGTCTATAGAGGGACATTAGTACTGACCTTTAGCTGACTGGGTGTCTATAGAGGGACATTAGTAATGACCTTTATCTGACTGGGGGTCTATAGAGTGACACTAGTACTGACCTTTAGCTGACTGGGTGTCTATAGAGGGACATTAGTACTGACCTTTATCTGACTGGGGGTCTATAGAGGGACATTAGTACTGACCTTTAGCTGACTGGGTGTCTATAGAGGGACATTAGTACTGACCTTTATATGACTGGGGGTCTATAGGTGACATTAGTACTGACCTTTATCTGACTGGGTGTCTATAGAGGGACATTAGTACTGACCTTTAGCTGACTGGGTGTCTATAGAGGGACATTAGTAATGACCTTTATCTGACTGGGGGTCTATAGAGTGACACTAGTACTGACCTTTAGCTGACTGGGTGTCTATAGAGGGACATTAGTACTGACCTTTATCTGACTGGGTGTCTATAGGTGACATTAGTACTGACCTTTATCTGACTGGGTGTCTATAGAGGGACATTAGTACTGACCTTTAGCTGACTGTGTGTCTATAGAGGGACATTAGTACTGACCTTTAGCTGACTGGGTGTCTATAGAGGGACATTAGTAATGACCTTTATCTGACTGGGGGTCTATAGAGTGACATTAGTACTGACCTTTAGCTGACTGGGTGTCTATAGAGGGACATTAGTAATGACCTTTATCTGACTGGGGGTCTATAGAGTGACACTAGTACTGACCTTTAGCTGACTGGGTGTCTATAGAGGGACATTAGTAATGACCTTTATCTGACTGGGTGTCTATAGAGGGACATTAGTACTGACCTTTAGCTGACTGGGTGTCTATAGAGGGACATTAGTAATGACCTTTATCTGACTGGGGGTCTATAGAGGGACATTAGTACTGACCTTTATCTGACTGGGTGTCTATAGAGGGACATTAGTACTGACCTTTATCTGACTGGGGGTCTATAGGTGACATTAGTACTGACCTTTATATGACTGGGGGTCTATAGGCGACATTAGTACTGACCTTTATCTGACTGGGGGTCTATAGAGGGACATTAGTACTGACCTTTATCTGTCTGGGGGTCTATAGGTGACATTAGTCCTGACCTCCTGCTGCAGTATTATTACTCCCAGTACTCCCAGGCTTGCTACTATTAGATATAATAACCTCAGTTTAGTTTCCTTATCTGTTGGTAACATCAAAATATGATTATTAAATATTTCATATTTGTTTGTTTTTTTCTCCCAAAGTGAACCCCTTTGTGTGTGTCCCACAGATGTGGCGTTTCCGCTCTGCGTATGTTGGATTTGCACCGCTCAAAAAGTATGAAAAGAGATCCCCCCCCTTGAAGCCCATTAATGACATCATCAGTAAATTGTATGTAACAGATTCCAGTGTTTAGGGTTTATGACCCAATACTGCGATTTTATCACTTATGACAAAAATCCGTATTTGTCGTATTATTCAGACGCGCGTGCATCTTTGTGTTACATTTCCTGATACTTTTATTATCTTGATCTTTATATATTTACTAGCGACTTACCCATCAAAAAATGGCGGCAATAAGATTGTAAGGCAGGTAATGGTTTGGACGAGACATTCATTCTGTTGGCGGTCGGAGATCCTTCGGCGTTCATTGCGAGGCTGTTGGTTGTATTTTTTTTCTGATAGGCGCTTTTGCTGTTATTCTTTGGTCGGCGGTGATGTGTTTTTTGCGCTTATTGCAAGGCTTTGTATGCTATGAGCAGCGTTGGCGCTCGTTGTGAGGCGCGCAGTGAATGGCTTTTATGTTTAATGTGATAATGTTTTTTTTGTGTATATGTATTTTTGTATGCTAATGAAATAATTACTAAATGAATATACTTTACCTATTTGTAAGTAATATATGCAGGAAGCATTGTGCTGAAGAGCTGACAATCTGTTTTCATGTTCCTGCAGCATACAATGTAGGTTTTCAGTGCTGTGGAGCTGCTGTGTAAGTGTCAGCAATGTGTGCAGTGTGTAGTGTAAATAGGCTGCGTGCGCGAGGGGAAGCCGTTAGGGTAGCTGGGTACTTCCGCATTGTGTAAGTTAGTGTTGTAAAATGGCGGGGAATGTGTATGTGGTACGCGGGTGTGGATGATTTAGCGTCCTTGGTAATAGTGTATCTTTACCTCGCTTTTTAGGAAAATCCGTATGTGTTTTGCGTGTTTAGGGTCCTGTAGCCTCGTTTTCTTTTTTTCAAGGGCCATTTTTTCTCTCACTTAGGTGATTTTCGGGTGTCTAAACTCATGAATTTGGACTTAAATAGAGGTGTAACTTCACTTGCAGAGGTCCTCGGTGCCCGCCTTGCTGTGGGTAAGCTTTTTATGTGTTTGTTGTGTGTATTTATTGTGTTTTTAATGTTTTTAAGTGCGTGCGGTTCGGGCGTTAAGGTCGTATTTTTGTGAGCTCGTAATGTTTTTTTTCTAAGTCCCGTATTTTTGGATGGTAAGTCCGTAAATTTGATGGTGTAAGTCCCGCCTGCGGCTCATTGCAGCCGACGTGGGAGCCTTCGGCGCTCCTTGCCAGCAACTCTGGCCCTCGCTTCGCAAGCCTGCAGCGTTAGCTACAACCCGCCTGCTCACAACTATATATGTGATATCTGTAACGTCTTCCCCAGTTGGCACTTGTAAATCGGCTAAGCGACAAAAAAAATGGAGTCCGGAAAAAATGAAAACGAGGCTACACGACCCCAAACCGCGCAAAACATCGCCAGCCATGTACGACTTTTACCTAGGAACAGACGAGGTACAAAATACACTATTATAAATAATGGAAACTGCTGGCGAGCCGCGTAACACATACACAATCGCCGCCATTTTACAACACTAACTTGCAACTAATACCATTACAAATCTAAAATGGCGCGTTACACGACTATACAAGCGGTTTCCCCTCGTGCACTGCGCACATTGCTGACACTTACACCTCGGGTCACCAACAGTCCAAATGTACACTGTAAGCTGCAGGAAAATCAAAACTGATTGTTAGCTCTTCAGGTTATTGATCACTGGATATATTAATTACAAATAGGTAAAGTATTTTAGTAATTAATTAATTCATTATTATTAAAAAAATATATATAAAAAAAATACGCTTAATAGCATATTTTACACTGCGGTTACTTTACATACATTAACGCTTCGCACTTCCTAATACATTTGTTCATTCACAATAGTTATTATCGTGCATTCATTTAATAAGTATTAATTAGTAATGGAAAATAAAAATGTGGACTTTACACTACACTAAAATGTTTTACTTTTTACTCTGCAGTTATATATCTGGATTACTGCTGATTGGCTGCCAGCGATAGCACTCTCAAAGCAGTTACAAATCTAAATCACTTTATTATGCTCTGAGACCTGAATACATTTTTTAATTTACACTGCACAAAAAAATATATATATTTAACACTGTACTTATATATCTGTCTTTGCGATGAGCGCCGAAGATTGATCGTTGCAAAGCACGAAACACGAAGGACACGAGGGAAGAGACTCACAATGAGCGCCGAAGGTTCTCAGAGTTCAAAAAGCATCACATTGTGTGGCAAACAGCATTGCCATGGCTTCAAACTTTATTGCCCCATCATTTGTGCCAGGCAAGTCGCTAGTGATATAATATAACATAATGCAATACAATATTATACAGTACACATGGGTGTTGGGACTGGGGGGGGGGGGTAAGGGGTAACACCCCCCCCCCCCCAGATTTCTTATTGTATGTATGTATGCGTATAGAAGCTAACAGGGGAGGAGAGAGAGGGAGGAAACACAGGGGAGAGGGAGAGGAAGACACAGGAGAGGGGAGAGGGGGAGGAAGACACAGTGGAGAGGGGGAGGAAGACACAGGGCAGAGGGGGGAAGAGAAACAGGGTAAGGGAGAGGTGAGGGGAAGAGACACATGGGAGAGGGGGGAAAAACAGGAGAGGGTGGGGGGTAGACACAGGGGAGAGGGGGGAATAGACTAATGGGAGGGAGTGGTGAGGAGACACCGGGGAGAGAAAAGGGGGTAAAGACACAGAGGAGGGGGGAAGAAACACAGGGGAAGGGAGAGGGGGTAGAGACACAGGGGAGAGGGGGTAGAGACACAGGGAAGAAGGGGGAAGAGACACAGATGAGGGGGGAGAGACACAGGGGAGAGGGAAGGGGGAAAGACACAGGGGAGGGGGGAAAGAAACACGGGAAGGGAGAGGGGGGTAGAGACACAGGGGAGGGGGGAGTGACACCGGGAAGAGGGAAGGGGGAAAAGACCCAGGAGAGGGAGCAAAGAAACACTGGGGAAGGGAGAGGGGGTAGAGACACAGGCAAGGGTGGGAGAGACACAGGGGAGAGGGGGGGGGAGAGAGACACATGGGAGGGAGTGGGGGGAGACACAGGGGAGAGGGGGGGAGACACAGGGGAGGTCTTCTGCTTTATTATTCTTATTCTTATTTTTATTACTATATAATGTGTAATACGGACCACTTTGGCAATGAGCGCTGTTGGCCTCTATATATCATTCCTGGCTTATTCAGATATATGGAGGATGAATCCGTGGACGTACCTGAATCCCACAAGAGAGTGGTCGCCATGTTCATGTGGTGTTTATTATGACACTAGCGACTTGCCCGTCAAAAAATGACGGCAATGTTATTGTAACTGAGCTAATGTTGTTTTGTGTGTAATAGTAAACATGTAATACATTAATAAATGAATAGACTTTACCTATTTGGAAGCATTGTGTTGAAGAGCTGTGAACCTTGTTTGCACAGAGACCTACAGCACCAAGCACACTGACAGTACACACAGACCCATAGCATCAAGTACACTGGCAGTGCACACAGACCTAAAGCACTAAGCACACTGACAGTACACACAGACCCATAGCACCAAGTACACTGGCAGTGCACACAGACCTAAAGCACCAAGCACACTGACAGTACACACAGACCTACAGCATCAAGCACACTGACAGTACACACAGACCTACAGCACCAAGTACACCGACAGTACACACAGACCTACAGCACCAAGTACACTGACAGTACACACAGACCTAAAGCACCAAGTACACTGACAGTACACATTGACCCACAGCACCAAGTACACTGATAGTACACATATATATACAGCACCAAGTACACTGACAGTACACACAGACCTACAGCACCAAGTACACTGCCAAGTACACACAGACCCATAGCACCAAGTACACTGGCAGTGCACACAGAACTACAGCACCAAGAACACTGACAGTACACACACTCACAGCACCAAGCACACTGACAGTGCACACAGACCTACAGCACCAAGCACACTGACAGTACACACAGACCCATAGCACCAAGTACACTGGCAGTGCAAACAGACCTACAGCACCAAGTACACTGACAGTACACACACTCACAGCACCAAGCACACTGACAGTACACACAAACCTACAGCACCAAGCACACTGACAGTACACACAAACCTACAGCACCAAGCACACTGACAGTACACACAAACCTACAGCACCAAGCACACTGACTGTACACACAGACCTACAGCACCAAGCACACTGACAGTACACACAGACCTACAGCACCAAGTACACTGACAGTACACACAGACCTAAAGCACCAAGTACACTGACAGTACACATTGACCCACAGCACCAAGTACACTGATAGTACACACATATATACAGCACCAAGTACACTGACAGTACACACAGACCTACAGCACCAAGTACACTGACAGTACACACAGACTCACAGCACCAAGCACACTGACAGTACACACAAACCTACAGCACCAAGCACACTGACAGTACACACAGACCTACAGCACCAAGCACACTGACAGTACACACAGACCTACAGCACTAAGTACACTGACAGTACACACAGACCTAAAGCACCAAGCACACTGGCAGTGCACACAGACCCATAGCACCAAGTAAACTGGCAGTGCACACAGAACTACAGCACCAAGTACACTGACAGTACACACAGACCCATAGCACCAAGTACACTGACAGTGCACACAGACCTACAGCACCAAGCACACTGACAGTACACACAGACCCATAGCACCAAGTACACTGGCAGTGCACACAGACCTAAAGCACCAAGCACACTGACAGTACACACAGATTAACAGCACCAAGTACACTGACAGTACACACAGACCTACAGCACCAAGCACACTGACAGTACACATAGACCTATAGCACCAAGCACACTGACAGTACACACAGACTCACAGCACCAAGCACACTGACAGTACACATAAACCTACAGCACCAAGCACACTGACAGTACACACAGACCTACAGCACCAAGCACACTGACAGTACACACAGACCTAAAGCACCAAGCACACTGGCAGTGCACACAGACCCATAGCACCAAGTACACTGGCAGTGCACACAGAACTACAGCACCAAGTACACTGACAGTACACACAAACTCACAGCACCAAGCACACTGACAGTACACACAGGCGCTCATTGCAGGCGAGCCTCGCATAGCGAGGCGAGCCGTTAATACGGACCACTTTTTTATGGAGCAAACTGCTCCATATGTATATTAATAACTATACAACTTTCCAAACATACACATCTCATTGCAATAAACTAGTAATAATAATAATGCACAAGAGTCCTTCAGCACTGCACTGCACTGGACACTGAATAAACTTGCCAAGCTATGGTTTTCCTTATTGATGCAGTATCATCCAAACTGTCCCTCCTCTCAGTAAGACTGCAAGGTACTTATGATTCCAAAATGGCTGCTGTCCATGAGGTAGAAGGGTGTAGAAGGGAGTGTATGCTGCTGATTGGCTGGAATGTGTCTGCTGACTGTGACATGCAGGGTCAAAGTTTGCTCAATGATAAAGTATTGGGGGCGGGTCGAATCTCGCATATGTTCGCAGTTCGCCGCGAACGCGAACATGCTATGTTCGGCGAAAAAAAATCCGCCGGCGAACTATTCGCGACATCTCTATTCATAGCTCATTAACCTTTACAATATTCCTGAATCAGCTTTGAAGCTTTATCACCGTCCCAGAAATTTAGATTATCCTTCCTAAGTTTGTTTATAGAACTCTTTACTTGAGCATAAAAATACCAGTGTTCTTTTTTATATGTTAAATTCATAATAATTTTGAAGTCTCTTTCAAGAAAATGCTTTATATTATCCATTTCCCTCCCATCCTTTTTTTTAAAAACTATATTCAATCCTTTAAAAAAAATGGGATTATTTTTATGTGGCATTTGATATGTAATTTTGTCAATACCAATAATCTTGGAATGAAAAGTTCTCCAGCTTAAAAAATGTCATCCATAATCTCCTGGGGAAATTCTATTTTCATATTATGTAAAAAATATGAAACTTTTTCGTGATTTTTCAATGTTCCCATCATGATGTGCTGGTCTGAGCCGTTTCCGCTGGAAACACTGTTTGTTCACTGAACAGCACATTTCAACCGGCCCCATGAGGAGAGATCCCTAACCTTGAGTATGCTGCCAAGGTCCTGAACGTAGTTGAGGCACTTCATCCGGAGACGCTGTGCTGGGCGTTGCGACTCTGGAGGCACTCGTGTTGCTCTGGAGGCGCTGAGTGGGTTTGCGTCCTACTTGCTGCTGGACTACTGGGGAGTGCTTGCCGCCAGCTGAAGGTGTGCGTGGCGGGTGTGAATCCAACGCACGATACTGCAGAAACCGGTTGAACTCCGGCTGTGTGTCCCCGAAGGCAGATCCCCTGTGGGAATAGAGATCTGAAGTGGAAGATCTGCAGGAACTAGCCGTCAGAAGGTGGCTCTGCAGTGGGTGCTCCAAGCTTGGAGACTAGGAATTAGAGGGTGCACCGCCACATCTGGGCAACTGCATCCACCGGCTCATCCCTAAAGGGGTCTTTATAATCCCTTTGATATATGGACTTACAAGATTTTTGACTACATCAGGGAACAGCATCTACAAACAAACCCTTCCTATTTTTTTTTTCTTACCAACATTTTCCCGGTCTCTATAGGAGGTAATATAAGTCTACCCCTATAAAATTGAAGCAGGATAAGGGATAAGGGAAACTTGTGAGATAGTAGTTCGGAGGAGGGTATTTATTGCATGTGTGCATTGCACATACTATGATCCATGTGTGCCTTTATAAAGATTAATGCATTGGCAGTGTGTTGCAGACTGTTTGCTCCTCTGAAAGTGGAGTTAAAAGGCTAAAGCGGTCTATTCTACAACATATTTTCTTACCTGGATGTCTCCATATATTATTCAATATGCCTAATGAGATTGCATAACTGATCCCTGTGATGTAATAGAGAATTACCCTATGCCATCTATTTGGTACAAAATGAATCTTAGATATTTCTATCAGTGGGAACTTGTCCTATAAGGTTAACCTCAAGGGCACAATTCGTAAATGGAAGCCATTCAGGAGGACTAAGAAGGATTTACTATACCAATTTGAATAATTTGAGCTAACTCTAGGGAGATTACTTTTAACTCTGTGGGACATTGTTCAAACACTTCATTCCGGATACTTCTTATAGAGATTTTTTTTATTAAACTCTGTATATGGAATTAGGAATACTACAAATTTAATCTCTCTGGGTTATTTGGAGTCTAAAGTGTAAGAAATACACATATTCCTTATTCCCCTGGATTCTAATACTGGGACTTAAAGGCAATCATCATGAGAAATAAATAATCCAATACGACAAAAACTAAAACTAAGAAACATGTTGGTAACACTCAAACTCCAACATCATCAGCGTTTTTTTCACCAAAAGGGAACCCAGGAGTTTTTAGTTTCTCTCAGCTTGAATCCTCAATTCAAATTCACTAATTTCTTCACTAAAATTAGCTGATTTATCATTTGTAGAGAGTTTTGTTTTCTCTGAGTCACCTAATCTACAGGAAGACTAAGTTTTAATTACTTCAATAATGAAAAGGCTATTCAACGAATTTCAAACTACATTAAAATTGGATTTTTCACAAGAAATCCAATTAAATAAATCAGCCATTAATGGCTTGTTGGATAGAGTGGAAGAACTGAAAAAAAAAGAAAATCCCTAATTAACAAATATCAAAAAGTGGTCAACTACTCCGTAGAGTTGGAACACAAACTGGAACGTATAGAAACTAAAGCTATACAACAAGAGGACTTCTCCAGACGTAACAATTTGAAGGTTAGAGGTATCCCTGAAACTCTGAACTTTGAAGAACTTAAAGCCTTTGTAACTGCATTTTTTCATATTTGGTTGCTCCTAGTAAACCTTGGATCAATACGTTAGATCAGATCCATAGGATTCCTTTACCTAAAGATCTTAAAGGAGATAATGTTAGAGATGTAATAGTCAAAATATATTTTTTTTAATATAAGGAAGCAGTTTAAAAAGCATCATGGCAAAAATCTAAATCCCCCCCTTTTTGAAAATCTGATTATTTTTACAGATCTCTCTGGAGATATGCTAGCAAAAAAGGAGAAAGTTAAGCATTAAGAAAGGAAAAAATAGTATATAAGTGGAGATTTCCCACTAAATTGATCATTTTCAAAGATAGTCAGAAGAATATTGTCAATTCAGCGGTAGGGGGGGGAAGTTCTGTTGAAGGAGTGGAATATACCATTCACCACGTTATCTAAACAGAAATCGTTAGTTCCTAGTTTACAAGAACTCCACCTTCAAGAGTGGAAAAAGAAGTAATTATAGGTTAATAATGACACATAAAAGTCTATGTTCCTATAATAATAGGGCGGAAAGTTAAAGGATTATAGGAGGTTAGGTTATATGAGTTACCGTATATACTCGAGTATAAGTCGAGTTTTTTCAGCCCTTTTTTTAAGGCTAAAAAGGGCCCCTCGGCTTATACTCGAGTTACTCCCCCCGTGTCTCTCTAACCCCCCGTGTCTCTTTCCCTCCCCCCTCCTCATCCTCAACCCCCATCCTCATTCTAAACCCCCCTCATCATTCTAAACCCCCCTCCTCACTTTACCCCTCTAAATACCTCCCCCTTTCCCCTCACCTTCATCTGCAGCTTCTCCTCCGGCCTCCGCTCCTTCCTGCGTCGGCACCCGGTATATGCTAATGACATGACGTCACATGCGCGCCACGTCATTAGCATTGGCCGGGTCAAGACGCCGGAAGGAGCGTGGAGGCCGGAGGAGAAGCTGCAGATGAAGGTAAGTGAGGGGAAAGGGAGAGGTATTTAGGGGGGTTTAGAATGAGGAGGGAGGTTGAGGATGGGGGGGGTTGAGGATGAGGTTTAGAATGAGGAGGGGGTTGAGGATGAGGAGGGGGAGGGAGGTTGAGGAGGGGGGTTTAGAATGAGGAGGGGGTTGAGGATGAGGGGGTTGAGGATGAGGAGAGTGATTGAGGATGGGGGGGTTTAGGAGGGGGTTGAGGATGAGGAGGGCGGTTGAGGATGTGGGGTTGAGGAGGGAGGTTGAGAATGAGGAGGTAGGTTGAGGAGGGTGATAAGGGAGGGGGGAAGAGATACAGGGAAGGGAGAGGGGGGAAGTGACACAGGAAAGAGAGGGGACACACAAGAAAAGGGCACACAAGATGGGGACACAGAGGGCAGCACATTTCCCACCCTCGGCTTATACTCGAGTCACTCATTTTACCCAGTATTTTGTGGTAAAATAGGTGCCTCGGCTTATACACGGGTAGGTTTATACTCGAGTATATACGGTATATTCTATTTTTAATGTTCATTTGGTCACTAGAATAAATTATGAATATAATTATTTAAGTAAACATCATATAATTTAAAAAAAGATATGTATATATATCTATATGTCATTTTTTCAGTGCTGTCACATGAAAAGATAAAATAAAATATTTACAAAATTGTGAGGGATGTACAAGCTTTTGTGAGATACTGTAATATAATCTATACTAGCAACTTGCCGGTCAAAAATGACGGTGCAATAAAAATGTAAGGCAGGTAACGCTGTTTGGGCCAGACAATTTTGGTGGTGGTCCGAGATCCTTCGGCGCTCATTGCATAGCTCGCAATGTGCGCCAAAGGCGCTCATTGCGAGGCTGTTGGTTGTTGTTTTTTTTCTCTGATAGGCGCTTTTGCTGTTATTGTTTGGTTGGCGGTGATCTGCATTTTGCGCTTATTGCAAGGCTTTGTATGCTATGAGCAGTGTGGGCGGTCGTTGTGAGTCGCGCAGCGAATGGCTTTTGTGTTTATTGTGAGTTTTTTTGTAAATATGTTTTTTTGTATGCTAATTTAATAATTAATAAATTAATATACTTTACCTATTTTGAAGTAATATATGCAGGAAGCATTGTGTTGAAGAGCTGACAATCTGTTTTGATGTTCCTGCAGCATAGAATGTTGGTTTGCACTGTTGTGGAGCTGAGGTGTAAGTGTCAGCAATGTGTGCAGTGTGTAATGTAAATAGGCTGCGTGCGCGAGGGGAAGCCGTTAGGGTAGCGGAGTACTTCTGCATTGTGTAATTTAGTGTACGCGGCTATTGATGATGTAGCGTCCTTGATAAGAGTGTATCTGGTACCTACTTTTTTTTTTTTAAAGCTGTATGTGCTTGGTGGTGTTTTGCGTCTATAGGGTCCTGTAGCCTAGTTTTCGTTTTTTTCGCCGCCCATTTTTTCTTTTGCTTATGGGATTTTCGAGTGTCTTAACTCGGGAATTTGGACTTAAATTGAGGTGTTACTTCACCCTTGCTGTGGGTAAGCTTTTTATGTATTTTTTGTGTGTATTTATTGTGATTTTAATGTTTTCAGGCGGCGAGGTACAGCCGTTAAGGTCATATTTTTGCGAGGTCGTAATGTTTTTTTTTTTCTAAGTCCAGCGGTTCGTATTTTTTTGTGCAAGTCCGTATATAGTGATTGCGTGTTTGTAACCACATGTATGGCGCAGTAGAGCCTCCGCAAATGAGGCCCCTCTCTGTAAAAGTCGTATATGCTTGGTGGTGTTTTGGGGCTTTAGGGGTCGTGTAGCCACGTTTTTGTTTTTTTTGGGTGGCCATTCTTTCGCTTGCTTAGGGGATTTTCAAGTGTCTAAAGCAGGGGTAACCAAACTCTGTCCTGGAGGGCCGCAACCAGGCCTGGATTTGATGATTTCCTTTCTGTGCACAGGTGAGTCAATCAGGATGGTGGAAGAAGCAATAGTATCACCTGCTTGCAGCAAGGATATCCACAAATCCAGGCCTGGGTGCGGCCCTCCAGGACCGAGTTTGGTGACCCCTGGTCTAAAGTCTGTAAATTGGACTTAAATTGAGGTGTAAGCTCACTTCCGGACGACCCCCCTTACTGTGTGTGATGATTTTACTTTATTTTTGTGTGGGTTTTGTGGGGGGGTTTTGTTTTCCGCTGGGCACGGTTCGGCCGTTAAGTTCGTATTTTTGCGAGTTCGTAATTTTTTTCTTCTAAGTCGTGCAGCTTGTATTTTTTTTTGTGTAAGTCCGTATTCAATCATTGGTCATAAGTCCCATTTCTGTGGCTGTTTGTAACCACTTGTGAGGCGCCGTCGAGTCTCCACCTCCACAAATGCATTTGCGTCCCGAACTGCGTCCCTCGCTTCACGTGACGACGTTTCGTAGTTTGACAACTATTATATGTGATATACAGACATTCAAATTAGCCTGTATTTGTGGGATGAGCTTTAGGTATTTAAACCGACCCTTACAGCACACCTGGACAATCAGTGTGAGAATGTCCCAGAAGCCTAAAAGAATCTGCAGACGTTTTCCATCTTTCCAGAAATCTCTGTCTAGCTCCTTCAAAGATTTATCATCATATACTTCATTTTGGAGAAACATTATAAGGCCAGCTGTGTTCACTTCATTTCTTAAACTCATTTATTTAATTATCAGAATGTTTTCATGTGCATTTCAATATTTTCATTAAACCATCATTCATATTCAGGTTTGGATAATCTTTTGGCATAAAGATTTCTCTTTCATTATTCTGGTACCATACAGATCATCATTTTATTTTGTTGTACACCTTTACTCTGTAGCATCAGGTTTTGAATTTCAAGTCTATCATTTATAGGCTACTTTTGTCATTACTTTCCACTTTAATCATTTACTATTTCAATCCATATTTTCTTTTTGCTAATTTTTATTAAAAAAAAACCCTACTTCATTACCAAAGTCACAATCCCATTTATTCACCACTCGTGACCATACCAACAACTGCACAGAACCCAATAGCAGTCCTGTTGATGATATTATCATTCGCCACATTTATTTTTTTACACTTACTGGCTGCCATGTTGCTCTGCAGTCAGATAGCGCTGCCATTAGTTACTACACTTTTAAGTAATTTTGTTTCAGTTTACATTTATTATGAACCTGGTCCACATCAGTTTTTGTTAAATTAATTTGGCTATTGAATTTTATTTACTTTTCTATCCATGATTCTGATTTTTTTTTAAATATATAGTTACATAGTAATTGAGGCTGAAGACTTAGAGCTTGATTCAATTAGAATCCAGCATATCGCAGTATACAGGGCGTATGTCTGCAGGTCTACAAGTGCTACAATTCCGGTGCTATTCAATTGAACAAGCCCGCAAGTTAGGGGGCGTAACCGTAAACCATGCACCCTTATGCAGCATTTCATGGCGGAAAAACCGCAAATTAAAACATAACAATAATGAATGCCAATACTGTTCTTGTCCATGTGGGTGGCCTCATATGTATTAACTCATTCATTCCCGAGATCGATATAACCCCGATATGACACATAACATTTTTTTTTTTTTTTAAATGTATAGCGAATTTGCGAACTTAAGACTGTTGTGCAATTAGTTCTAATGTCTTTCATTGCTTTCACCATCATTTACAGTGCAGTATTGATTTTTTTATTGCATTTACAGTGCTACAGACAGGGGTTAAACCCCCTTACAAATCCTATCTGGTACTCACACTCATAGGATTTTCTCCTACATTTGCAGTTTCAGGGTGTAAAGCATTTGCGGGCTCGGGGAATTGGAGCAATTGAATAGTGATTTGCAATTTTAGCACTCTGAACTCTTGCGGATGTGTAAGATGAAATGCTTCAGGAGACTGTAAGTTCTGGGTTTAACAACCACAAAGCCCTTTTCAAGCCCGTAACCCGCAAGAGTTTTTTAGCTTGTAAAAAAAACGCCAATTGAATAGCAAATTAACTTACTGCCTCAGTTACGGGCTCCAGTAACTTACGATTGCGGAATTGAATCAGGCTCTTAGTCCACCAAGTTCAACCTTTTTTGATCTCAGCTGATCTGCAATATGCAGATTAATTGTTGATTGATCCAGAAGAAGGTACACAGAAAAAAATCCCAAGTGAATCTTGCCAATTTTGCCTCAAAAAAGGGAAGAAAAAAAAAGACCTCATGATCCCAGATATTGGTGATCGGATTCCTCCCTGGATCAATACTCCCTCTCTCATTAAACAAGATAATCCTAAATGCCCTTTTTATTTAAAAATATATAGTCATTTTTTTTACTTGTCTATGGAATCCACTCACCACATCCCTTGGTAGAGAATTCCACAGATTAACTACCCTTACAGTAAAGTACCATTTTCTTTCTTGAAGGTGGAATCTTTTTACTTCTAACCTCAAAGAATGTCCTCTTGTCAGTTTAAAACCCTTTGGCACCAAAAGTTCACTTGACAAAGCCTTATATTGAAGCTGGATGTATGTATTTATTTATTTAGGGTAATCATATCCACAAGTACTCCCAAATCCCTTTCTATTTCTGATAACCCTAGATGTGCTCCATTAAGAATATAAAATTGCATGGCTGTTTAAATTTCCCAAATGCATAACTTTACATTTATGCAAATTCATTTGGAGGAAAAGTACATCATTTTCTAATTTAATTACCTTGCACAACTTGGTGTCATCAGCAAAAATGGATACAATACTTTCCAATACTACTTCTAAGTCATTAATAAATATGTTAAAAAGGAGAGGACCTAATACTGAACCCTGAGGAACCCCACTTACCATATTAGTCCAATTTGAGTATGTTCCATTTACAAGAACCCTTTGCTTCCTGTCTTTCAGCCAGCTCTCAGCCAGTGAACACTAATAGAGATGTAAGAGTCATACTTGTCTGGCGGTGAAATCTACAGACATGTGTATACTTCGGTTTCAGTGAACTTTATTTAAAAAAAATTAAAAAAAATAAAAAAGGGGCAGAAGAATTGTGTTCCATATCCCTTTAAGCTCAAATATGAATTAAGGGTACTGTAAAAACGAAAGAATATTTAATAGTAAACAGATTCTAACTTGAAGTAGAAGAATACATATCTTAAAATTACACTTTAACAAAATTAATTTAAAAAACAATGTTTAAAAACAATAAATATTTTACAAACATATACAAATCCGTGCATATTTATATATAGTAATTACAAATAAGACCATACAGAACTTTATTCTTTACGGAATCCTCTCGGATTTGAAGATCTTAGAATTTTGCAGGCGAACCTAAAAAGGAAAGGAAACAGAAATAATTTTGAGATATTTTTGTACTATGGAACTAAATTTAAAATAAAAATCTAAATTATGATGCACTACACCTCTTTCCCTCCTCAAAAAATAGTATGAATGATCATCAATTCATACTAGTTATTTTTTTCGTGTAATACATACTGAAGTGTTGTAATTCTCAGAGAAACCAACAGGCAGATTCAGCTGATAAAAGAATTGATTTCGGGGGGAGGGGGATGTATGTAATAACCACAACAAATATATAACTCTGTTCAAAGCATATTATGTCACAGTTTTATAACTGTTATATTTCACATTTGTCCCTGGAGATTACGCTACTTTAACACTAACCATGCGAACTGCCTCTGTATCCTATTTTTGGCAGAGAATCTGGTTCACCACAAGTGTTAGAGGACAGCTATTGCTCTCCTCTGAATGGATTTTACTTTATTTTTAAGCAAACTTAAGGAGTGAATTAACTTTGACATATTTCTACAGTATTGAAAAATCAAAGTAAGATAGAGTTTATTAACTGTTGTATAACTAATAAAAAAAAAAACTGTTAAAGCTTTAAATCTGGTTATAAACAAAAATTATTAAGTAAGAAAGGAGGAATTAAAAATGATTGCGTAATGCTATTTATTTATTAATTGTTTACATTGTTAGATTGGATATTTTGATTTGTTATGCAAGATATCTAACTGATCTCTATAAAAAGCAGAAGACAAAGATAAATACGGTTTTAAGAAATAATACTCATTTACTATAGAAAATGATTATAATCATTAGTTATTGTTAGATGAAACAACGAGAGAAGAAATACAGAGAAAAAAGGATATTACTATAAAACGGTTATATTACACATATTCAAATGTGTTCTCTTTTTATTCATACGGAAGTGTATTTACAACACTGGTTTTGTATATTTGTATCATAAAAAAGATAAGAGAATACAAAAAGGCCAGAGTGATCCTTTCAGCAAGTTTCTTTCAGACATTAAAGGCTAGCAGTACAGCTCATATGTTTGTTATTTTAAAATGCACACAATTTTTTTTACTACATAAAAGTTAATATTTTTCTTACTTTTTAAGCAGTCTTTTTTTTCTCCTCAAGAAGAGCTGCTTTTCTCCTCCACCTTGTGCCTTGTCAGGGGGCACAGCCAGCTCTGCCTGGGGACTGGACAATCATGGAGCTTGAAGGCAGACTGAGCTATGTCATCACTGGTCCTACCACATAACATCATTACATTTGCTTCCACTGTCTAGAGGTAACGACTCTATTGTAACTACTTGCAGCCCACCCATAGGTCCCACCAAGTGACAGCATGTTTAAAATGAACCATAACGTAGACTGGTCAGATACTTATTTAGTCCAGCTTCCAGGCAGAACTGCCCATGCCCCTGATTATGGACAGGGAAATGTGACGCATTCAAAAGAAAGAAAAACTAAATATTAAACTTCTATTTATTTTATACTGCATACTATTTATGATAGTGTCCAACACACAAACATATGTCAATTAAT
The DNA here is from genome assembly GCA_027410445.1 of Discoglossus pictus. Taxonomy (NCBI): domain Eukaryota; kingdom Metazoa; phylum Chordata; class Amphibia; order Anura; family Alytidae; genus Discoglossus; species Discoglossus pictus. The sequence goes on along the minus strand of CM050165.1, from coordinate 223,124,073 downwards.
AGTGTGTTGGTGGGGTCAGTGATATAAGTTTTTGGCTCTCTTGATTTGTTACAGTTGTGATTCTGAACCTCTGTAAATCCAACAATCTGCTACTAGTCTGGCCACTATTAACTATCTTGGATCTCTGCCAGTCTGACCAACTCTTTCTCATAACACCTGCTTAACTGGATAGAAGCAAGAAGGAAACTGATCTGAGAGGCTACCATGAGGCTAATGGTAACTGTAAAGGAGCCGCAGGCCTTTATGATTAAACATTGTGTGCATGTGAAAACAATATTACAAGTATGCCACAAATATTATGGGAGGGTGTCAAGACAAAAGCCAAGTGTTGTTTAGGTTTTGTTAAAATGCACCTGAAAGATTCTGTGACCAAGTAACAAAAGGTAGTATGATCATATAAGAACAGAAAGTCAAAACTTTTTGGTCAGAATGAAAAATTGAACTGGTGAAAACACAATGCATCTTACCATTCAAAAAATACCATTCCTACAATAAAGCCTAATGTAACAGCATCCTGTTGGGACATTTTTCCCACTAGAAGGAAATCTGGATGACCCAAAATAGCAGAGAATTTGTTAAACAAAACCTGCAGCCCTCAGCTGGGAAGTTGAAAATAAGAGGTAGTGACTTTTTTTATATCCTTTTAATTCTTCAGAGTGGAAACTAATGATATAATCAGCCAGGGCATTACAGTGAGGTAAAAGTATCAACACATATTATCAAGCGGCAGTTAAATATACATAAATATTTTAAAAGTTGCTGTATAGTTCAAATAAAATGTTTGCCAATCTACATTGGTAATTTTCGTGCTTGTATTGTATCAGACTACACTTACATGTATTATGCAAGAAAAAATATATAACAAAGTTTACAACTTTTTCATGGCAAGACAATGGCAGCATGCAGCTTTCTAACTGTAGACAGTAAAGAAAATGAATAAATAGTAATAGGAGAGCTAAGGCAGATTGTTTTTTTCAATTAAAATCATTCTTTACATCAGAAGCCATGACCTCTCCCAGAATCAAAAAGGTAGAACCATTCCCTCTCACAGGGATAACAGCTGTGTTCGAATGAATTACACTGCTAGTATAAACTATGCTTTATTTAGCACCTACAACAACATTACTATAAAATACATTCTCTAACTGATAATGGCAATAAACATTGTCAAAAGAGTATAACTTGCACCTCAACTGCTTTTTTTTAATAAGGTCAAATTTCTAACCTTAAAAAGGGCCACTGAATATCAATGTGTTAACATCAACCACCATGGTAAGCCAATGTATAACCGTTGGTCATAGCATACCATATGAGTATTAGGTGCTACGGAGAGTCCATAGGGAGCCCCCTGATTATACTTTATGCCATCTATGAGCTGGATATTATACCCACACTTATAGAGGGTAGTAGGTATTGAGTAGGGATTCTGGGGATACCCAGACTCATACAATTAAGCTAGTTTTTCTAATTTCCTTAGTCTTTTTTTTAAATGTCAGGCCCTTCAGTGAGATCAGATATTATTATAGAAGCCATGTGATAAGGATTTTTAAAATACTTAAGGGACAGGTACTTAGGGCTTAGGATACTAGGGGCATTTGGAGTACTCTGAAGGCATTTCTCGGAGGTTAAATTTAGGTGTGTGATGGGATAGCTTTGTGGTGATTTACAAGTAAGCTTCACTCAGTTTAATTCTTATGGGAGCAATAAAATGAAGGCCTAATTATCAAGACACCCTTCAAAAACAAAGAATCTTATGATAGATGGTAGTTTGTAAATTCTGCACACATATGTTGAGACAGCACGCATTGTTAAATCTGTAGAATTCTACTATGGCTTCTATTAAATTTAACGGAAGCCACTACACAACAGTTTCTGGATAACAACATATACAGAATAGTGATCTCTGGCCTCTTCACAAACTAACTTTGGGGTCTATCCAGAGTTCATGATCTGTCATTTTTGTGCCTCTTATACCATAACAAAAGTGTTCTATTTGATTTTGCATGTATAAAGCTATGAAATATGTTGACATTATTATTAGATTTTGTTTTTTTAAGAAGGATAACCACCAGATTAGAGCAATTATATATGTACAATTTATAAGGTAATTAATACAATATTTTATGTGCTGACACAAAAGTCTTGTTTCTTTAACTACGCATTTATTTACTTATTTGATGGAGGGGCCACATATAAAAAAATTCCATTGCATAAGGCAATAGCTGTTTTGGTACCACAGACACAAAAAAAAAGGATTCAATTTTACTTACAGCTTTTTCTTCCGAAGACAACATACCCTCTACCGCCACTATCTGGTACTGTTTGTGCTTTAAACTGCCCAAATATTTCCGGAGAGGTTTAAGAGCAGCCCCATCTAGATTTTGGTTTAACAACTTCTGCATGATTCCAGCAGGACAGCCAGGATCAAATAGTAATAGGCAGTAGGTTTTATTCTTTCTCTCCTCTATTCCCACAATTGTACGGCTATGACCTGTAGCGTCATGCAAAAAAAAAAACACTTTTAGCATAGTTAGATCTGCATTTTATCACAATGCTTTCATTCCTCCTTCAACAGAATATATTTTTATGTTGGAATAAGTGCAAATAGCATAAGTGCACACAAAGCATAGTTAATTATAACAAGAAAACTTGATTAGTTTAACATAAGCTACAAAAAGTAGACAAAAATTTTCCAGTGGGGAAACCTTAAAAATACATTATGACAAGTTTCACTGGGAATAAAAACAAACTAGTCGTATAAAGGAGAAAAAAAAAATGGTATTCTAAAAGGGACTTTTGTCTGGTGTCCTTTTAACTGAACAGAAACTCCATCCAATTGTAGGTCTCAATCCCAAACAGTTTACAGTAACAATATGAACTTAAGGTATTCTTCTTTATTATAGTATCAACTAGCAACTTGCCTGTCAAAAATGACGGCAATAAAATTTGAAGCCTGGCAATGCTGTTTGCCACACAATGAGGCCTCTAACTTCCAGGCCTTGCGGCCTTCATTTCGAGCCTCTCCTCCCCTTTGCTTTCCGGGCCGCTCATTTCAGGCCTCAGCCAACCCGCAACTTTCGTGCCCCGCAATGAGTGTCTTCGGTGCTCATTGTGAGCCTCTCCCCAATCTCTCCCTCCTGTGTCTCTTTGCCCCCTCTCCCTCCCCTGGGTTTTTCTTGCGCATGCGCAAGCCCAGAATTTTTAACATTGCGTGACCAACATTGTATCAAATTATGGAAACTATATACCGTATATACTCGAGTATAAGCCGAGCTTTTCAGCCCTTTTTTTAAGGCTAAAAAGGGCCCCCTCGGCTTATACTCGAGTCACTCCCCCTAGTGTGTCTCTAACCCCCCCCCCACCCGTGTCTCACTAACCCCCCCCCCCGTGTCTTTCCCTCCCCTCTCCTCCTCAACCCCCTCCTCACTGTCTCCCCTCTAAATACCTCCCCCTCACTTACCTGCTTCTTCTCCGGCCTCTGCTCCGTCTTTACCCCGGCGCGCATGTGACGTCACATGCGCGTCGCGTCATTAGCATATACCGGGTGCCGAATTGGTGGTTGAGGATGAGGAGGGAGGTTGAGGATGAGGAGGGAGGTTGAGGATGAGGAGGGAGGTTGAGGATGAGGAGGGAGGTTGAGGATGAGGAGGGAGGTTGAGGATGAGGAGGGAGGTTGAGGATGAGGAGGGAGGTTGAGGATGAGGAGGGAGGTTGAGGATGAGGAGGGAGGTTGAGGATGAGGAGGGAGGTTGAGGATGAGGAGGGAGGTTGAGGATGAGGAGGGAGGTTGAGAATGAGGAGGGGGGGGTTGAGAATGAGGGGGGGGGGTTGAGAATGAGGAGGGGGGGTTGAGAATGAGGAAGGGGGGGTTGAGAATGAGGAGGGGGGGTTGAGAATGAGGAGGGAGGTTGAGAATGAGGAGGGGGGGGTTGAGGAGGGTGATAAGGTAGGGGGGAAGAGAAACCGGGAAGGGAGAGAAGAGAAGATACACAGGGAAGGGACAGGGGAGAAGAAACACGGGAGAGAGAGGGGGGACACAGGGGGCAGCACATTTCCCACCCTCGGCTTATACTCGAGTCTACCCAGTATTTATAACTCATTTTACCCAGTATTTTGTGGTAAAATAGGTGCCTCAGCTTATACTCGAGTATATACGGTATTCTAGGTCAACAGTTATGTTCTGAATGCACTTTGAAAAGTGTTTCACTTCTTGAAATATCGGCTAAATTGATGGAAGTCAGGTAGCTGAATGCTTGAATCCATCCCTGAGGGGTTTGGGTTTTTAGAGCACTGGGCGAACTTCTCACTTGGGTACAATCTCTATAGCAGGGATGGATTGCACCTTAATGCTGAGGGAACTTGTGTGCTAGTGGAGCGGATGGTGGAAAGGCTGGGGGAGTTTATAAACTAATAGGCAGGGAGTAGGAACCAGATGAAAGCAATGGGGAAGAAAGTGTAGAGGGGGAAAGGGCTGAATTAATTACCCATGGCGGAGGAGGATGGAGGGTTACTATGGACAATAGGGAGGTATAGCTAAGCAACTCAAATACAGTGGCAAGCCCTTCAGAACTACAGCCAGAAACTTATAAAAAAAATGGATAAGCTAGAGTTATTTGCGGTACATGAAAAATGGTACTTAGGCATTACTGAAACATGGTGGGATGAATCTCATGACTGGACGGTTAATTTGGATGGTTATAACCTACTTAGGAAATATAGGGGTAATGGTAAAATAGGAGGAGGGATTTGTATGTATGTTAAGCCCGATTTTAAGCCTATAGTCAGAGAATGCTGGAACTAGCAATAATGTTAAATTATTGTGGGTTGAATTAAATAGTGGATGAAAATTTTCTAAAAGAATATTGGTAGGAGTATGCAATAAGCCCCCAAATATAATTGAAGGTGAGGAATTGCAATTATTGCTACAGATTGAAAATACAGCTAAACATGGTCAAGTACTAATAATTTAAGATTTTAACTATCCTGAAATTAACTGGATGGATGAGACCAGCAGTTCAGCCAAGGGAAGCAGATTCTTGATTGCACTCTGGGATCATTATTTGAACAAGTTTATACAAGAAGCTATGAGAAATTAGGATATCTTGGATTTAGTCATCATGAATAATATTGATATGATATCAAAATAGCAAAATAGGGGAGCCCTTGGGGAATAGTGATTACAACACAATCTCATTTAAGATTGAATAAAAAATAAAAAAAGTTGTAATGGGCCAACAAAAACTAACATTTTTAAAAAGGGCAAATTTTAATGGGCTAAGGGCAGCAATACAACGTATAGACTGGGATAAAGAACTTACCGGTAAAAATAAATGGACAACATTCAAATCATTACTCAATATACATACACATCGGTATATACCATGTGAAAATAAAAGGAATAGGAGTAAATAACATCCCATATGGCTTAATGATTTAAAGGTCAAGATCCAGAGTAAAAAAACAGGCATTTATATTATTAAAAAAAAAAAAGAAGAGGGGACGAGAATGCTTTACGTGGTTACAAGGAAGTCAACAAGGCTTGGAGGTATCAGACTGGCTAAAATAGAAAAGTTAGTAGTAGAAGTAATATAAAAGTTAGTTGCAAAGACTAACCCTAAAATATTATTTAAGTATATTAATAGGAAGAATGCCAGGAAGGAAGATATAGGAACATTACAATGTGAAACAGGCTGAAAACAGGAAAAGGAAGATTAGCTAAATAGGTTCTTTTCTTCAGTATTTACAAGGGAGGTACCAGTGGTTGGGACCCTGCAACATAATGGGGCTACACTACCGTCACCAAATAATTGGTTATCACAGGAAGAAATGCAAAAGAGGTTGGAAAAAAATAAATGTAACTAAATCCACAGGTCCTGATGGAATACATCCAAGGGTACAGAGGGAACTGGGCTCTGTAATAGCAAAACCATTATATCTAATTTTTCAAGATTCACTCAACACAGGGTCTCTGCCAGATGAATGGAGAAAAGCAGATACATATATTTATTTAAGAAGGAAGCAAGAGCAAATCCAGGGAATTATAGACCAGTGAATCTCACGTCTGTAGTTGTGACGCTTTTAGAAGGGTTAATAAGGGATAGTATACAATAATATTTGTCTCTTTATTTGTCTTGACTCCCTACTTATAATCTTGTTCAGAGTCAAGGTAAAGGTAATTCCAAATAAATCTAATTAGTTTCCAGGAACTTGGATCAAGGAAACTTAGCAGATGTAGTCTTTTTGGATTTTGCAATGGCTTTCGATACAGTACCACATGAACGACTATTGTGCAAACTAAGGGATACAGGAATTGCAGTAAATATCTGCTCATGGATTGTGAGCCGGCTAAAGGACAGGAAGCAAAGGGTTGTTGTAAATAGAACACAATCAGGTTGGACTAATGTGGTAAGTGGGGTTCCTCTCAACATATTTATTAATGACTTGGTGTCATCAGCAAAAATAGAGACAACAGTTTCCAATCCTACTTCTAAGTTGTACAAGGTAATTAAATCAGAAAATGATGTACTTTCTCTCTAAAGGGATTGATTTGCAAAAAAATTGAGGAATGGGCAACTAAATGGCAGATGAGATTTAATACAAATAAATGTAAAGTTAGGCATTTGGGAAGGAAAAATATTTTGATTCAGAAAATGTTTGCAGAAAGCAGAGTAATCTTGTATTTGACTTGGGGGCAAGGAGGAGCTAACCTACCATTTCTTGGTAGATACAAAGAAAATAAATTATAAAAAATTATATATATATATATATATATATATATATATATATATATATATATATATATATATATATATATAAAAATAAATGGTGTTCTTAATATAATGTATGTTAATAAGTCATATTCAAATAAATGGGGATAGTCAGTTGTTTACAAAAATTACAAGGTCCTAATGTCTTTTACTAAAATGGCATCCAGAAGGGCACAAGAAAAAAAAATGTTTACATTGTGAAGGGCACTTAAGAACAGAAATCAATTTTACAAGTAGCTTATCTAAGCATATGGAAACTTCAAATTTGAGAAATATTTAATAATTCAATGGAGGTTCTGACGAAAGGGCCCAGAGGTGCGAATTCAGACTCAGGTCCACCTATTGACAACCCCTGATCTAAAGATAAAGGATGACATGAATAGGTGCGTCATACCTTGGTGTTGAAGGTAAATGGCCGGTTTGGAAGTACAAATCACCTTTCCAGAACGTGTGTCAGAAGAGTAGTAGTTTAAGACCCACTCAAACAAGAAAGGGTGTGTTCCTGATTGACTGCTAGGCTTATGGAAATCAATTATTCGACACCTATAAAAAATAAAAAAGGAGTTGCACAAAAATGATTTAAGAGTCTTATAATAAAGAGATTAAATTATTCCATAGAGGATTATAACTGAACACTGAAATGTTACCATTTTACCACAGTATCTAAGCTATGGAGCATATTGAGTGCAATCTATTTTGTCTAAATTTTAGCCCGAAACTGCTCAAATTTCATTCCTTCATCCTGCATATTCCACAAGAATATAGAGAAGCGAGAGTATAGCGTTGCTCTGTAATTTCAGACTAATTATATATATATATATATATATACACACACACACACACACACACATATAAATATAAAAAAGACACAAGCTCTAATCCAATGTATGCAAAATAATGGTTTAAATGCTACTCAACATTAACTAACAAGAGAAATAAACATGTTATAGTTTTGAACAGTTATTTCAGGTTACTTACTTTAACAACATAGATGTGAGCAAGCAATAAACCTCACATGCGCCAATCCATGCCTTGGTACCTTGCAATCTGCCATTAAAATGAGAAGCACCCTGGGGGTCAAAACCTTCCTTCCAGGCACTTTCGATCATGGATTGAATTTTTGGAATGCAAGGAACAAACCTACATTCTGATAGCAGAAATATAAATAGCGTTAGCTGGATTTTCCGGATTGTTACATTGCTCATATCCCCATAAAACTTTACGTAAAGAGACCTCTTGGACATTTTTTGCCAGATTTATATGAGGAGCGATCTTTGACAGCAAACATCAAGAACAAAATTAAAGAATAAAAAGTATACAAATTTGCAAGTTGTAAAATCACTCTTGGTTCTGCCAATTGTTATTTTATGGATGACTGCTGATCATTTGGACATGTTATATGCAAATCATTTTTATTTAAAACATCTTCAGCACAGGGCATAGAATGTAATACCCAATGGATATCATATAACCTACAGTTTTATGTCACCAATAAAAAAAAAAAAAAAAAAAAGGATTAAGCTATCACCGTGAGCCTGAAATCAATTAGAAGAACTTAGAGGGACATTTATCTGACTAAGTGCTCTTTGTGGTGTGAAAGAGCACAAGATTATATATTACAATTATCTATTTTGTTTTTATTACACTAATGGCAGCTAAAAAAAATGTAGGTCTGTTTACAAACACACTGTGCCGTGTCTGCTCACTGCACAAAGCTGTTGCTGTGGGTCGTCTGGGGGGTCAACCAGTGACACATGGAAACAAAGATTTAATGTTAATTTCTTTGTGAAAAATGCACGTATTACAAAAATTAAAAAAGTAGTTTAGGAGATCTTTACAGTGGTGTGCACCAAATTGTGCTGAATTAAGTGTCCCTTTAATATTCATTCATTAAACTAAGCTGCCTAAAACCTTTAAAAAAATGAGTATATATTTATATATATAGTTTATTGTGGACATTTAGTGGTTACTCTTACAAATGTTTTTTAATAAAACATTTATTAAAATATTTACCATTATTATATATTCTTGTGATATCCTTACAATATACAGGCTCTTGTAAATTTACGAATGCTGCCTAAATTTAAGTAACTTAAAAAAATAAAAAAAACGATAAATTAATATTACAACAAAAAATGTCTTACAAATAACACTACCATAGCCAACATGATCGCAATTCCTAGTAGTATATACCTTAGAGGTCACATCGTATTTGTAATGCAAGCCAAAGACATGTGTATGTATACTCTGTGTGAAAACCCTACCTTGCAAGCAGTTTCTGTATGTGTCATTCAGCAAGAGTGAGGAAAGTAGCATTTGTATATTTCTGGGGCCACAGCCCCATCCTTTGTCCCCTTGTGAGGAGCTGAAGTGGTCTAGAGGAGAGCAAAGCCAGACACGGCTCACTTCAGATGCAGCATTCTGATAATACCTCAGCAAAGCCTGCAGAATGCCTTTAGAAACAAAGTGGAAAAAGTGGCATACCTTATCAATTCTACTCAACTGAGGCAAAAAGATATTAAGCAGACTTAAAAATAAAAAAAATATTTTTGGATAAAATATTTCACTAAAAGAACATAGTTGTTTGTTTTTATCTGGTCTTCCTTGGTTATTTTTTTTGAGTATACAACAAAAAAAGTTCACTATTTTACATATATCATACTTTATATATTTCATGAATCTGAAGAGGGTACACTTAGCCATCTCTTCATACGATAATCATAGTTGAAGTTGCCATTGTGCTAAAGGGAATGTCATGGCAGTAAATGGTTGAATACATACTTTGCTTCCTAATGGGAAAGAGCTCTCTTAATGTTAATGAGCATGAATTACCATTACTTTCTATATTATTCAGACATATACAGTGATTTTTCATGTTAAATTCTCATCAGTCACTGCAGTAACATATTTCAATAGAAGTGGATAGAGCAAAAAATAAATCACTAAATAAAATAAAGCCACATTTGCTCCGCCCCACAAGTTTTACTTTTTTACTATTAATTTGCTCATATCTAAGGGTAATCCATTTTCAGTGTCCCTGCCCCTTTCATTTTCTTCCTTTCTAGTCACATATATAGTGCTCAGCAATACAGGTTGTTGCAAACGCTTGCGGGCTCACGTAGCGAGGCCGCAATTGCTGGCAAGGAGTGCCAAAGGTGCTCCTTGCGCTGGTGGAGATGAGCGCCATAGGCGCTCATCCCTACGACCCTGTGCAATTTAGGCAGGGAGCGCCAAAGGCGCTCCCTGCGCTGGTGGAGATGAGCGACTTAGGCACTCAACCCTACAACCCGCGGAACTTCAAATCAACACAATATTAAATTACTCAATTCAAAATGCGACACCCGTTGCAGTTTGAAATAAAATTGCATTAAAAAAAAGTTACGGCCCGTAACACTTGCAACAAGGAAAGCGAGACTTACACACAAAAAAAAATACGACCCGCGACACTTAGAACAAAAATACAAATACAAGGTCCAGAAAATACGAACTTAACGGCAGAACCGCGCACATACAAAAACACCACCACCAAAATTAACAAAATATAAAAAAACAAAAAAAAACAAACACACATCACTCACAGCACAGGGGCACAGCCACAACATCTGAGAGTCAGGTTGCACGACAATTGAACCACAATTTGCCTAGTTTACACACACGAAGATCGCTAAGCAACAAAAAAAATGGCGGGCGAAAAAAAAAATGAAAACGAGGCTACGTGACCAATAGACACGCAAAAACCCACCACACACATAAGACTTCTACATAAGATTGTACGGGGTATAACATACACTATTAGGGAGGACGCAAAATCATCCACACATACACAATCGCCGCCATTTTACAACACTAACTTGCAACTAATAACATTACCATTACAAAATGCAGAATTAAACACCTAAACAAACACTTTGCGCTCGTGCACGGAGCCTATTTACACTACACACTTCACACATTGCTGACACTTACACCTCAGCTCACCAACAGTGCAAATCTACATTGTATGCTGCAGGAACATCAAAAAAGATTGTTAGCTCTTCAGGAAATTGCTTTCTGCATATATTAATTACCATTAGGTAAAGTATATTCATTTATGATTTTAATTAACATAAAAAAAAAATACATAGAGAGGAAAAGAAAAAGGAACAGACGACAGGATCGCAATAAATGCCAAAGGCGTTCAGTGCGCGGTTCACAATAACAAGGGTGCTCAGAGGAGCAAAAAGTACATCAACCAAGAGGCTCGCAAGGAGCACTGAATGTACTCACACGACCAAAAGACTTATTTTGTGTTGCAAACAGCATTACCTGCCTTACAATTTTATTGCCGTCATTTTTTGACGGGCAATTCGCTAGTTTGTCATAATTTGCTGCATCATTTTCTTCTGGTGATAGACAATATCGATGTGATTAGCAAAGTGCAAATAGTAGAAAAGTGCTCACTCCAAAAGCTCCTCATCTACTACCTACAAAGTTCGGGAAAAAAAACAATGCTGCTAGCCACCTCAAGTAAACAGTGCAACAAGTAATGACACACCTGGAGGAAGGAGAGAGGCAGACACTGAAAATCAAATAGACCTAGAGTTGAGTAAATGAAGAATAAATAGCATACAAATAAATTAAACTTGGGAGGGAGCACATGTGGTTTTAGTGTATTCTCTACTATCAATACTCCACAATCAGACTGAAATGTTTTTCTATTACAGTGTCTCCATAAGTTCTTCAAATACTTTGCTCACCTGATGAAACAACCTTATTATGAGAGACGCCTCAACAGTTACAATTCTAATGAAAATACACACCGGATGTCCTTGTTCTTCCATCATCTATTCCAGTAGCTAAAGATTCCAACATTTCTGCTTTCTGTAAATGAAAATCCATGGGTAGCATCCTTCCTCTTGCTACTGCTTTTTCCATGTTTTGCAAGGACTGCTGCTTATACCCTCCTGTGTTGTCTAAACCAAACTGTCTCTGCGACAAGAAAATGAAGAAACTTCAGACATTGCTGCTACATATTGTTTTTTGAGGAAACTTACAGAAAAAGTATGTAGCTTTTTTTTTTTAAAACAAAAAAACAAAACACCTGTAGCTTCTGAAATTCCTCCTGCTCTCTTTGTGATTCTTCAGCTCTTTTACATCTGTTTTCCTCATCCTGAAGCTGTCTGGCCAGATTTAAATCTGCAGTGTTTTTAGATGAAGCCCCTAAAAAAATTAAAGAAATAAAGGAAACTTATAAACTTGGCACATTTGAAAATCATCCATCTACCTTGCAAGTACGTCGAACACAATATTCCATAATTTATTTTTCTCTAATAGGTTAATTCGTTTTCCTTCCTCCCTTTGTCGATTTAACATTCTCTCTCTGTGCCTTCGGATATCTCCCTAGCTCCCACCAAGTTGCTATGCTCTGTTTTATGCCTTGATCATTCTACTTCCATCCAGCATTTCATCATTGCTCCTTCTAACAACAGCTGTATAAAAAGCGCATAAATCGCACAAAAGCCATGAAACAAAAACATATCCCACCTTCATGGAAGCTGCTCTCCTCCAAATGCAGGTTTACGTGCTCTTCTAGGATTTGACAAGTAGCACAAACAAGAGAACACATTGGACATTCATACTGCTGTTGCGCATCTCCTAAAAAAGGTACAAAATGAGGCAATACCATAATAACCAGGAGAAAACAAGTTTATATTAACTATACTGTGTTAAGCACTGAAATTATTCTAGATCGTCATATAATAATTGATTACATAAATATAGTATGCTTTGTTTATTTTTAAATCTTTTGATATATCCAACTAGAGGAAAAGTGTAATAAGTAAGAATTAGCTTGTGTAGTGTGCCTTAAAAATGTAGTAAGGCATTCTACATACAACAAATAATATACATGAACATATCAAACGTACATTATACTTTCTCTGTCAGAGAAGTCAAAGTATTCACCCCCTTGATTTTTTACCTATTTTGTTACATTACAGCCTTAAGTTCAATGTTTTGTTAGACTATCGTGTTCTGATCCATCACATAACATTCAGTTTAAGTTGGTGGAGTGAAATGAGAAAAATATATACATAAAACTATTTTTTAGAAATAGAAAACTGAAAATTGGCATGTGGGTATGTATTCACCTCCTTTGTTATGAAGCCCATAAAAAGCTCTGGTGCAACCCATTACCTTCAGAAGTCACATAATTAGTGAAATGATGTCCACCTGTGTGCAATCTAAAAGTCACATGATCTGTCATTACATATACACACACCTTTTTTGAAAGGCCCCAGAGGCTGCAACACCTAAGCAAGAGGCACCACTAACCAAAGACTGCCATAAGGACCAAGGAACTCTCCAAACAAGTAAGGGACAATGTTGTTGAGAAGTACAAGTCAGGATTAGGTTCTAAAAAAAATATCCAAATCTTTGATGACCCCCAGGAGCACCATCAAATCTATCATAACCAAATGGAAAGAACATGGCACAACAGCAAACCTGCCAAGAGACGGCCGCCCACCAAAACTCACGGACCGGGCAAGGAGGGCATTAATCAGAGAGGCAGCACAGAGACCTAAGGTAACCCTGGAGGAGCTGCAGAGTTCCACAGCAGAGACTGGAGTATCTGTACATAGGACAACAATAAGCTGTACGCTCCATAGAGTTGGGCTTTATGGCAGAGTGGCCAGAAGAAAGCCATTACTTTCAGCAAAAAACAAAATGGCACGTTTTGAGTTTGCGAAAAGGCATGTGTGAGACTCCCAAAATGTATGGAGGAAGGTGCTCTGGCCTAATGAGACTAAAATTGAACTTTTTGGCCATCAAAGAAAATGCTATGTCTGGAGCAAACCCATCACATCACCCAAAGAACACCATCCCAACTGTGAAACACGGTGGTGGCAGCATCATACTATGGGGATGTTTTTCAGCAGCCGGGACTGGGAAACTAGTCTGTTAAGGGTGGATGGATGGATAGTGCTAAATTACAGGGATATTCTTGAGCAAAACCCATACCACTCTGTGAGTAATTTAAGGTTAGGACGGAGGTTCACCTTCCAGCAGGACAATGACCACAAACACACTGCTAAAGAAACAATTGAGTGGTTTAAGGGGAAACCTGTAAATGTGTTGGAATGGCCTAGTCAAAGCCCAGACCTCAATCCAATAGAAAATCTGTGGTCAGACTAAAAGATTGCTGTTCACAAGTGCAAACCATCCAACTTGAAGGAGCTAGAGCAGTTTTGCTAGGAGGAATGGGCAAAAATCCCAGTTGTAAGATGTGGCAAGCTCATAGAGACTTATCCAAAGTGACTTGGAGCTGTGATTGCCTCAAAAGGTGGCTCTACAAAGTATTGACTTTAGAGGGTGAATAGTTATGCACATTGACTTTTTCTGGTATTTTGTCCTATTTGTTGTTGTGGGTATGTTCTGTAAATTAAATGATGCAAATCCTCAAACAAACCATGTTAATTCCAGGTTGTGAGGCAAGGGGGGGGGGGGGGGGAATACTTTTGCAAGGCACTGTACTGTTACAAAATGCGTAAATAAAATTGGATTCTTAGTCATAATAATTCTCTAGGTTATTTGAACATACTATTAGTAAGACTAACCTACAGAGGACCGAAAGAAGAAGAGAAAAAAAAAAAAAGAAATGTGTCTAAAAAGAAGTATCAGAATGAATGTAAATAAAAGGAGAGAAACAATCTTTATTGTGTGCTGTATTAAGTTTAAAAGATGAATCAAAGAAAACTACACCAAAAATAGCTGACTTCTCATTATATATACAGTGTCTTCACTTTTTCTGGGCAATTCTGTACTAACTTCTGCCACTTATCTAAATAAGATTTAGAATAAAAATAAGTGGTAAAGGAAATATGGTGTTAAAAACATTTTTTCAAAAACCAAACATCTTGGTTTATGTAAGCTAACATATGAGATTCATTTTTGCTAACAATTGCATACCTTTAGTAGGTGTGTCCAAGAGATCAGCATGTTTAGTCTGGACATGGCTTTCAAGCTCTTCAACAGAAGCTTGCATTTCGATGCAGAAAGGACAGTCCAGTATTACTTCCATGTCATAAGAGTGGGACAGGATTGAAGCTCTGGTCTGAGCCTGGGAACTGCTTTCCTGGCAGATTTCATTCTCAGGGATATTCATACACAGTGCAGATGAAGAACAATGATCATCAACCTTAAAAATTGAGTTGGATCTGGCAATAGCAGAGCTGCTAGTACAGGGAGCTTCATTTTTGTTGACCTCTGACTGTACATTTTTTAACTTCTGGTTCCTCTGAAGATTGTTGTCACTGTGGATTTTCAGCTTTGGTTGATCCGAACATGATTTAGCACATGTACCCAAGTGGTATTCTTCACAGAACGTAATACTTGTGCTGCTTATTTGAGTGACTGGATTTTCTTGTCTTTCATCACTTTCACTTTGAACATTATTAGCCCATGGTTCCTGAATGTCCCCATGAACTGTGAGCATATGGTAGTTTAGTTCATCATAAGTCAGCCCAGCAATGGTACAGACAGGGCAGGAGGCTTCCTGCTCAATGTGTACTAGCAGCATATGGCTCTTCATGTCAGCCTCAGAGGGCACTTCTTGCGTGCAAATGTCACAGACGAACATGTTGAAGGGACTCAATATGGGGAGCTACGATATCTGTAATGTTCAGAAATATTACAAGGGTGTTATAATATCAGGACAACCAGAAAAGATAAGATAGGTTTGTCACATTTTCATATTCTGGAACCATGAACACAAATGAATAATCATTAGTTTTAGACATTTTTTGACATTGCTAGGTTTACGGTTACAAGACTTTTAAAAGATGTGTGCAACCAGAAAAGACGGGATACTCTATTTAAAGATATATACATTGAAATAGATTAAAAAAACAAGTTATGTGAGGTGTCACTTTATAACTTAACTTTTTAATATAGGAAAATGACTGACTAAACCCAGGTGATAGATAAGCACATCAGGAGTTTTCCCAGGGGTCAGGTTTGTCACAGCTCATAAATACCATCATTTGGAAGCGTGAATACAAGTGAACAATCATTACTAGAGTAGTATTTTTTTCGCTTATATTTTTCACATTGATAGGTATACTGGACTCAAGGCCAAATTTCACAAAAAGCCAAAAGGTCAAGACACTAAGGTAGCTTGAAATTGGGGAGGTATGACGGTAAAAAAGGTTATACTTGATTCGGCTTCATCCCAACTTTCTGTCTCCTCTCATTCTCTGCTCCCCACTTAAGCCTTCCTGCACTCACCTATCCTCTCACTACTAATTTTAAATTTTCTCCCTCATGCCTCCACTTTCCCCTTCCTACAATAGAAGATAATGGAAGAGACAAAGATAAAGAGAGATGAAGGGAGTTTTGAGGGGGAGAGGTGGAGGTAAGGAGATAGAGGGGGGGGCTGGATTAAGAAAAGAGGAGAGAAGGGGAGTTAGGTGAGAGACAAGAGATGAAATATTTGAAGAGTGGGAATAAAAAGGAGAGTGTCAGGAAAAAGGAGAGGGGATCTTGAGGTGGGGGGGGGGGGACTGAGTTGGGATGGAGATTTTTTTTTTGCTTGCACATTTGAACTTCAAATTTCTAAATGTCGGCTTTTAACAAAAACTAGGTAATGGATGGTTTTAGAGAATGACAAAAGTTGAGTCTTTTTGAATTCTCTGGGCTCTGTAATTTCAGACAATGTATACTTTTATACTATTATTTTGCTTTACAGGAGTATGAATAATGTGTAATCATGACAAGGAAGGCAGTCTGTAATGTCATTTAATGATCTGTCTTAGTCATAAATAGTAGTGGTGTTACCCAAATTATTAGTGTACCTACAAGTTACATGGCGTTGATTACTACTAATTTTGCTTGGTAAAAGTAAACGAATATCAAATGTAAGAAAAAAGGTTCATTCAACTTATAGCTTTAAAAATTGTTTTTATTTTTGTGTTTTTTTAAACAAATACACAACTAGAAAGATGAATATATAATTTTCACATGTAAATACAACTATGCTGACAGGAACTAAACAAATGCATCTGTTCAAGTGTTATAAAGACACCGTCATCACAAGAGCCTGTCTTTATCTATAGTAAATCATTCTGAGATTTAATATTATCCATGTATAGTTTATTTATCTGCATGCTAATGTGCAGCTCAAAGTGCTAGTTTGGGGTTGGGTGCTTGATCAGGGTGAGGTTGGGGATCCAACAAAAGGGAACATTGTTTTGGCCACCACAGAGACAGACAAGCATACTGTGATAAAATTTGGTACATTAAATCAGCTAATTATTATTCAGGAGCCAAATTATTGGAGTTCAAACTCTCCTGAATATCTCAGGAATGGTTCACTTACAAATAATCAGATGAGGGGCAATCAGACCATTTTTATACCTCATATAAAGCCCACAGTAACCAAATGAATGTAGAATGTAAGTAAACGTTTGTAAGAACATAGTAGTTTTCCCACTTATTAAGTTGCAGCTTATCTCATATTCAAATGCACAAAAGGTATTACTGTCTGAGGAAGAACAACAAAAATAATTAGGATCATATAATATATATATATATATATATATATATATATATATATATATATATATATATATATATATATATATATATATATATATATATATATATATTTGTGTGCAACGTTCGCAAAGTTACGGGCTTGCGACGTAGCCGCCCATTGCGAGGCCCGCGATGAGCGCCAAAGGCGCTCAATGCGAGGCACGCGATGAGCGCCAAAGGCTAACTATAATCAAAAAAGAAAAAAACAAACACCAATTATACCTTCTATGAGTCATTCAATGATTAAAATGAATTACATCTCACCTTCTATGCAGTTCAATATTAAAATAAATACAATTGTATATCAAGAGTCTTCAATGATAAATAATCAAAAGTTTCTAATATGTATAATTCACAATGAGATCTGGTACTGTAGTTAATTATATATAATAAATAAACCCATAATTAGTTAATTAAACCTTAAGCTTGTTGTGCACATAGAAAAATAAATCACATAGGGTAAATAGTTAATACATGTATACAAAGAAAGAGCAGTTCAAAAATATTGTGCATATATCTATAATTTCAGAATTTCGAGACCCGAAGAGGAATTTTGTAACATCCTGAAAAATAAACACATGTAAACCTGATTCAAGATATAGTAGTGTATTCAGCCAACTATAATGTCGAGTCACCTTATTATAACCACTAGCTAATATCCAGAATAACCCGTGTCCAGCATGGACAGCAGCTAGACAGCGTGGTAGTGAGTCAATAAGATGCTGGTAAGTTGGCAAGAGTATCTGGAGCCATGAAGATTGCAGTGCACCCGACAGCTGCTGAAGAGTGCGTTGTGGAGGATCCAAACATGTCGATTAAGATGGTCTCACATGTGCTCGATGGGGTTTATGACCGGGAAATTTGGAGGCCAGGGAAGTCTTTGCCATGCTCCTCCAACCACTCCTGGGCAATTCTGGCTGTACCACATGACATTATCCTGCTGAAAGATCCCATCCACTCCAGGGCAGACAGTCAACTTGTATGGGTGTACTTGATCTGGAACTATGCAAATTGAAGCAGTTTCGGATGATGAACCCTTCTCAGCATGGGTGCAGTGACCAGCCGTTTGCTTCAGAGCCCCATGTACAACAGGGTTAGTTGTACTGTCATTTTGGACACAGGTCTGGCAGCTCCCCAATTCTTTTGGACGTTTAACTGTAGAGTGTCGTTTGGCCCTCACACAACTTCGCAGCGGGCGTTCACCGATGAAATCAATAACACATGGTGCTCTGCAGTTTCCACGCGTCTTATTCACAATGGCGCCGTTTGTCCAGTCACAGTACACTTTAACCACAGCAGCAAGTGAATCATTTACAAACTGCGCTGTTTCAGAAATACCGCCACCTTTGGCCCGAAAGCCAATGACCATCCCCTTTTTAGCTCACGACAAGGGCTGCATTTCATTGGCTTCTCGCTGCTAAAGTCAAAAATAGGCGGGGTCATAATAAAGTGACTTGTCCCTGTATATTAAGTGGGGTATTAAAGAGAAAATTATATTATATAGAAGTGGAACATACTCTGCAAAGGAATTAGTTGGATTAAGTTGATATCCTAGGAACCTAAGATCTCTAATAGCTGAGAAAGAAATATCTATATGGTGTAGGAGCAAAAGAAGGAGGGCTACAAAGAAATAAAAAGGTTCTGAAAAACAGGTTTAGTACTTACAATACTTTAAGGGACAATAATGGCTTGCACTAAGGTATTATCCTAGACAATGAATGTGCAATAGCTAAGGCTAAGATTTTGTTTCTGAAAGCTATAGGTGATATCAAAGCGAATTTAACCCAAACTAACAGTCCACAATAATAGATTCAAGTACTAATGGAATAACTATTATTCTAAGGGGTGATGTGTCAGATGATTTCAAAACTGGCATATAATAAGTATCACAAGTAATAATAAATTGTCCAGAAAAAACGAACTAAATAATAATAGTACTGAGAAGCAGTATATGTTGGTTGTGCAGTATGTATGAGGTCCTCAAGCTCGTATTTCCAGTCTATAAAAACACAGCTAAGAAGTATTAGAAGTGTCTCGAAGTCCAGAAATGTTAATAAATGTTAAGTGCTTTTCAGAGATAAAACATTAAATGCAAAGATTGGTGAAAGTAATTATATATAACTAGTGAATTGCCCGTCAAAAATTACGGCAAAAACCTTTGGAGCCTGGCAATCCTGTTTGTCATACGATGCAAGGCTCTCCCCCCCTCTACTTTACAGTCCAAGCAATGAGCGCCAAAGGCGCTCATTGCAAGTTTCTCCCCCTGCATCCCTTTCCACCAGCATCCCTCTCATGCCCCCACTGTACTCCTACCCCCCGCGTCCCTCTCATCCCCTCTTCTCTCACCCCGGGGTCTCTTTCCCCTCCTCTCTCACCCCGGGGTCTCTTTCCCCCCCTTGTGAAAATTGATCAATTTCCCCACCCCGAAAATTGCTTCCTAGTTACGGCTTTGGAAAAAAAAAAAGTTACGCTTTTAATGGCGCCATTTTTTTTCAAACCCGTAACTCGGAAGTCGTTTTGGAAGCCTCCAAAAGATGCCGGATTGAATATGAAGTTAGCTTTCAACCTCACTTTTGGACTTCCTGCCTCCCTGAGGCAGGGAGCGCATCAGTTAGGTTGCAAGGTAATTTCCTATAGAATTGGTGTCTTTTGGCGGACTCCCAATTGCTTCCGAGTTACAGGCTTGAAAAAAAAAAATGGACTGAGTTCCATTTTCAAAACCAAGCCAAAATAAGGGTTTCATTCATATTGTTTTAAATTTGGTTTTACCATTTTGCCACAGTTTGCCTAATAATGTAATTATTCTATACATGTGTCCTCGTGAGTAAATTGATCCAGGACCCTTGAACACTTCACAACAAAGCTTTATGTTACAGATATATAAGAATTAATTTTGAATCTCTGTCAAATGTTCATGTTACAGACACAATGCAGTAGGCAGGTGCTGTGTGTGGCTACTGAGGGGTCACAAAGTTGTAGAGAGCAAGAAACACCCCAGACTATGGTAAAGTTCAGTAATAATAACTAGTAGAGGTCTCCGCAATATGTGTGTTGCTGTTACATGGACACTTACCCTGCTGTTCTGTATGCTGCACTTCCCTATGTCTACTGCACTTTCGTTTCCTTGCAGCTCTCTCCTTCACTCAGTCAGCTGGGAAGGAAAGCGATTGTCGACATAACGCGGATTACAACACGCTCAATACGTCATCATAGAGCGACGGCTCTGGTTGCTTAGATACGGGAGGCACGTTAGGAGTCAGATTGTGTTTTGCCTGCCAGATCACTAAAGCAGCCGGAGGGAAGGAGTTATGAGCGACACCACCAGCTTCCACTGAACACCAATATGTTAATTATCCAGAGAGTGTAAACACATGAACAAACCAATATAATTGAAGCATTTTTTTTTTTATTTATATAGATTTTTAAATCCCTTTAGTCAGTTCTTACAATTTTAGCCCTCTTCTGATGTCCTGCTATAGCACTCGTCTCTGGTTCAAGGCACGCCACCTTTCCTCTCCCTTTGGTCTGAAGGTCCTTGAAGTACCATAATTAAAGGATTAAATGTATATGTGTGTGAGCACACACACACGTGAATTGCCTGTCAAAAAATGACGGCAATAAGATTTTAAGCCAGGCAATGCTGTTTGCCATACAATGTGAGGCTTTTGCTTCTCTGAGCACCTTCGGCGCTAATTGCGAACCTGCCTACTGTACTGGCCGCTCATTGCAGGGTTCATTAACCTGCAAGTTTAGTGCTTGGAAATCCCCTGTGTCTCTTTCCAGCATCTTTCCTCTGGCATATTTTGTCAGAAGAAGTGATATTGTGCTTCTCAACCTTAAGAAATGGCTTGTATGTTGTTATCATTTAATTATCTATGTTGATTAGACCTGAATGTAATGTAAAATTATACTATGCACTCAGGAGATTCAGGGCCTCTATTAACTACATTTTTGCTGATCAAATTTTGTAGAAGAAGAAAGCACCAAATGAAATAATTTTTTTATTTATTTAGTAACTTTTTTTTAATTATTATATATTGTTACATCAACTATAACAATTCTGGTAAGTGTGTAACGCTCCATGGGAGAGTACACACTTACCACTACTTCCTAAGTCCGTACAGAGCTGCGCTCAATGCACAGCTCTGTACAGATGCTGCGAGTGTGCGCACATAGTGCACGCGCATGCGCAGTATTCACCTGTGGCAGCGACCACAGAGAAACGGGTGGGGGAAGAGACACAGGGGGAGAGACACGGGGAGGGAGAGGGTAGTGAGACACAGGGGGGGAAGAGACACGGGAGAGGGAGGAGGGGAGACACGGGAGGGAAGAGGGGGAGGGAGAGAAAAATTAAAACATATACCGTTTTTTGACGGGCAATTTACTAGTATATGAATAAAAAAAAGCTAACAGGAACCATGTCTAAACAGATGCAAAGCAAAATGTTGCAAATATGCCACCAGTTAATAATTATAATTATTATCAAATTAATTGATTAGAAATATATCATAACATCAACCCCCCTCATTGGTGGGCCCAGTGTACAGAAATGTAAAGGAGGGTTCTAATATAAAAAAAATGATCTCATCACACAGTGCGGCAATGAGATCATGTTTATAGTAAAACATTTGCTTTGCTTTTTTAGTTTTTTTTATACTGTATCACATATATAGTTGTGAGCGTACGAGTTGTTGCTAACGCTGCGGGCTCGCGTAGCGAGCTGCGGCCCTCGCGAAGCGAGGGCAGTGGCCGAGGGTCTCAGTTGCTGGCATGGAGCGCCATAGGCGCTCCATGCCAGCACCTGAGGACCTCGCAAACTTCACGTCGCAAACCAAACAGCACGACACACACATTACGACACTCGCAAACAACATACGACACACGTTCACACACATTACGGCCTCGCAACACTCGGACGCAACTCGCGAACATTACAAAATGTAAAACACAATACATACACACAGCACATACATAAAAACCTTACCTACACCAAGAGGGAGCACCCAGGACCTCAAAAATACAACTTACACCTCGATTTTACTCGAAATAAAACAGTTTAGAGACTAAAAAAAAATCTAAGCGAGAGAAAAAATGGCCGCCGAACAAAACGAAAACGAGGCTACAGCATTTTAAACTCGCAAAACACCACAAGAAAATCGCAAAACACCACAACAAACTCGCAAAACTCAACAAACGACCTACGGATATTCATACCACACAGTGCACACATTCAGCATGCTTACACAGCAGCTCCACA
This sequence comes from Discoglossus pictus, assembly GCA_027410445.1. NCBI lineage: Eukaryota > Metazoa > Chordata > Amphibia > Anura > Alytidae > Discoglossus > Discoglossus pictus. Next base: position 223,101,477 of record CM050165.1, on the reverse strand, counting down.
CCACTAATGCTGCAGCAACATCAACACAGATTGCCAGCTCTACAGCACAATGCTTCAAAATAGGTACAGTATATTCATTTAGTAATGTATTACATATTTCATTATTATACACCAAACAGCATTAGCTACCTTACAATTTCATTGCCGTCATTTTTTGACGGGCAATTCGCTAGTATAACATAAAATGCAAATAGAACTTGTACTAATAGAAAGCTCAACTTGTGCTGACAAAAGAAACAGGATATGATCTCCATGTGTACTTTACATGGACAAGTTTGTGTCAGGAATACAAATAAATGGTCCCAAAGTCAGTGATCCAGGACCCCTCAACACTTGAGCTTCACAACAAAGCTTAATGTTACACTTATGTAAGAATTCATTTTAAATCTTTAATTGGAAAATGATCATTTTACAGAAACAATCCAAGAAGCAGGTGCTGTGCATAGCTATTGAGGGATCCCCCTCTCACAAATTTGCACATGGCATGCACAGGAAACCAGGATTGAAAACAAACATACACCTCAGTCTATTTTATAGCTCATCAGTAACTTACTCAGCTGGGCAGATAAGCATCTGATGTCATAGCCTGGTAATGCCGCCATGAATACATCATCATAGGGCGATTTCTCTTAGCCACATTAAATTCCAAGCCCGTAAGTGCAACGTGAGATCCGCATCGGCTGCAGGCTTGAAATTTGGCCGAGTAACAGAGCTATTAAATTGGAGCAGGGTGCTTGAGTCGCAAGCCCGTAAATCCTTTCCACGCTCGTAAACTGTTAAGGAAACAGACGAGCATCGATCGCCTATAACCATCCAACTGCGGAATAACGCAGTGGTACACAGGACTCTCAGCCAATCAAAAGCATTCTAGACGAATATGATAGACAGGGGGAGCTTTTAAATTTGAGCTTCACACGCCCATGCGTTGACTGTGTTGTATTTTCTTTCGAAGTAGCACACAGGTCCCGAAATTGGAGGTTAGTGTCTATTGGAGTGAGCGTAGGAGCTAGATGAGAGAGGTAGTTTGCATTTTTATTGATTTATATTTTATTTCATACAGATTTATACTTCATATTGACACATATTTACAGATTACACATATGTGAAATAAACATAAGTTAAAGAACACACATGGCCATGAAGAGGAGGTGGAGGACGAGGAGAAGAAGTTGGAGGGAGAGGAGCAGAGGTGGGTGGTGGATGGGGGGCCTGAGCGTCAGGCACACCTAGGAGAGGGACAACGAGGAAGGGGTCTGATCCCGGGGGGGGGGGGGTAGTTCAGGGAAGGGACAGGCCCCAGGGACAGGTCAGGAAGGTAAGGGTCCCTGTCCACAGTTGAGAGGGCAAGAGGTTAACGGCAAGCATAGGGCCCACAAATGTGGTCCTCCTCAGTACTATCCGTGGCCGCCCCGTGATACTTGCAGGGTGGCAGGAAGTTAAGCTAGGGCTCAGGCTTGGCAGGAGGTAGCAGCAGAGGTCACTGTGTTGGGCACAGCGCCAAGTGATGTGAGGTCTGTAAAGCACTGCTTCAGTGACATCAGGGCCAGGGCGAGGAGGATGATGGCTAAGGAGGACCAGGGCTGCATTGTGACCTATAATAAGTGAAGGAGGGTCACCAGGGAACTTTTGAGACCGTTGCCCACCGCTGAAGCATCAGACCTGGCGGCCCAGCAGGACCCAGCCTCCATGTCAGGTGAATATGACATACACCAACATGCCACCACATGTGCATCACACACACTACACGTGTACATGATGACTAATGAGGACACTGACATGTCAGCTCCATGGAATTAACAAGGGATAGATGGATGTGTCATAAGTTTCATGAAGCTGACAAATCACTGTCATTCCTTGGCACCACAACAGTAATCAAGCAACAGAGAGTCAATTTATTGGTGTGCCCACTGCAGCCTATGCAGTTAAAGAACGCAGCAAGAATCAAGATAGAGATAGAAGCCTAGAACGATCAACCATACACCAAAGAATAGATCACATCTAGCATATGATAGCTAATCTGAGTTGCAATTAGGAGAATCCTCCAGGTTCATGCCTATATGTCAGATAGTTAGGAATGAACACATAACAATGTTTTATTCATCATATTAATGATATATACCTTTCTTTTCTATCCTTCAGCATCCAGTCGGAGGTCTGGGTCCAGTGGCGAGCCAGATGCGGGGGCGTCGGCTGCAAGGAAGGATGTGCAGGAGCAAGCCCCCGCCCAGTAGGAACCGGTGCAGGGGGAGGAGGAAGAAAGAGGATCCAAGGGCCCTGGCTCAGAGGAGGAGGAGATCATTTGGGTGGTGGGGTCACTGACCGGACCTCCAGCAACACCACTGGGATTTGACCACACTATCCCCCTCCTCCAAAGACTGATAATATTGCCAGGGGCCCTCCAACTGGACCTACGGCCAAGACACCAGCCAGCTACCACATCCTACCCCACACAGCAGTGCGCTGGCCTCGCCACCACCACCACCACCGGGCACATCAACACCAGCATCACCACATGCTCCAGCTGGTCCCCACACCCTACCCACTCCATCACCGCCACCTCCTCACCCAGCTGCACCAAAGACCTCCATCCCCACCACCAACATCACCACCAAGCTAGGCTGCGTAGGCGGAGATGCTGGCCCTCATGCACCAGCAACTGGACTGTCTAAAGGGGATCCAGGCCAGCATTTCTGCCAATCATGCAGAGGTTATGCGCAGCCTGGCAAGGCGCTCTACGAATCAGACTTGTCCCCAGCCCCACCTCCTCTACCCCTGAGGTATCCCTGGGACACCAGCAGCCCAGCCCATCCATTGGCAGGGAGACGTCCGCAGAGGATGTGGGCCTTGTGGCTAGGCGGAGGAGGACATAGGGGCGGCAGATATGTTTGTGCCTTCTCAACAGCACTCCTCAGTGACAATCTATTGGTCACAATGTTAACCTAATCTAGCCTGGCTACAAAGTCTTGGATCTTGTCCTATATGATGGTGATAATTTGTGTGCAGATGGCTACCTCCCATCACATGGCTTTAGTTTGTTTTTTGTGTTTTTGTTTTCTCTTTTGTTGTTTTAGGTACAATTCAGGTCCATAAAGGCATCTTCGGCATCTGCAAGCATTGCGGAGGAAATGTATGAGGTGTAAAATGTTTCCGGTGCCTTTCAGGTAGACATTCCTTCTATGACAGCCCCCATTAACATGTAGCTCTCACAATCTTAAAGCTACAATATAGCCAGATATCTCAGACATGATTATCGTTAGCTTAAAGGCATATTCGAGTGAGCTTGGGTATTAATGCATCCTATAGAGGAGAATTAGTAGTTTATGAGAAAAAAAAATTGCATGAAAAAATACAAAAATTAACAGTTGAGTCGTTAGCCTGAAGTTTGCTAAATGTCTTGCATTTGCAAAGTTTTCTATCAATGTTGACACCGTCTGAAAATCATGGAAAATTAGCATAACTAATACATTGTATCTTTTTGGCATTGGGATTGAGCTGGCAGCTTTCCTTTAGATTTCTGTAATAACCAGAAAAAGGACTGTGTCCCTTCATTCACTGATTGTTTTATCTACATCCCTGGTGAAACTTGCCCCAGCCCCAGTTAATTGCCCCCATCACCTGCCCCAGCCCCAGTGAATTGCCCTCCTGCCCCAGTGAATTGCCCTGTGACCTCCCCCAGCCCCAGTGAATTGCCCCGTGACCTCCCCCAGCCCCAGTGAATTACCCCTGTAACCCCCAGCCCCAGTGAATTGCCCCATCACCTGCTCTAGCCCCAGTTAACTTTTTTCCAATTATAGCCTGTTGCTCTCTCGGGATCCGCCCAGACCACACCCATGATATTAATGTACAGTCTTGGCCATTTCTGATTGTGGTCTGTGTAAAAGATAAAGCTTTGTTATATCGTTCTAACCGTGTCCGTGTGTTTTCAATGTTTGGGGTTATGGGACATCCACATGCATTACATTAGTGTCACATTCATATGTATGTAAACTAATCAGCTCTAGGAAAGGTGCAATAGATCGAAACATATAACATGAATAATAGTTATAATAGCATTAGATCACATATATAGTTGTGGTAATTGCGAATGTTGGTCATGCAATGTTAAAAGTTATGGGCTTGTGCATGGGCAATGAGCGACAAAGGCGCTCATCGCGAGGCTCGCACCATTTTGCTGCCCTCGCAATAGTGCCCTTTCAGGATCCCTCTAAGGGTCCTCTGTCCCATCAGAGATGTAGTTTACCCGAGGATGCTCCACCGATGGAGGATGGAAAGAGATTGAAGGCGTCCATAGCGATGCACTCGATCAGCGACAAAGGACGTAGTACTTTGGTGCTAATCGCGAGGCACGCAACAGTTTGAAAAATTACGAATTACTAATTAGATATACCTTTCTTTTCTATCTTTCAGCATCCAGTCGAATGTCTGGGTCCAGTGGTAAGCCAGAGATGGGGGCATCGGCTCCAAGGCAGAAGGATGTGGAGGAGCAAGCCCCCGCCCTACAAGAACCGACGCAGGGGGATGAGGGAGGAAGAAAGAAGGTCCAAGGGCCCTGGCTTGGAGGAGGAGGAGGTCATTTGGGTGGTGGGGTCACCGACCAGACCTCCAGCAACAGCGACGGGATTTGACCATTTTATCCCCTTTCTACAAAGACTAATAATTTTGCCGTGGGCCTTCAACTGGACCTACAGCCAAGACACCAGCCAGCCACAACCTTCTTCCCCACACAGCAGTGCGCTAGCCTGGCCGCCACCAATACCACCACCAGCATCACCACAGGCTCCAGCCTGGCCACTCCATCACTGCCACCTCCTCACCCAAGGACGCTCCACCAATGGAGGATGGAAAGAGATTGAAGGCGCTCATGGCAATGTACGTGAACAACGACAGCCTCACAATGAGCACCGTAGATGCACATGGCGGGGCATGTGGAGGAGCAAGCCCCCGCTCTACAAGAACCGACGCAGGGGTATGAGGAAGAAAGAAGGTCCAAGGGCCCTGGCTTGGAGGAGGACGAGGTCATTTGGGTGGTGGGGTCACCGACCAGACCTCCAGCAGACCTCCAGCAACAGCAACGGGATTTGACCATACTATCCCCCTTCTACAAAGACTGATAATTTTGCCGTGGCCCTTCAACTGGACCTACGGCCAAGACACCAGCCAGCCACAACCTTCTTCCCCACACAGCAGTGCGCTGGCCTGGCCGCCACCAATACCACCACCAGCATCACCACAGGCTCCAGCCTGGCCACTCCATCACTGCCACCTCCTCACCCAAGGACGCTCCACCAATGGAGGATGGAAAGAGATTTAAGGCGTCCATGGTGATGCACTCGATCAGCGACAAAGGACGTAGTACTTTGGTGCTAAACGCGAGGCACGCAACAGTTTGAAAAAATTACGAATTACTAATGACATATACTTTTTTTTTCTATCTTTCAGCATCCAGTCGGAAGTCTGGGTCCAGTGGTGAGCCAGAGATGGGGGCATCGGCTCCAAGGCAGAAGGATGTGGAGGAGCAAGCCCCCGCCCTACAAGAACCGACGCAGGGGGAGGAGGAAGAAAGAAGATCCAAGGGCCCTGGCTCGGAGGAGGAGGAGGTTATTTGGGTGGTGGGGTCACTGACCAGACCTCCAGCAACAGCGACGGGATTTGACCATTTTATCCCCTTCTACAAAGACTAATAATTTTGCCGTGGGCCTTCAACTGGACCTACGGCCAAGACACCAGCCAGCCACAACCTTCTTCTCCACACAGCAGTGCGCTAGCCTGGCCGCCATCAATACCACCACCAGCATCACCACAGGCTCCAGCCTGGCCACTCCATTACTGCCACCTCCTCACCCAAGGACGCTCCACCAATGGAGGATGGAAAGAGATTGAAGGCGCTCATGGCAATGTACGTGAACAACGACAGCCTCACAATGAGCACCGTAGATGCACATGGCGGGGCATGCATGACTTTGCTGCAATGAGCGCTGAAGGTGCTCATTGCAACCATCGCAATAGTGCCCTTTTCAGTGTCCCTCTATTGGTCCTCTGTCCCGTCAGAGATGCAATTTGCCAGAGGACGCTCCACCAATGGAGGATGGAAAGAGATTGAGGGCGCCCATGGCAATGCATGCGATCAGCAACGAAGGACGTAGGCACGCAACACTTTGAAAAAATTAAGAATTTAACAGCCAATATTTTCTCAAACAAATAACTCGAAAGACCGTCAAAAAAAGAAAAATAATAAAAATAAATAAATTAAAAACCTCACACACAGCTTCGGGGGACAACCTGGTTGCCTGAGAGTGAGATTGCAAGCTAATTTGAGCCCTAATTGACGTTTTTCAGAGATCGAAAATCAGCTAAGCAAATAAAAAAATGACGCCCGACAAAAAGTAAATGCTTTCAAAAAGGATCAAAATAAGGCCAAAGCACGTAACACTTAGCAGAACAACGCCAGGCATGCAGTACTTGGAAAATACAAACAACGTTGATCATGAAAAACGCAAGACATGCAAAATAAAAACAACGGTGCTCAGCGCGAGACACGAAGGCTAAAAAAGGATAAATAGAGACACAGAGGTGAGAGAGGGGGGAAAAGAGACACACAGGAAGGGAAATAAGGGGAGAAAAAAACAGCAGGGAGAGGGGGAAACAGACACAGAGGTCAGAGAGTGGGCAGAGACTCACAATGAGCGCCAAAGGTAAGTCGCTAGTATCATATAATAGTGAACATCAAATATAATAATAAAAAAGTGTTAATACACAGGCCAAGTCCAATTAGTTATACTGTATGTACAGTATGAACATTCCCCTGAGGGCCTGAAATTAATATGATAGGTGATACTGGAGTGGGTTGCCAGCTCCTTCTCTAGTGGACTATGATTCGTCTGACCTCTCTGCTATGATGTGCCCACCTAGAGTGACCCTACATTGTATAGCTCACAGCTTCATTGCAGTACACAGGCCCCTTCACCACCACCACCACTTAGCAATGCTGAAGGGGACCAGGGGAACATACACCTACTTTAGACCATCAGGAGGGGCCGCAGAAACACATGGAGGCTTTGCAGAGGCACATGGATCAACAGCCAACTCATCTCTATCAGAAGTAAACTCCCCTACGCCCATCCTGGTAAGTCCCACGCCATTGCAGGTGGCCATGTGCCAAGATGTCTAGCCATTCCCATTTTGTGAGCTCCCATTCTGTTCTGCTATTCAGGGAGTAAAAATTCTGTTTGTAGCACTGTAAATGCAAATAAAAAATCAATGATGCATTGTAAATGACGGGGAAAGCAATGCAAGACATTAGAATTAATTGCTTGCAAATCGGCAGTATATAAGATTTATATTTATGTTTAATTTCGGGTTTAAATTGATCTCGGGTATCAATGAGTTAATACATATCAGGCCACCCACATGGACTAGAACAGTATTGGCATTCATTTTCATAAGTCTTTATTTTGCGGGTTTGCGAGTCTGATCACATATCAGATCCCCAAACCTAATTTATTGACATGTAACCTGCATGTTTTACTGCTGTAATAATGATGGTCTCATTTTTTATTGGCTGATTTAAAATAGGAGGTTACGGTATTGCTTAATTGATCATGTTCCCTCCCTGACTGCAACGAACCAGTGCATGGTTTACGGAGTCAGCCTTGGGCCAGTAACTTGCAGGCTTCAGTAATTGAATAGCTCCAGAATCAGAGATAAATGGACGTCAGCAACACACCCGCAGGCATACTGCCTACATCGCTCAAGTTACGGGCTTGCAATTGAATCGGGCCCTTTGATTGCAGAACTTCATGAAAAAGTAAGTTATTACAATCTATTTAATTTCCATTACTTGATATTGGTTCTTAACAAGAGGGAAACGCAGGGGAAGAGAAGCACAGAATACAATAGTGCAGATCAATAAATGAATTACTGTATAGCAAGAATAAAAACATTCACAGTATAATACAAAATGAAGAAATAACAAGACAAATGTCAAGATGTCACGCTCACATGTAAAACCCTCACACAATATGAGGTATTGGAGCAACTCAAAAGGAAGGTCAGGGCCACCTGTCTGCATACAATGTAGTTCACTGTACCCAAATATTCAAATATGCCAATGCTCTGAGTATATGGTAATACAGATCATCAAAAAATGACTCAAATGTATATTGGAATAGATGTTAGTGGGTAACAAGTACAGAAACAAATGAGGCCTATATTGCAAAGCTTAAATGACCAATGCAGTATGGCTAGATATACATAGATCCATAAAATGAGTACCTGATAAAATATAGTACTATTTGGATATACTAGGTACTCAAATGTATCAGAAATCAAACAACAAAATTATTAGTGGAGAATAACCACTTAAAATATAGCAACACTAATGTGTATAAAAAGTACAGACAGCGCTGTACTGGAACCAAACGCCTTTCAACCCTACTGGGTCTTTCTCAATGGTACAATATGACAAAACATATGAAGTATATAATAAAAATTCTGTCATAAAACACCAATGCGTGTAGTAATCCTACCTTACAGTATGGCACCATACGTACGTCAACTGCATAGTGTCTTCCAGTGTTAAATAAATTTCATTTGACCATAAAGAATTGTTGCCTCCATTAACACAACCTCTCACTCTACCTACCACCATTTTGATTTCACCACTTCTTATGTAGCAATAGCTATCTTATAGCCTTAATGCGTTAACTTACATAACCAAAAATCATTCATCATATTTTTTCCCATTCCATCATAAGCCAGACAACTTCTTCCTTCTTCATTGTGAATAACTCCTTTAGTGTATATGTGGCAATATCCCTAAAATAATCTAGCCTTTTTCACCTGTATGATATTTTCAGAATAGTGGAGAGAATATAGGAGAAATAACACAATAGTATATGATTTAAAACCATGCTAATGTAAAAAATAGTTTAAGGTGATATAAAACTGGATTGCAGAATAAAAAAATATGCATATTGTGAGGGACAATAGTTTCAAACTGAGGGGACTTGAATGAAATAAAGAATAAAAAATACATATACAAAAAATAAACTACCAGTATATAATTAAATAAACTTGTGCAAATATAACTGTAAAGTACAAAAATATATATATATATTCTCACCCAAGTGTATTATTAAAAATAAAACAGTTAAAATGTTGTGTGCAGCAGCACTGCTAATTAACCCATTTTCATGCCAAAAGGAGCCATTAGCATAACTAATTTTTGTATACACTGGAATATAATATTTTAGGTCATGAAATAAATGGTATTCTAAATACTACACCATTTCTCTTGTCATGCAATTTGATATGACACAAATATTACATAGATTAATATAGTTTCTTGAGTTCACTGATCAATGTATAGAAAAGTATACACTTTATGCAGACCACCATTTATTGGTACAATAGTAAAATCAAAAATAAACAATGTATGTATTTAAACTTGTAAGCTTTAATTGATCATAAATGTAAAATCTATTAGAGGTGTATTAAAACCTCTTTTGAATGATTGGATAACAATTCATTTTAACACATTTTATATTGTTAGATCAGTATATAGGAATCGATAAGAAGTGTATATTTGGTTAGTTCAATACAGAAATCAATAAGAAGTAAATAAAGTCTTATCACACTTGGATAAACAATCAGATGTCTATTCCATACACTATATTTGGTATTAATATTCAGTGATATAGCATTCTACTCTATGAAAGCAGTAAATAGCCAAACCAGGTATAACAACCTATATGGGAGCCAGAATTTTTTTAATATATACTGAAGCAATATAAAACAACTTACTGTATGTTATAATGTGTCTTAATGGCAAGCAAATAACTTTTGTATTTAGGTTTTAGGTTATTCGATAAGGGGGTTTATAAAATAAATAATGTCATTTAATGTATCAAAGCAAGAAGTATGTTTTTGATAGAATGGACCCAAGAAGAAAACAGTTTTGTTGATTGTGTTATAAAAGAAGATATATGTTGCTAAGCAGATTTTATGTATAGGTGTCTTCCATAATTGCTTTTGTAACAGAGTTAAATAGTTAAATTAGTTAATAAAGTCGATCAGTCTGTTTTAAGGAAAATGGACACAGATTTAAATATTTTGATTAACACCTACAGTCCAGTATGCAGGTGTTCATTAGTCTTTGTTCTGTAACCATTCTAATAACATAACAGAATGCTATAGTTGTTTGGACTATATTAACTCTATTACAAAGCAGAAAGTAAAACAATTTTGTACGTTATCAAGTATAGGATTGCAGAGTAACACCCTGGCTCAGTATAGGACTCCTTCTAGAGATACTGTAGTATGAAGTAATCCTTTTTGTTCTTTGCTTTTTAGAAAAGATAGGTTAGAAATTGGATATAGACATAGAAAGTGAAATATCTTATCGAAAATATAAGAGGGGCAGAAGATTATGCCAGAGAGTGACAGACAGAAATAGCCCAGAGAAACGACCCATCAGAACCAGCCCGATCCCTCTCTCACCTATTAGATAGACTCTTTCCCTCTCCTTATAACAGGGTTTGTTTCAAACAATTGCAATAGGCTCTTCCCTGTTTGCATGTGTATGCATAATTATAATATGGTAATAAACGTGTTGTGTAAACATATTTCTGTCTGCTTGGGAGCAATCTGGCTCTATGTGTTAAAATGGATTATTATGGAATATAAGTGACCTTTGTTCTAGATATTTTGGCCAAGTATCTTAGTTTTTAGAATAGTCTATTGTGCATTTATCTACCAGCTATTTTGATAAGCACTTGGTTGGAACAATGAGGGATTGAAAACAAATGCATAAGCCTGAGCAAATCTTTTCTCAAGATATTACTGTGTTACTCTTCTATTTGACTCACCACTCCATCCACTACCCAGCTCTGTTAGCCCCTGAGTTCAAGTCCCACATCCTATGGAAGAAAATGTTGATTTCTGCTCTGAACACACTTTGCACTTACTAAGACTGGATGATCCTATGTCCTATTCCTCATCTCAACATATGCTCTATATATACCCATCTGCCACGACAAACAATTCTCTTCCAACTTAAAAACCTGTTTTCACAACCAGATTTATTTTTCTTTAAGAAAACTTCCAGAGCTTCAAACATTTAATGAAAACCTACATACATTTCTGAAAGTTGCTAGACTTCTATATTTATATATAACTTAACATTAGGATTGCAGGATTTGATTATGTTTTTATTTCACAATGTAACTAAATCTGCATAGTTTGAAAGAAATCTAGTTAGCACCTGTGCAGTGTTACTGTATGATAGATTTTTAATTATTTAGTCACTAATAACTTGCCCGTCATAAATGACTGTATTATAGAATGTTATCTTGAATTGCCTGTGCTCTCTATGCACTTTCACTCTCTATATTTCTCTCTCTGTGCGATCTCTCGCTGTCTGTGTGCACTGTCGGCACTGTACCACTCCCTCTCTGTCTCGCTCTCTCTGCGCTGTCTGTGCACTCTCTCTTTGCATTCTCGATCTGAGTGCTCTCTCTCTCTGTGCGCTCTGCATCTGCGCTCTCTCTCTCTGTGCACTGTCTCTCTTTTTGTGCACTTTGTCTGTGTGCTCTCTGTCGCTCTCTGTGTGCACTGTTTGTGTGTGCTCCCTCTGTCTGTATGCCCTGTCAGCTCTCTATCCCTCTCTCTGTACCCCTCCCTCTCTGTTTCTGTGTGCTCTGCATGTGCACTATCTCTGTGTGCTCTCTCTCTCTCTGCGTGCTGTCTGTGCACTCTCTCTCTGCGCTCTCTGTCTGGGCACTCTCTCTCTCTGTGCACTGTCTCTCTGTCTGTGCATTCTCTCTCTGCACTCTCTGTCTGTGCATTTTTTTCTCTCTGTGCGCTGTCTGTGCTCTCTCTGTCTGAGTGCACTCTCGCTCTGTACCCCTCTCTTTCTGTGTCTCCCTACCACTCTTCCTCTCTCTCACTCACTTTGCTGTCTATGTGCTATGTCTCTCTGTGCTGTGTGTCTCTCTTTGTACCTCTCTACTTCCCTCCCTCACTCACTTTGCTGTCTGTCTCTCTGTGTTGTGTCTCTCTTTCTCTGTACCTCTCTACCTCCATCTCTCTCACTCACTAATTTTGCTGTCTCTTTCTCTCTGTGTACCTCTCTCTCTCTCATTTTGCTGCCTGTCTCTCTGTGCTGTGTCTCTCTGTGCTGTGACTCTCTCTCTCTCTCTCTCTGTACATCTCTACCCCCTCTCTCACTCATTGTGCTGTTTCTCTATGCTGTGTCTCTCTGTGCTGTGACTCTCTCTCGCTCTCTGTACCCCCTCTCTCTCACTCACTAATTTTGCTGTTTGTCTCTGTGCTGTCTCTCTGTGATGTGACTCTCTCTCTCTGTACCTCTCTCTCTCTCTCATTTTGATGTCTGTCTCTCTGTGCTGTCTCTCTCTCTCTCTCTCTCTCTGTACCTCTCTCACTCATTTTGCTGTCTGTCTCTCTGGGCTGTGTCTCACCCTCTTTGTACCTCTCTACTCCCTCTCTCTCACTCACTAATTTTGCTGTATGTCTCTCTGTGCTGTGTCTCCCTCTCTTTGTACCTCTCTACCTCCCCCTCTCTCTCACTTTGCTGTCTATGTGCTATGTCTCTCTGTGCTGTGTGTGTGTCTCTCTCTGTACCTCTCTACTTCCCTCTCTCACTCACTTTGCTGTGTGTCTCTCTTTCTCTGTACCTCTCTACCTCCATCTCTCTCACTCACTAATTTTGCTGTCTCTTTCTCTCTCTCTCATTTTGCTGTCTGTCTCTCTGTGCTGTGTCTCTCTGTTCCATCCCTGACTCCCTCTCGCTCGCTCACTCATTCGCGGTCTGGCTCTCTGTGCTGTGTCTCCCTCTCTTTGTACCTCTCTACCTCCCTCTCTCTCACTTACTCATTTTGCGGTCTGTCTCTCTGTGCTGTGTCTCTCTCTCTCTCTGTATCTCTCTACCTCCCTATCTTTTGCTCACTCATTTTGCTGCCTGTCTCTCTGTGCTGTAATTCTCTCTGTACCTCTCTACCTCCCTCTCTCTGGCTCACTTATTTTGCTGTCTGTCTCTCTGTGCTGTGTCTCTCTCTGTACCTCTCTACCTCCCTCTCTCTTGCTCACTCATTTTGCTATCTGTCTCTCTGTGCTGTGTGTCCCTCTCTTTGTACCTCTCTACCTTCCTCTCTCTCACTTACTCATTTTGCTGTCTGTCTCTCTGTGCTGTGTTTACTCTGTGTTTGTTTTATCTGTGCTGTCTCTGAACTGCATCATGACTGCTGGCTGCTTTCAGGCTCCGGCCTGATTATTTCATAGCCACACCCCTCTATTATATCAGCGTTACACACACTATATAATATACACTATATTATAGCCATTACATCATTGTTGATTTGCTCTCCATCACAAATGTTGTCAGCAAAAATTGTAGTTTCCTCAACAAAATGAGGTCTCATATTTACAAAATGTTGGATAGGGCCAGCCCAAAGCTTTCAAATCTTCGCTTCCTGCATTCAATCTAGTGAAATATACGTTTATGATGAACTGTTACCTGTATTAACTTACAGTGCTATATAAAAATGTATAAATTAAACTTAAATAAAACTCCAGGCTGATTATGTTGTTTGTGACAGTTTTACATTTTGAAAAAAATTCAGCAAATGTTTAAACTAAGTTATCAAAATGAGTAGAAAGAATGAATAAATGTGACGTGTAAATTTGTTTACAAGAACAATATTTGCTATGTTTTATTATTTTTTAATTCTCTTTCTTAGAAGACTGTCTGGTTTCCTATTTGGTATTGATGGAACTGAATATAGAGCAGCTAAGGTAAACTTTAGTTGGTTTACTATATTTATTTGTCCAGCAGGTGGTGCTTTGCATTTTGGAATTAACAGCAATTCTATATATGTGAACCATGTCATTTCCTAGTTTAAAATGACTTGCTTTTTGAACCTTGTAATGGTTTTGTTTGCTGGAGGATTTCAATGTGACATTAAGATAGGTTAGTTGAGCAATAAAGGTAATCTAACGGATTGTGGGTGGCCTTTAGCCTGATATAGCAAGCTGCCCATTACTTACCTTTTTACCTGACACAATCACTGCAAAGCAAGCAATGATAGTGACGCCAATCATAATATAACAGGCTTTAATCCGTGCCTTGCTCCTTGCTCGGTCCAACAACTCTAGTTTTAAGAAAAAAATGGATTTTCCAAATCCCATGAGTTTTTCACTCTAATGACGATATGTCATAATTCTTATAAGGTAATGTTGGGAATAAAGTAGATATATACACAGTATTTCATTTATTAGGTACTTATACCTCACAACGACGATTAAAATATTAAAAACAAGGAGAGGAAGGATATATTAAAAACAAGCCTTCCATGAGGCCTAAAAGAGGGCCCAATTTTTTAGGATAAATAATATCTCAATTGTTTAGTATCTACTTTAATAAGTATATGGTGGTAGCTTGATACTGTTATAATAAAGCACTCCAAATGACCGTAGCAATTCACAGAAAAATCACTTATTGTTTTGTTTAAATCCCATCACTTCCATTAGTCTTCAATAGTAAATATATGATATTCAATGGTCCATATATAATATAGTTCTTTTAAGGTCTCTATCAGGGCCAAAAAAGTTTCCAGCACATTTTGTTTTTTTGTTGTTGGCCACTATCAGGACCATACAAACGGATATTTTGCACTTTCAGTTTAATAAATTATTCACATAAAGATTCCTAAGTGCAGTGCTAAATTAAATATATATAGGACGAAATCACTCTCATTTAGACCAAAGTTCATGGATTAGTGTGGGATAGAACTGTCTCTTAAATCAAGAAATGCTAAGGACAACTTTTCCTGAAGGAGCGCGAATTGTACAAGACAACGCTACCAGCGTCTATCTGCGTGCCACTGTGTACCGCATGGACGCTTCCGCCTGACTCGTTTCGACGTCACACAGGACATCTTTCTCAAAGGGCAAACAAGAGAGTGGCGTTGGGGCGAGGTTTAAATATACAGCGGTTGCTACTGCAACCATAAGCAATATTACAGCATGTTAAATGCAAGAAAAGAAGCAATAAAAAGTATATATATATATATATAAAGGATAAGTATTGAGTCTATAAGTCAGGACAAAAAACGCCATATAAAGAACTCTAATAATGGTAGAAAAAAATGTGTAACAGTGGGGCAACATATAGCAGCCCCAAAGTGACAGTAAGATAAATAGAGGGACATAGAGCCAGTTATGAAGAACCCAAATTAAATAGGTACTTATAAACGTGTAAATTCTAGTGAGAGTAATGTGCTTACAAGGTATTCTATAATTAGATACCTATACACTGAAATAAAAATCTTGTATGATATAGTCTAAAGCTATAATAAACATGTGAACTAAATATACTACAACAACAAATAATGTGAATAATAACAAATAAGTGAAAACAATACCAGAGGATCGATCTGAAGACCTCCAGAATAATATTGTGAAACCAAGGCCAAGGAAAGGTTATCTAGTGTAGTAAATATAGTTTGTATATAATATGTGTAAGGCTTGGTCACCATCTATTTCCAAATAGGAATGTTAGGTCCTGACTGAATAAAGTGCAAACCTATCCTTTTGTTGAATCCAATACTCTGATAACTTTGATTTTTAATCATCAAAATAGGACTCAAGACTAAGTAAAAAGTCTTTCAATTATTTAATAATAGGGTTAAAGTCCTAGATAAAGGCCGTAAAATTGAAACCTTCATTTAGGCCAAAAGGAGAAAGGGCCTTTAATTTGTAAATCCACTGGGCCTCACATTGAAGGAGTTTGAGGTCTATATCTCCCTGTCTTTGACTCATAGTAACTTTATCAATGGCAAAAAAGGATAAAACTTTAAAGTTACTATGAGTCAAAGACAGGATCACTATCCTTCCTTTACTTGTTTTTAATATTTTAATCGTCGTTGTGAGGTATAAGTACCTAATAAATGAAATACTGTGTATATATCTACTTTATTCCCAACATTACCTTATAAGAAATATGACAGTCCAACAACTCTACCCTAAGAATGGGGGGGGGGGGGGGGGAAATTATTTATATATATATATATACAGTATCTCACAAAAGTGAGTACACCCCTCACATTTTTGTAAATATTTTATATTCTTTCATTTGACAACACAGAAGAAATGACACTCTGCTACAATATAAAGTAGTAAGTGTACAGCCTGTATAACAGTGTAAATTTGCTGTCCCCTCAAAATAACTCAACACACAGCCATTAATGTCTAAACCGTTGGCAACAAAAGTGAGTACAACCCTTTGTAATGTCCAAATTGGGCCCAATTAACCATTTTCCCTCACACGTGACTCGTTAGTGTTACAAGGTCTCAGGTGTGAATGGGGTAGCAGGTGCAGGTGTGTTAAATTTGTTGTTATCGCTCTCACACTGGTCACTGGAAGTTCAACATGGCACCTCATGGCAAAGAACTCTCTGAGGATATGGAAAAAAATAAGAATTGTTGCTCTACATAAAGATGGCCTAGGCTAAAAGAAGATTGCCAAGACCCTAACACTGAGCTGCAGCACGGTGGGCAAGACCATACAGCAGTTTCACAGGACAGGTTCCACTCAGAACAGGTCCCACCATGGTTGACCAAAGAAGTTGAGTGCACGTGCTCAGCGTCATATCCAGAGGTTGTCTTTGGGAAATAGACGTATGAGTGCTGCCAGCATTGCTGCAGAGGTTGAAGGGGTGAGGGGTCAGCCTGTCAGTGCTCAGACCATACGCCGCACACTGCATCAAATTGGTCTGTATGGCTGTCGTCACAGAAGGAAGCCGCTTCTAAAGATGATGCACAAGAAAGCCTGCAAACAGTTTACTGTTTACTGGAACCATGTCCTGTGGTCCGATTAGACAGAGATAAACTTATTTGGTTCAGATGGTGTCAAGTGTGCGTGGTGGCAACCACGTGAAGAGTACAAAGACAAGTGTGTCTTGCCTACAGTCAAGCATGGTGGTGGGAGTGTCATGGTCTGGGCCTGCATGAGTGCTGCCGGCACTGGGGACCTACAGTTCATTAAGGGAACCATAATGCCAACATGTACTGTGACTGATACAGAGCATGATCCCCTCCCTTCAGAGAGTGGGCCGCAGGGCAGTATTCCAACATAACGACCCCAAACACACCTCCAAGACGACCACTTCCTTGCTAAAGAAGCTGAAGGTAAAGGTCATGGACTGGCCAAGCATGTCTCCAGACCTAAACCCTATTGAGCATCTGTGGGGCATCCTCAAACGGAAGGTGGGGGAGTGCAAGGTCTCTAACATCCACCAGCTCCATGATGTCATCATGGAGGAGTGGAAGAGGACTCCAGTGGCAACCTGTGAAGCTCTGGTGAACTCCATGCCCATGAGGGTAAAGGCAGTGCTGGAAAATAATGGTGGCCACACAAAATATTGACACTTTGGACCCAATTTGGACATTTCCACTTAGGGGTGTACTCACTTTTGTTACCAACGGTTTAGACATTAATGGCTGTCTGTTGAGTTATTTTGAGGGGACAGCAAATTGACACTGTTATACAGGCTGTACACTTACTACTTTAGATTGTAGCAGAGTGTGTGTGTGTGTATATATATATATATATATATATATATATATATACACACGCTTCTCATCTCTCACGCTCCCCCTGGCTCCTAAGAACAGTACCTCTAACTCAGATACCTGGACTTCTAAGGATTCTCTGCCATTGTTACTGATTATTTATCAATGTTGTGATTAATATCTGTTATTATATCTACTGACATAGCCACTTTTCATCTAGACATAGTTGTATCCCTGTGATTTCCTCTGTACCATCCACCGTCAGTAGCATTGTCTGTTAAAGCCATGTGTTGTGGGCAGTGACTCTATATCCCATGTTAAACTATTACTATCTGCTTTCAGATACTTCTGGTCTCTCTCTCACTCTCTCCCTGACTCCTAAGAACATCCCCACCAACTCAGGTACTTCTGGTCTCTATCTCTCACTCTCTCCCTGGCTCCTAAGAACATCCCCTCCAACTCGGGTACTTCTGGTCTCTCTCTCACTCTCTCCCTGGCTCCTTACTCGCTTGGCTCCTAAGAACATCACCCATCACCTCTATCTCAGATACTTCTGGTTTCTCTCTGGCTCCTGGCTGCTAAGAACATCACCTCTAAATCAGATACTTTTGGTCTCTCTCTAATGCTCTCCTGGCTCTTGGCTCCTAAGAACATCACCGCTAACTCAGATACTTCTGGTCTCATTCTTGCTCTCTCTTCCTGGATCCTAAGAACATCACCTCTAATGCAGATACTTCTGGTATCATTCTCACTCTCCCCCTGGCACCTGGCTCCTAAGAATATCACCTCTAACTCAAATACTTCTGGTCTCTCTCTAATGCTCTCCCTGGCTCCTGCGAACATAATCCTCTAACTCAGATAGTTCTGGTCTCGGTCTCATTCTCTCCCTGGCTCCTAAGAACATCACCTCTAACTCAGATGCTTCTGGTCACTCTCTCTCACTCTCTCCCTGGCACCTGGCTCCTAAGAATATCACCTCTAACTCAGATACTTCTGGTCTCTCCCTCACGCTTTCCCTGGCTTCTGGCTCCTAAGAACATCACCTCTAACTCAGATACTTCTGGTCTCTCTCTAATGCTCTCTTGGCTCCTAAGAACATCATCTCTAACTCAGATATTTATGGTTTCTCTCTGGCTCCGAGCTGCTAAGAACATCACCTCTAAATCAGATACTTTTGGTCTCTCTCTAATGCTCTCCTGGCTCTTGGCTCCTAAAAACATCACCGCTAACTCAGATACTTTTGGTCTCTCTCTAATGCTCTCCTGGCTCTTGGCTCCTAAAAACATCACCGCTAACTCTGATACTTCTGGTTTCTCTCTGGCTCCTGGCTGCTAAGAACAGTACCTCTACATGAATCATATCTAGTTATGTGTATATGGTGAATTTGGTAATTTTGACCCTCTGAAAAGTCGTCATTCCTGGTCATTTTTGCAAAATATTGTATTCTGGCCCGGAACGGGTACTTGAAATATATTTCTGAGGAATTTACAAATTGTATTACATGAATCACACCTAGTTATGTGTATTTGGTGAATTTGGTAATACTGACCGACTAAAAAGTTGCTGTTCCGGGTCATTTTGCAAAATATTGTATTCTGCCAGGAAAGGGTACTTGAAATTAAGTTTTGTGGAATTTATGAATGTTATTACATAAATGTCGCTGTTCCAGGTAATTTTTCCTCTTAAATATAGTTCTCAATTATATTTAACACAAAACCCATGATTTTAGCATGAATTCCCATTATAAAGTGTGCAGTCCGGCCTGTTTTTCCTGTTCCGTTTGATATTTTTGTTTTTAAAGAGTTAATAAAGTATTATATCAAATTGGTTTTGGTTCTTATATATTGTTCTCAATATTATCTAACACATCCCAGTTATATTGTCATTGATTTCTTTTATAAATGGCACATTCCGTCTTTTACACTGTCCTGTAGAAATGTGCTCACTACAAAAGCTCCTCGTCAACTACCTACAAAGTTTTGCTCCTAGCCACCTCACGTAAACAGTGCAACAAGTAATGACACACTGGGAGGAAGGAGAGAGGCAGACACTGAAAATCAAATAGACCTAGATTTGGGAGGGAGCAAATGTGGTTTTGTGTATTCTTTACTATCAATACTCCACAATCAGACTGAAATGTTAACGCATCTCCATAAGTTCTTCAAATACTTTCCGCAACCTGATGAAACTAACTTATGATGAGAGACGCCTCAACAGTTACAATTCTAATGAAAATACACACCGGATGTCCTTGTTCTTCCATCATCTATTCCAGTAGCTAAAGCTTCCAACATTTCTGCTTTCTGTAAATGAAAATCCATGGGTAGCATCCTTCCTCTTGCTACTGCTTTTTCCATGTTTTGCAAGGACTGCTGCTTATACCCTCCTGTGTTGTCTAAACCAAACTGTCTCTGCGACAAGAAGGATGAAGGATAAATGGAGATGAGGGAAGACGTCGGAGAGAGATGTAGAGATAAGGAGATAGAGTGGGAGCTGGAGTCAGATAAGAGGAGAGAAAAATGATGAAATAGTGGAAGAGTGGAAATAAAAGGAGAGAAACAGGAATAAGGAGAGGGGATCTTGGGGGGAAGAGAGGGAAAAACTGAGTTGGGATGGAGATTTTTTTTTGCTTGCACATTTGAACTTCGAATTTCTAATTGTCGGCTTTTAACAAAAACTAGTTAATGGATCGTTTTAGAGAATGACAAAAGTTGGGTCTTTTTGAATTCTCTGGGGTCTGTAATTTGAGACAATGTATACTTTTATAGGATTATTTTGTATGAATAATGTGTTTATCATGACAAGGAAGGCAGTCTGTATTGTCATTTAATGATCTGTCTTGGTCATAAATAAATGTGATGTTATGATTAATGCTTTGTTTATTACTAATCTGCCTTAGTAAAAGTAAAAAAATAAATACCACATGTAAGGGGAAAAAAATCAACTTATTAAAGCTTTAAATGTTTGTTTGTTTTTTTAACAAATACACCATTAAAAAGATGAAAGATGAACATATTTTCACATGTAAATACAACTATGCTGACTGGAACGAAACAAATGCATAGGAAAATGCTGCAAATGCATCTGCTCAAGTGTTAAAGAGACACCTTCACCACAAGAGCATGTAAAACTGTATACACACTGTATTAGCTGTCTTTATTTATTGTAAATCATTCTGAGATATTTAATATTATTTGTGTGCATTCTCCATACTAATGTGAAGCTCAATGTGCACGTTTGAGGGTGGGTGCTTGATCAGGGTGAGGTTGGGGATCCAACAAAGGGGAACATTGTTTTGGCCACCACAGAGACAGACAAGCATACTGTGATACAATTTGGTACATTAAATCAGCTAACTATTATTCAGGAGACAAATTATTGGAGCTCAAACACTCCTGAATATCTCAGGAATAGTTCACTTAAAAATAATCAGATGAGGAGCAATCAGACCATTTGTATACCTTTTATATAAAGCCCACAGTCACCAAATTAATAATTTTGATTCTCCTTTATGGTCATCAATGGGTTAATGAGTAACTTATTAAAGGTCCAGCTGGAAGAAATTAATCAAGGGGATGCACATCAATATAAACAAATGGTTTAATTATCAGGGAAAAGCAATTTAAAAATTTGTATATACTTATAATACGCACTGACTACAATTTATAGATTAAAAAATACCATAACAATATATCTCCCCCTGGTGGCCACCAGTGGTTAATTGTTAACTCTGTGGTGGCGTCGGTGTGGGACATTTTAAATGGACGCCCCTATGATTTAAAAAATAATCTCATTGTGAAGTACGGCAATAAGATCATTTTTATAGCAAACAAACAAAACAAGTGTTGTTGCTCTTTTATTAATGCATAAAAACAAAAGAATAAAACTAAAATGTAAATACAATTTATACTAATAAAAAGCTGAACCTATGCTGAAAACAATAATATATAAAATGCTCACAATGCTCAAGAATCATATTTAAAGAGTTGTATAATCTCAAAATTGTTGAAAATTGCCAGTTCTCTGAAAGCCCCGCCACTCAGAGGGTTAATGGTTGAGGAGTCTTAGAGTTATTCTAAACTATTGGCAACTTGCAAGTACCTATTACCCTTAGTAGTCTGGTTTACAGCAGTGCCCACTTGCCTGCCTCTGGGACCCACCTCATACTCCTCCATAAGGAGGGTGGTTTGTCTGCAGCTTATAGCGCACAACACATGTGCAAGTTTGGGTCAGGTATACAAATAAAAGGTCCCAATGTCAGTGATCCAGGACCCCAAATATACTATTCAGGAATGTTTCCCTATGTTCAATATCAATTTACTCACAAGACAAATGTATAAAATTATATAACTTTATTGTTTATTGTGTAAACAAAATTTTAAATGCAAAAATAGAAAAACTTTTAAAACAATATGAATTAAAAAAATATTTTGGTTTAGAAAGTTTTTTTGTGCCATTGTTAATGTCCCAATACTGGAGACATAATTCTATAAATTGACAAATCCTTTATATTTTATGACAAGCAAATGTTACATTTCAAGTGTTTTTTTATATATATATATAACTTCTTCCATCAATCTTTGTACTTTGTTTTATCTCTCTTAAGCACTGAACATTTATACCCATTTCTGAACTTTGAGGTGGGGTTGAGGCATCTGACGTATAGACACAACCCTATGTACGCCTAACATGTGTTTCACCAATCTACACAACTTTGTCAAGGGGGAAACTGAGAAAGGAGGGGGAGAGATCGAGAGAGAGAGGAGAGGGAGAGATAGAGAGAGAGAGGAGGGGAAGAGATTGAGAGAGAGATGAGGGGGAGATAGAGAGAGAGGAGGGGAAGGGAGAGAGAGAGGAGGGGAAGATAGAGAGGAGGGGGAGGAAGAGAGAGAGGAGGGGAAGGGAGAGAGAGGAGGGGAAGGGAGAGAGGACGGGAAGGGAGAGAGAGGGAGAGGAGGGGGAGGAAGAAAAAGAGAAGAGGGGGAGAGAGAGGAGGGGGAAAGATAGAGAGAGAGGAGAGGAAGAGAGAGGAGAGGAAGAGAGAGAGGAGGGGAAGGGAGAGAGAGGGGGAGGGAGAAAAAGAGAAGAGGGGGAGAGAGAGGAGGGGGAAAGATAGAGAGAGAGGAGGGGAAGAGAGAGAGAGGAATAGAGAGATAGTATAGAGGGATATGTAGATAGAGAGAGGGGAAATAGATAGAAAGAGGGGAGGAATAGAGAGATAGGAAGAGAGGAATAGAGAGATAGAAAGAGAGGGATAGAGAGAGGGGGGGAATAGAGAAAGAGATAGGGATGGAGGGAGGGACAGGGTAAGAGGGGGGATAGAGAGATAGGAAGGGAGAGAGGGAAAAATAGAGAGAGAAAGAGACATAGATAGAGAGCTAGAGAGAGAGTGATAGAGAAGGCGAAAGGGAGTGATATAGAGATAAGTAGGGGCAGAGGGATTAGAGAGAGAGGGATAGATAGGGAGAGAGGTGTAGAGGGAGGGAGATAGGGAAAGAGAGATAGGGAGGTAGGAGAGAGATAGGGAGGGAGGAGAAAGATAGGGAGGGAGAGAAATAGGGAAGGGGAGGAAGATATTGATATATGTTGTGTTTATTTATTTTTAAATTTGTCTTTTTATTCTAGGGGTGCCGGACCTGTGGACATTTAGAAAAGGTCCTTATGCTAGGGACGAAGGCAAGAAAACCATCGTCGCTGGAAGGGCATTTGGGCAAGGTAAGTGCTCTTATTTAGTATATTCTTGGTTTAGGAAAGGGGGTTGTTTTAGGAGTGAGTAATTAGAGGGATTTTAGTGTAGGTAATGTATGTTTTTATTAAACTGTAATATAGTCTTTTTGATTTGATGTAATTTTTTTTTTTATTGTGCGATTCTAGGTTTTTTATTTTCATTAAATTATGTTTATGATTTTGCTTAATTCTATTTTTTTATTTTGTGTAATGTAGTTTTTTTTTTCTAGGATTAGGATTTTTGTTGTTGTTGTAATTCATGGGATAACAGAGATTTTAATAGGGTGTTAGGTAGGTAGTGTATGGGGTTAATGGGTCCGATGGGGGCTAATATGGTAGAGATGGGTTAATAGTGTAGTGTTTAGAATTGGTGTCATTAGGGTCCTGGAGGACCCTCATGGCACTTATAGTGTTATTCTAGGGGTTAATAGTGTCCTATATGGGGTCTATATAGACTCCTATTTGACTAATGGGGTTAATTATTGTCCCATAAGGATCTGTACAGACCCTTAAGAGACTTAGAGGGTTAATTAGAGCTCTCTGTATATGAGTCATGGGGTTAATGTAGATGCCTGGGGGAGTACTTATAGTATTGTATTGGTTGGGATATATAGAGATCAACCTGGAGTGAAGGGGAGAAGTTTATACTATGAGGTGGAGTCAATGCAAGGGGAGGGACCAGCCGCCACTGCTACTGAGGGGTCACAAACACCCCAGACTATGGTAAAGCTCAGTACCAATAGGTCTCAGTGTTATGTGTGTTGCTGTTGTCATGGCCACTTACCCTTCTGTCCTGTATCCTGATCTGCCTCAGTATTCTGCACTTTGCACTTCCCTCTGTCTATTGCACTTTCTCTCCTTGCCGCTCTCTATTTCACTCGTTAAAGGTATATCTAAATTTCCTGGATTATGAATGCATCTGATAGAGGAAAATCAGTAGTGTAGCAAACATTTGTTCCATGAAAAAATACCAGACTAAACATTTAAAAATGTACCTTGAAGTTAGCAAAATGTCTTGTAATTTCTGACAGTTGAAAATTAGAGTAAACACCCCATTGAATCCCAGGCTAAATTAGCATTAAATGCATAATGTGTTTTGGCCAATCAGGAGGAGGCTCAGGCAGCTGATAGATTTGAATTAATCTCTGGGAAATTTAGTGTGTCAGTGCTGATCTGTGGTGAAGGACGTGGGCAGCACAGACAGAGATCAGTCACTGCAGCAGGAAGCACATCCCAGTAGTTACATTCACAGTTGACCTCAATGCTCTCCTATTTCCTGAGGAAGGTACAGAAAGTGAGTAATGAGTTAAAAATTGATGCCCCAATGCTGCATGCTGATTGGGTGGGGATCAGGAGCCTGTGTAGGCACCCCTGGGGTGTCAACATAATTATTAAAGGGATTTTTAGATAATAATAAAAATAAAATGTTTTATGAAATGTGCTGCATATATTAATGATGTGGTTTACTGAAGGAGTGCAGAAATGCATTAACCCATGAAACTTAGATATGCCTTGAAGCAGGGCAGACAAGTGCCTGTAGTCATAGCGCGGTAACACCATACTCATTAGGTCATCATTGAGCGACTGCTCTGGTCACTTACATACGTGACGCACATGGACAGTCAGATTGTGTGTTGTCCCGTAAGATCAGCAACAATGTTTTTGCTTGCCAGATCATTAAAGCAGCCAGAGGGGAGGAAGTTATGATCGACACCAACAGCCTCCACTGAAAAACAAGATGTTCATTAGCCAGAGAGTGTAAACACATAAACACCCCAATCCAATTAAAGCATTTTATATTGATATATAATTTTTCTACCCTCCTTGCAAATCTCTTTAATCAGTCCTTGAAACCCCCTTACAATTTTAACCCTCTTCTGGGGTCCTTTTGAAGTAGTCAGACATTTTTTGCTCTGCTGCAAGGCACGCCCCCTCTCCTCTCCCTTAACTATGAAGGTCCTTGAAGGACCATAATTTAAGAATTAAATGTTTATATATATATATATATATATATATATTTTTTTTTTTGAAGGGGGCTAAGGAGGAGGGGAGAAGAAGGTAAGATAAGATGCAGGGAGAGGGGAGGGTAGAAGGGAAGACGTCATGCAAGGAGAGAGGAGGAGATAAGGGTACGAGGTTCCTACAATAAAAAAAAAAGATCTCATCACACAGTGCGGCAATGAAATCGTGTTTACAGTAAAAGATTTGTTTTCCTTTTTTTAGTTTTTTTATACATAGAGGGAGGTACAGAGTGAAGGGGGGGGGGATAGAGAGAGAGATTGGCATGGAAATAATTTATACTAATAGAAAGCTCAACTATTCTAAAAAAAGAAAACAATACATGATACATGCTCTCTATATGCTTTCTATATGTACATATACAATGCCTACCTAAAGAGATGCATAACAAAATTGTGGAAAATTTTCCTGGTGTCCGAAGTACTAAAACGTCTCTGAACTCCTGCCACTCAGAGGGTTAATAGTTGAAGGGCTTTATAGTAATTCTAGTTTTGTTTTCGTTTTTTTATACACAACATAAAATGCAAATAGAATTTATACTAATAGAAAGTTCAACTTATGATGAAAAAAAACAGTATATGATTTCCATATGTTCTACACCTGGGCAAGTTTATGTCAGGTAACCAAATAAATGGTCCCACAGTCGGTGAACCAGGACCCCTCAACACTTGAGCTTCACAACAAAGCTTAATGTTACATTTATGTCAGAATTAATTTTGAATCTTTAATTGGAAATGTTCATTTTACAGAAACAATCCAAGAAGCAGATGCTGTGTGTTCTATTGAGGTGTCACCGTCTCACATAGTTGCACATGGCATGCACAGGAAACCAAGATTGGAAACAAACATACACCTCAGACTATTTTATAGCTCATCAGTAACTCATTCAGCTGGGCAGATAAGCATCTGACGTCATAGCTTAGTAACGCTGTGATGAATATGTCATTATAGAGCGATGGCTCAGGTTGCCCAGTTTCACAACACTGTGTTTAGAGTCAGATTGTGTTTGTGTCATGCAGGGTGGAGTGGGTGTAAATTGGTGTGATACGCTGCTCCTGAGACATTCAGAAGGTGTGAGATAGTTTGTGTGTAAATATTCACACACAAATTCTGTTTCATTAATGACATACAATTAAATGACACAAAGGGGTTGAGTACAAGGCAAAAAAAACAAACTTAACACCTTATAAAGAATGGAGGGCCCTGTTTTTGAGCATAAAATCAAATGTACATAGAGCTTGTTTCCAAGGCACTGACACAAGATTGAAAACTCGCAAATTGACAATCTAAGTATCTTCCTGTTATTACAGTTTATTCTCCATGAGTATTGGAAGCTGACTCCGGAAAAAAATATTGAGAACCACTGATCAATACTGTTAAATAATTGCATTTGATAATTTTAAATTAAAGGATGTATTCATTTTTTTTCTGAAATTATTTTACATGGTATTAAATATAGTTCTTCAAAAGAGCATATTGAAAATATTGGACTATAGTGTTAGTTTAAATTATAGCATGTATAGAGATGTGTAGGGTAAATACTGCATGTATCATATACGTAGATATATATTCCTGAATTGTTAGTGGTATCCAACTATTATGGAGCCAGTAACCAGCCGACTGCAATCTGAAACTTCTTTGGACTTTCATTATTCACAGGTATGTTCTACAACAATCTATTTAATACAGAGGCCCATCTATCTTCATATCAGTCTTTCTCAACCCATATACGCCCCCCATCACACCCCTCATTTCCCAATCTATGTGATAAATAATTTTCTATACATGGTTATGGTTACGTTCACTAGTGTGTTATACCACTGGACCATACTATTAAATGGCAATAAAGAAAGCACTGAGCTGGGATTCTGAAACAAAAGTTACAAGGAAATATTTTTTTTCTTTGTTGCATGAATATGATAATTTCACAGTGTGTTTTTTTTTTTTTTTTCTAATGAAGGTGTCATAGCTTAAAAACGTATAC
This sequence comes from Discoglossus pictus, assembly GCA_027410445.1. NCBI lineage: Eukaryota > Metazoa > Chordata > Amphibia > Anura > Alytidae > Discoglossus > Discoglossus pictus. The sequence goes on along the minus strand of CM050165.1, from coordinate 223,074,161 downwards.
AGATTTTTAACTGCATTTGGTGGATTGTATTGTCAGTTGGTGAGATCTACAGACTAAAATATCCTCTCTGCATTTCCTGTTAGTTTGACTGAAGTTTAAACAACTATTGTTCAATATTTTTTTCATTCAAAAGACAACTTTTGTAATGTTCAAAGCATGCTTTATTAAATACATGAAAACAAGAGTTGTGCTTCATGTACTTTTAAGTTTAAATTGGCAACATAACAGGTAAATATGTGCATCTTGTCAAATACATTCATAGAGCAGGGATATATTTTGAGCAATATCTACAAATTCAAGTTTTGGATCTTTCCTGTTGGCTGGCCGCAATTTCGGCCACTAGGTGGCACGGCCGAGATGTCAATGAATTTCTTATTAGTGTAAAGCTTAAAATGTGCCAGTACCCTAATCCCTAACCCAAACCCCTAACACCTAAACCTTACCCCCTAGCACCTAACCCCTACTCCCTGTCATGCAATTTGATATGACACAAATATTACAACGTATAGATTAATATAGTTTCTTGAGTACAATGATCAATTTGTAGACCAGTGTAGACTTTATGCAGAATAGTGTTTATTGCATAACAGCAAAATCAAGAATAAAAAATTGTATGTATTTAAACTTGTAATTTTTGATTTTTAGATAGATCACAATATAAAACCCATGACATGTTTATTTAAATCTATTTTGAATGATTGGATAACAATTCATTTTAACACATTTTATATTCTGTTAGATCAATATAGAACTTAATAAGAAGTGAATAAAATCTTATTAAACTTGGATAAACAATCTTAAAACATTCTATATTTGGTTAGTTCAATACAGAAATTATAAGAAGTGTATAAAGTCTTATCACACTTGAATAAACAATCAGATGTCTATTCCGTACAATATATTTGGTATTAATAGTCAGTGATTATTTGATAAGGGGTTTTATAACAGAGTTGATTACATTTAATTTATCAAAGCAATCAGTCTGCTTTTGATTGAATGAACCCAAGTAGCAAACAGTTTTGTTGATTGTGCTGTAAAAGAAGATATATGTTGCTAAGAAGATTTTTTGTATAGGTGTCTTTAATAATTAGTTTTGTAACAGAGTTAAATGGTTATATTATTTAATAAAGTCAATCAGTCTGTTTTAGGGAAAATTGACACAGATAGAAATATATTGATTAACACCTACAGCCCGGAATGCAGGTGTTCATTAGTCTTTGTTCTGTAAACGTTCCTAAAATGGAACAGAATGATTGTAGTTATTGGACTATTTTAACTCTAATACAAAGTAGAAAGTAAAATAATTTTGGACGTTACCAAGTATAGGATTCCTTCTTGATATAGTATGAAGTCATTGTTTTTGTTCTTTACTTTTTAGGAAAGATAGGATAGAAATTGAATATAGATTGATATAGTGAAATATATTGGAGAAAATATAAGAGGGGCATAAGTTTATGCCAGAGAGTCACAGTCAGAAATAGCCCAGAGAAATGACCCGTCAGAACCAGCACGACCCCTCTCTCTGCCTATTAGATACACTCTTTCCCTTGCCTTGTCATAGGGTTGGTTTCCACCAATTGCAATAGGTTCCTTCCTGTTTGCATATAAATGCATAATTATAATATGGCAATAAACATGTTCACTTGGGAGCAATCTGGCTTCATGTATTAAAATGGATTATTATGGAATATATATGACCTTTGTTCTAGATATTTCGGCCTAGTATCTTAGTTTCAGAATAGTCTATTGTGCATTTATCAACCACCTGCTTTGATAAGCACTTGGTTGGAAAAATGAGGGATTGAATAAAAATGCGTAAGCCTGAGCAAATATTTTTTACAGATATTACTGTGTTATTCTTAAGGTCTCGGCTCAGAAATATTTTGTGTAAAAGGGAGAATGATTAACCCTTCACCTGAAAAATGAGTACACTATAAGTATGTCTGTATTTACAGTGGTAACAGCAAAACCAATCAGTCCTTTATGTATATAATGCTTGTTTGAAGTACAAAACTGGAAAATGTGTAAAAAAGGAAAAATACAGCTTATTGTTTACTCTGGGAAGCAATTGCTTTGTTTGAGTTGTGTGTTTTAGCTGCTTAATCATTAGGGTGGAACCTTGCGAACTAATAAGATTTATATTGGTGCTGTTGAAAGCATTAATTGTCACATTTCAATTGTAGTAGCCGAATGCCTCTTTGCATCCAAGGTATCATCATAACTGTAGATGCAGATCAGCAAAACAAATGACAACTCTTTCTAAACATTTTAATCTAAAGCTTCAAAAGATCATCATTTGTATATGGGAAATCTCTCTTTCTCATAAATGTAAACGGGCACAAAAGCCACCTTTACTGTATGCTGTTATGAAGACACAGTGTAAGTAGGAGTCATATTAAAAAGTTAAAATAAAATAGGCTTTAACAGTGTGGTATTTTAATTCAGTGTGGCTTTCTTTCTACACTATTCCCCATTATGTGTATACAGTTTTATTATTGAATTAATTTTAAGGGATTAGTAGCTCTCCTTGTTTGAGTAAACACTACCCAATATAACTGATTACATCAAAAAATGTTTGCTTGTAGTAGAAAGCTAAACTTCAAGAGTGTCCAGAACATCCTGAAAAGTTATTAAAATGTATTTAATTTTGTTTCCTTTTTAAAATATCTTGGTAATTGTTTCTATTGGTTCTTTCTGAAGATTAGTCTGAATATAACTTTTATTTCAGTTTTATTTCCAACCAGCACTTTACTGCAAGTGCTGAATATAACTTCACATTTCTTTCTTATTCAGGGATTACTGTTGACTCCTTGATATAAGTATTGCAGTCATTTTAATCAACTAGCAAATTTGCCCATCAATAAAATGAGGGGTGACAATAATGATATTATGTATACAGAGGAAAAACAAAGGGCAACTGCAGTATATGTCAACAACTTCTAATATTATAGAACCTATGCAAATTAGCTCATTCATAGACCCTCACAAAATATATCATGTGTAAATATAGTGCTCTCTTTAATGTAGTATATGTGACAGACAATTTACAAATGCAAATGTAAAAGGCCAACTCAACATCTCCCATATAATTCAGACTTGTGTATAATACCACTCTAAAATGGCACACAGCAGATGGATGTTGAGACAGAATGATGAGTAATTTATTGCTTTTATTTATACTCTCTCAACTTTTTCCATTCATTAACACTTTCATTCTTTCATTGCCCAGTTGGTCAGCGCTGTTATTTCCTGTAGTATCAATACTGTTTAACATATTATTCAGTTATATAGTTTCACATTTATACATACGAGTTTATATATGTGTAATAATTTGTTTTCCCAGTAACTTGTGCTTTAAAATTGCCATATCTCTGGTAGTAAACAAACTACATAAAGCCTCTATGGTGCTCCTGAAACCATGTACAAAACAGGACTCTAAGTGTTATTTCAGAAATGTTTAGTTATTGAGGGAATAACTATTAAATATTTTGCATGTCACATGGCATTGTCTCTACAGGTCTTTTCTCTAAGGAGGATTTAGAGATAATGACAGAATTTGTGTTATGCTCATGCTCCCATTTCTCTGAAGTATCTGCTACAAATTGCATGTTGTATGGTGGACATAAAAACAAGGCCTAATTTACAATTATGTTTTGTGAACTATAAAAGCAGTAGCAGTGATTCACATAAAATGATTTTTCATCCAAGTCATAAATCTGCATATAACAGGTACAGCACACATGGGTGAAAATCCTATTTGACTATTACATTTGTATCTGACTGTTTATGGAGTCTTATTCTCCAGTGTTACATCAGTGTCTTGCTTTGATTTTGCCTCCTGACGCCACTTTGCTTTCTTTGCTAGGTTCAGACTTGTTAATGACTCGTGACGGGCAGCAGCCTGTAAAGAAAAGAAAATAAAGATGAAGATGTAGATTCACATTAGATGCTCTTCCATGTAATAATAACTACCTATGACCAGCAACTGAACTGTATAAATATTGTTTCTTTATGTAATCAGTAGATTTAAAAAAAAAAAAACTCACTTGTAAAATGTGTATGGGGCAGGTTAGGAAAGGCATTTCCACCCACATAACACAATATTCAGTACATTTCGCAATGACTGTGAAAAGTAACAATCCATAAATTCCACAGAAACTAATTTCAAATACCCGTTGTGGCCAGAATACAATATTTCCAAAATGACCTGGAATGGAGACTTTCCAGAGGGTCAAAATTAACAAATCCACCAGGTACACATTACTAGGTGTGATTCATGTAATAACCTTCAAAAAATTCCACATAAACTAATTTCAAGTACTAGGGCCGGGCAGAATGCAATACTTCGCAAAATGACCCACAACAACGACTTTCTAGAGAGTCAGAACTCCCAAATTCACCAGATACACATGACTAGATGAAATTAATTTGTGTTGAATTTATGAAACGTTTTACTTGATTTCCAAGAACCCATTGCGGGCAGAATACAATATTTTGCCAAATGACCCGGAACAGCGACTTTCCAGAGGGTCAGTAATTCCACATTCACCAAATACCCATGACTAGGTGGGATTAATGTAATAACCTTCATAAATTCCACAGAAACTAATTTCAAATACCCGTTCTGGGCCAGAAAACAATATTTCCAAAATGACCTGGATTTTCGACTTTCCAGAGGGTTAAAAATACCAATTTCACCAGACACACATGACTAGGTGGTATTCATGTAATAACCATCATAAATTCCACAAAAACTTACCTCAAGTACCTGTTCCAGGCAGAATACAATATTTTGCAAAATGACGCGCAACTGTGACTTTCTAAAAAGTCAGAACTTCAAAATTAACCAGATACGCATTACTTAGATGGGATTCGTGTAATAATCTTGAAAAATCCAATGGAAACTAGTTTCAAGTACCTTGTCTGACCTCTGTGGCACCTAACAATTAATCCCTACCACTGGGATCCCTAACAGACAGTGACTCAAAATTTACCCCAATACCATACAGGACCCCAGTGACATCTAAACATTAACGTATCCATGGAGGTCCTGCAAGGAACTCGATGGTACGAAAACTGTGTCTGATGCCATGTAGGGTTAATAGGAGTAGCTCTGTAAGTTTAGATAATTATTTTTTATAAAATGTCAGGATTTGCAGTAGAAGGGCTATTTATGAGGCCCAGAAGATGACGATCCACTGGTTTCAAGAAACACTGAAGAGGACGTCAGTCTTCAATCAACACAGATAGCCCACTTGATCTAAAAAAAAAAAGTGAGGAAAAGGGCAATGCTGATCATCACTGCATGGGCATTCAGGATAGGTAAGTATGTTTTTTTCCCCACACAGGTTTAAGTTTATTTTGTATTTTTTGTACTTCATTTATTTATGTTAATTGTATTTATTTTTATTTTATTTTTGTAATGAAATTTACTTTTTTATTTTGTGTACTTTTTATTTTCTTTCTTTTGTAATTTAAATACTATTTTATTTTTTTGTAATTTAGTGTAGTTTTGTTTTTTATATTTAATAGTGTAATTTTAGTGTTTTTGCTAACTTTAGGTTTCATTTCTTTTTAAAGTGCCATGACACATAGGGGGTTAACTTTGGAATACCATTGGGGTCCTTTATGGAGTCTCATGGTAATAGGGGGTTAATACTTGAATACCATGGGTGTTCCTTAAAAGCATAATATTAGATACCACGTGGGTCCTTTAAGAATCCCCATTTTATTAGGGGGTTAATATTTGAATACCATGGGGGTCCTTATGGGGTTAATTATTACATGCAATAGTGGTTGTTACAGGACCTCTGTGGCAAGGCTTAATGATAGGAGCCATGGAGGTCCGTTAAGGACCTTCATGGCAGAGTAAACTTGTTTGGAGCAAGGAGGTCATTGCAGGATATCCGTGGATAGGGGGTAAAGTTAGTATTTAGTTGCACAGGTTAATATTTACATACAGTGGAGGTCCGTGGATATGGGGTAAGTTTTAGATGCCACAGAGATCATTATAGTTCCTATTACAGGTGCAGGACTCCCATGGTATTTTTCTTAGATTTACATGCCATGGTGGTCCTGTTCCGGGTAATTTTGCAAAATATTTTATTCTGCCCAGAAAGGGTACTTCAAATTAGTTTCTGTGGAATTTATGAAGGTTATTACATGAATCCCACCTAGTCATGTGTATTTGGTGAATTTAGTATTTGTGACCCTCTGGAAAGTCACCATTCTGGCTTATTTCCTCATAAATTGTATTTTAGCTTATTAAATGGTTAAAAAAGCATATTGGTTAATAAAGCATACTATCAGATGGATATTGGCTCTTAAATAGTGATGTCGCGAACCTAAAATTTTCGGTTCGCGAACCGCGAACACGAACCTCCGCAAATGTTCGCGAACCGGCGAACATCGGCGAACCGCCGCAGACTTCAATGGGCAGGCGAATTTTAAAACCCACAGGGACTCTTTCTGGCCACAATAGTGATGGGAAAGTTGTTTCAAGGGGTCTAACAACTGGACTGTGGCATGCCGGAGGGGGATCCATGGCAAAACTCCCACGGAAAATTACGTAGTTGATACAGAGTCTGGTTTTAAGCCATAAAGGGCATAAATTACCTAACATTCCTAAATTGTTTGGAATAACGTGCTTTAAAACATCAGGTATGATGTTGTATCGATCAGGTAGTGTAAGGGTTACACCTTACATGACTGGGGGTCTATAGGTGACATTTATATGACTGGGGGTCTATAGGTGACATTAGTACTGACCTTTATCTGACTGGGTGTCTATAGAGGGACATTAGTAATGAACTTTATATGACTGGGGGTCTATAGAGGGACATTAGTACTGACCTTTATCTGACTGGGTGTCTATAGAGGGACATTAGTAATGACCTTTATCTGACTGGGTGTCTATAGAAGGACATTAGTACTGACCTTTATATGACTGGGGGTCTATAGGTGACATTAGTACTGACCTTTATATGACTGGGGGTCTATAGGTGACATTAGTACTGACCTTTATCTGACTGGGTGTCTATAGAGGGACATTAGTAATGACCTTTATCTGACTGGGTGTCTATAGAGGGACATTAGTACTGACCTTTAGCTGACTGGGTGTCTATAGAGGGACATTAGTACTGACCTTTATCTGACTGGGTGTCTATAGAGTGACATTAGTACTGACCTTTATATGACTGGGGGTCTATAGGTGACATTAGTACTGACCTTTATCTGACTGGGTGTCTATAGAGGGACATTAGTAATGACCTTTATATGACTGGGGGTCTATAGAGGGACATTAGTACTGACCTTTATCTGACTGGGTGTCTATAGAGTGACATTAGTCCTGACCTCCTGCTGCAGTATTATTACTCCCAGTACTCCCAGGCTTGCTACTATTAGATATAATAACCTCAGTTTCGTTTCCTTATCTGTTGGTAACATCAAAATATGATTATTAAATATTTCATATTTGTTTGTTTTTTTTCTCCCAAAGTGAACCCCTTTGTGTGTGTCCCACAGATGTGGCGTTTCCGCTCTGCGTATGTTGGATTTGCACCGCTCAAAAAGTATGAAAAGAGATCCCCCCCCCTTGAAGCCCATTAATGACATCATCAGTAAATTGTATGTAACAGATTCCAGTGTTTAGGGTTTATGACCCAATACTGCGATCATATCACTTATGATAAAAATCCGTATTTGTCGTATTATTCAGACGCGCGTGCATCTTTGTGTTACATTTCCTGATACTTTTATTATCTTGATCTTTATATATTTACTAGCGACTTGCCCATCAAAAATAAGATTGTAAGGCAGGTAATGGTTTGGACGAGACATTCATTTTGTTGGCGGTCGGAGATCCTTTGGCGCTCATTGCGAGGCTGTTGGTTGTATTTTTTTTCTGATAGGCGCTTTTGCTGTTATTCTTTGGTCGGCGGTGATGTGTTTTTTGCGCTTATTGCAAGGCTTTGTATGCTATGAGCAGCGTTGGCGCTCGTTGTGAGGCGCGCAGTGAATGGCTTTTATGTTTAATGTGATAATTTTTTTTTGTGTATATGTATTTTTGTATGCTAATGAAATAATTACTAAATGAATATACTTTACCTATTTGTAAGTAATATATGCAGGAAGCATTGTGCTGAAGAGCTGACAATCTGTTTTCATGTTCCTGCAGCATACAATGTAGGTTTTCAGTGCTGTGGAGCTGCTGTGTAAGTGTCAGCAATGTGTGCAGTGTGTAGTGTAAATAGGCTGCGTGCGCGAGGGGAAGCCGTTAGGGTAGCTGGGTACTTCCGCATTGTGTAAGTTAGTGTTGTAAAATGGCAGGGAATGTGTATGTGGTACGCCGGTGTGGATGATTTAGCGTCCTTGTTAATAGTGTATCTTTACCTGGTACGGCTTTTTAGGAAAATCCGTATGTGTTTTGCGTGTTTAGGGTCCTGTAGCCTCGTTTTCTTTTTTTCAAGGGCCATTTTTTCTCTCACTTAGGTGATTTTCTGGTGTCTAAACTCATGAATTTGGACTTAAATGGAGGTGTAACTTCACTTGCAGAGGTCCTCGGTGCCCGCCTTGCTGTGGGTAAGCTTTTTATGTGTTTGTTGTGTGTATTTATTGTGTTTTTAATGTTTTTAAGTGCGTGCGGTTCGGGCGTTAAGGTCGTATTTTTGTGAGCTCGTAATGTTTTTTTTTCTAAGTCTCGTATTTTTGGATGGTAAGTCCGTAAATTTGATGGTGTAAGTCCCGCCTGCGGCTCATTGCAGCCAACGTGGGAGCCTTTGGCGCTCCTTGCCAGCAACTCTGGCCCTCGCTTCGCAAGCCTGCAGCGTTAGCAACAACCCGCCTGCTCACAACTATATATGTGATATCTGTAACGTCTTCCCAGTTGGCACTTGTAAATCGGCTAAGCGACAAAAAAAATGGCGTCCGGAAAAAATGAAAACGAGGCTACACAACTCCAAACCGCGCAAAACATCGCCAGCCATGTACGACTTTTACCTAGGAACGGACGAGGTACAAAATACACTATTATAAATAATGGAAACTGCTGGCGAGCCGCGTAACACATACACAATCGCCACCATTTTACAACACTAACTTGCAACTAATAACATTACAAATCTAAAATGGCGCGTTACACGACTATACAAGCGGTTTCCCCTCGTGCACTGCGCACATTGCTGACACTTACACCTCGGGTCACCAACAGTCCAAATGTACACTGTAAGCTGCAGGAAAATCAAAACTGTTAGCTCTTCAGGTTGTTGATCACTGGATATATTAATTACAAATAGGTAAAGTATTTTAGTAATTAATTAATTCATTATTATTTAAAAAAAAATATATAAAAAAAATACGCTTAATAGCATATTTTACACTGCGGTTACTTTACATACATTAACGCTTCGCACTTCCTAATACATTTGTTCATTCACAATAGTTATTATCGTGCATTCATTTAATAAGTATTAATTAGTAATGGAAAATAAAAATGTAGACTTTACACTACACTAAAATGTTTTACTTTTTACTCTGCAGTTATATATCTGGATTACTGCTCATTGGCTGCCAGCGATAGCACTCTCAAAGCAGTTACAAATCTAAATCACTTTATTATGCTCTGAGACCTGAATACATTTTTTAATTTACACTGCACAAAAAAAAATTATATATTTAACACTGTACTTATATATCTGTCTATGGGATGATCGCCGAAGATTGATCGTTGCAAAGCACGAAACATGAAGGACACGAGGGAAGAGACTCACAATGAGCGCCGAAGGTCCTCAGAGTACAAAAAGCATCACATTGTGTGGCAAACAGCATTGCCATGGCTTCAAACTTTATTGCCCCATCATTTGTGCCAGGCAAGTCGCTAGTGATATAATATAACATAATGCAATACAATATTATACAGTACACATGGGTGTTGGAACTGGGGGGGGTAAGGGGTAACACCCCCCCCCCCCCAGATTTCTTATCGTATGTATGTATGCGTATAGAAGCTAACAGGGGAGGAGAGAGGGGGAGGAAACACAGGGGAGAGGGAGAGGAAGACACAGGAGAGGGGAGAGGGGGAGGAAGACACAGTGGAGAGGGGGAGGAAGACACAGGGCAGAGGGGGGAAGAGAAACAGGGTAAGGGAGAGGTGAGGGGAAGAGACACATGGGAGGGGGGAGAGACACAGGAGAGAGTGTGGGGTAGAGACACAGGGGAGAGGGGGGGAGAGACTAATAGGAGGGAGTGGTGAAGAGACACCGGGGAGAGAAAAGGGGGTAAAGACACAGAGGAGGGGGGGAAGAAACACAGGGGAAGGGAGAGGGGGTAGAGACACAGGGGAGAGGGGGTAGAGACACAGGGAAGAAGGGGGAAGAGACACAGATGAGGGGGGAGAGACACAGGGGAGAGGGAAGGGGGGAAAGACACAGGGGAGGGGGGAAAGAAACACGGGAAGGGAGAGGGGGGTAGAGACACAGGGGAGGGGGGAGTGACACAGGGAAGAGGGAAGGGGGAAAGGACACAGGAGAGGGGGGAAAGAAACACTGGGGAAGGGAGAGGGGGTAGAGACACAGGCAAGGGTGGGAGAGACACAGGGGAGGGGGGGGAGAGACACATGGGAGGGAGTGGGGGGGGGAGACACAGGGGAGGTCTTCTGCTTTATTATTATTCTTATTATTATTACTATATAATGTGTAGATGTACCGGCTGGGCATGCTCTTGTGCATTATTATTATTATTATTGCTATATAATGTGTAGATTTACCGGCTGGGCATGCTCTTCTATATTATTATTATTATTATTATTATTATTATTATTACTACTATATAATGTGTAGATGTACCGGCTGGGCATGCTCTTGAGCATTATTATTATTATTGTTATTATTATTATTATTAGTATATAATGTGTAGATGTACCGGCTGGGCATGCTCTTCTACATTATTATTATTATTACTATATAATGTGTAGATGTACCGGCTGGGCATGCTCTTGTGTATTATTATTATTATTATTATTATTATTACTATATAATGTGTAGATGTACTGGCTGGGCATGCTCTTGTGCATTATTATTATTATTAGTAGTAGTATTTTACTAATAATAATAATAATAATGCACAAGAGCATGCCCAGCTGGTACATCTACACATTATATAATAATAATAATAATTATTATAATAATAATAATAATAATGCATGCCCAGCTGGTACATCTACACATTAAATAGTAGTAATAATAATAATAATAATGCACAAGAGTCCTTCAGCACTGCACTGGACACTGAATAAACTTGCCTAGCTATGGTTTTCCCTATTGATGCAGTATCATCCAAACTGTCCCTCCTCTCAGTAAGACTGCAAGTTACTTATGATTCCAAAATGGCTGCTGTCCATGAGGTGAAAGGGTGTGGAAGGGAGTGTATGCTGCTGATTGGCTGGAATGTGTCTGCTGACTGTGACATGCAGGGTCAAAGTTTGCTCAATGATAAAGTATTGGGGGCGGGTCGAATCTCGCATATGTTCGCAGTTCGCCGCGAATGCTATGTTCGCCGAAAAAAGTCCGCCGGCGAACTATTCGCGACATCTCTACTCTTAAATATAGTCCTCAATTATATTTAACACGTCCCAATGATTTTAGCATGGAATCCTTTGATAAAGAGTGCCTTCCGGCCTGTTTTAGCCTGTTGCTGTTGATATTTATGTTTGTAAAGAGTTAATAAAGTATTATATTGCATTAGTTTTGGTTCTTAAATATTGTTCTCAATAGTATTCAACACATACCAGTGACATTGGCATTGAATTATTTTATAAATGGCTTGTTTCATTCCATTATGGATTTCACACCGACCCCAAATAAAAGTGTGTGCCTTACAGCCTATGACTGCACTGCACTGGCCAGTGCTGTTTTAGTACCGTCTATGGGGGGAGTCTGTTCCTTACAGAGCTTCCCCCAGTACAAGCTGCTACATCCAGGCTCTCAAGGTCCTATCAATCATCCCCTGTGACCAATGAGCAGTGCAGTCGCTGTCCCTCCCACAAGCAGAGTACAGGGAAAGTGGGCAAATAACACTGCAAGTGAGACTGTTCTGTGTGTGCCATTGTGTATGTGCATGAGCTCTGTGTGTGCCAGTGTGTACATGAACTCTCTGTGTGCCCTATGTATGTGAAAAAAACAACACAGCAAGTAAGCCAGTGCTGTGTATGCCTGTGTGCCCAGTGCCTTGTGTGCCTTGTGCTCTATATCATACACCTGGGGTAATGAGCAGAAAGGTAAGAAAATGCATACATCTATATTTATTAATAAATAATGAAAACACCAATAAAATAGAAATATCCCACACCTTGCAGGTTCAGTACATATCACATATATATATAGTTCCTCCTGCCCACGGCTCATCCTCCTCCCCAAGGCTCCTCACTCTGACGGGGGATGCAATGACCGCCGAAGGCGATCATCGCGAGGCCCCCAGGGCTCGCATCACCCCCAGCTGCAGGCCCACTGTGTCTCCTCCCTCCTTCCCCCTTATCCTCCTCCTCCCCCGCTTATCCTCATCCTCCCCCCTTATCCTCCTCTCAAATTACCCCCCTTCTCCCTCCAATTACTGTGATCAGATAAGCTCCTGCTGCTCTCTCCCCTCATGCGCATCTATTGGCTGTGTCGGATAGGCATATGCTAATGATGTGACGTCACATTCATTCCAAGCAACGCATTGAGCGCCAAAGGCGCTCAGCACGGGGCTCGCGATGATCGCTGAAGGTGCTCACATTGGGTGGCAAACAGCATTGCCAGGTTTAAAATGTTATTCCCGTCATTGTTGACGGGCAAGTAGCTAGTATATATATATAATCTGTGTGTATGCATATGTATGTTTGTATATACTGTATTAGTGTGTGCATCGTGCATCTCAATATATGTATATGTATATATATATATATATATATATATATATATATATATACTGTGCAATTATGTGTATGTGTACTTATGTATATATGTGTAAATATATGTATATGTCTGTATGTATATGTGCTTGTATGTGTCTGTGTGTATATATGTATGTGTGTTTGTAAAAAAAAAAAATATATATATATATATATACACATACACATACCCTCATATATATGCATATATATATATATATGTACACAGCAGTTCATTAGTACATATACACACACACATTTATATATAGATATAGATATATATACATATACACGTGCTCACTTACATAAACAGAAAAAATATATATATATAATTTTATATATATACATATAAAAAACAGAAAAGAAAAATGATGTGTTTGCATAAGTCTGCACACCCTCTTATAACTGGGGATGTAGCAGTGTTCAGAATTAAGCAATCATATTCCAAATCGTGTTAAATAGGAGTCAGCAAACACCTGCCATCATTTAAAGTGCCTCTGATTTACCCCAAATAAAGTTCAGCTGCTCTAGTTGGTCTTTCCTGAAATGTTCTTAGTCGCATCCCACAGCAAAAGCCATGGTCCACCGAGAGCTTCCAAAGCATCAGAGGGATCTCATCGTTAAAAGGTATCAGTCAGGAGAAGGGTACAAAATAATTTCCAAGGCATTAGATATACCATGGAACACAGTGAAGACAGTCATCATCAAGTGGAGAAAATATGGCACAACATTGACATTACCAAGAACTGGAGCTCCCTCCAAAATTAATGAAAAGACAAGAAGAAAACTGGTCTGGGAGGCTACCAAGAGGCCTACAGCAACATTAAAGGAGCTGCAGGAATATGTGACAAGTACTGGCTGTGAGGTACACGTGACAACAATCTCCCGTATTCTTCATATGTCTGGGCTATGGGGTAGAGTGGCAAGACGAAAGCCTTTTCTCACGAAGAAAAACATCTAAGCCAGGCTACATTTTGCAAAAACACATCTGAAGTCTCCCAAAAGCATGTGGGAAAAGGTGTTATGGTCTGATGAAACCAAGGTTGAACTTTTTGGCCATAATTCCAAAAGATATGTTTGGCGCAAAAACAACACTGCACATCACCAAAAGAACACCATACCCACAGTGAAGCATGGTGGTGGCAGCATCATGCTTTGGGGCTGTTTTTCTTCAGCTAGAACTGGGGCCTTAGTTCAGATAGAGGGAATTATGAACAGTTCCATACCCAAAAAGACTGAGACTCATACCCAAAAGACTGAGTGCTGTAATAAAATCAAAAGGTGCTTCAACAAAGTATTAGTTTACGGGTGTGCATACTTATGCAACCATATTATTTTATTTTTATATTTTTTCTTCCCTCTACCTAAAAGATTTCAGTTTGTTTTTCAATTGAGTTGTACAGTTTATAGGTCACATTAAAGGTGGAAAAATGTCTGAAATTATTTATCTTTGTCTTTACAGCACAGAAACCTGACATTTTAACAGGGGTGTGAAGACTTTTTATATCCACTGTGTATATATATATATATATATATATATATATATATATATATATATATATAAATATTTATGTATGTGTGTATATATATATATATATATATATATATATATATATTTAAAATGGTTTGGATTGACAGAGTGATGGTGCATTATGTGGCCTCATTTGCATGTCCCGCCCAGTTTTCCCAGACTGCAGTGCATATACTGTATTTCTAAGAAACTTGAGCAGGAAATTAGTTTTTACCAACTTATTTTTAGACATTCAAATATAATCACTATTGTACTACTATATATACATGCTTGCATTTGTTTGTGTGTACATCTTTGTGTTTTATATGTATAATATGTTTAATATTCATAAGCACTTACACTCTATTTTAATATTTTATAAATATTTCAATAAAAACCTAAATACTGTTTAGAAAAATGACAAAATTTTATTATAAGTTTATTCCAGGCATTTGAAAATAAACAGCAGGACAATGTCATATAGTTTCAGGGGCCATGTCATATTGTGTCAGGGGCCATGTTAGATCTGCTCTGTGTCACAGGCTACATTGGCTCAAGTGGAAAACAACCATGAATAAAGGATCAGGAAGGTTTATTAAAAATGTTTCATAAAGCAGGCTGCTGGTTGGTGACATACAGGACAGGGCAGGAGGTCTAGCCTCTATCCATTATGTCACTGCTGTGCTGCACACACACTCCCTGTCAGTCATAATCTTTCCCATAGAGTTTAATTGGAGCAAACCCCTGTAACCTGATTGGTTGAAGTCGTTTAGGAGGAGGAAGAACACTCTATCTGAGCTGGGAGGCAGGTACAGGACTTGCTGTGAAATATCAATAAACAATAAAACATACATTTAATTTTATCTGATATCTTCATCAAATATGCATGGATTTCGAAAATTCAAAAAGTAATTTAACATGCTTTTACTAGATCTTTGGTCCAAATTGTGCTGAATTAAATGGCCCTTTAACCACAATTTAATTTCACCTCCTATCTTGCATATTGTAATGCTCATAATTGGAATATCTTCCCATCATCCAATTATTAATGCTGCCTTTAGACTCTATCTGACTCAGCACTCCATCGACTACCCAGCTCTGTTAGCCCCTGAGTTCACCTCCCATATCCTATGGAAGAAAATATTGATTCTTTCTCTGAACTATGCACTTGGTAAAACTAGATGATCCTATGTCCTATTCCTCTTCTCAACATATGCTCTATACATACCCCTCTGCCATGACAACCAATTCTCTTCCAATTTATAAAAACTGTTTCATTCACAACCAGCTTTAGATTTCTTTAAGATAGCTTCAAGAGCTTCAAACATTTCACGATAGCCTACCTACACTTTATTTTTGAATACCTTATCAGTAGGATTGCTGGATTTGCTAAAAACTTTTGTTTGCCAAAGTTGGTGCCACTTTTAATCAGTTAGCCATTACATCATTGTTGATTTGCTCTCCATCACACATGTTGTCAGCACAAATTGTAGTTTCCTCAACAAAATGAGGTCTCATATTTACAAAATGTTGGATAGGGCCAGCCCAAAGCTTTCCAACCTTCCCTTCCTGCATTCAATCTAGTGAAATATACGTTTATGACGAACTGTTACCTGTATTAACTTACAGTACTATATAAAAATGTATAAATTAAACTTAAATAAAACTCCAGGCTGATTATGTTGTTTGTGACAGTTTTACATTTTGAAAACATTTAAGCAGATTTTCAAGTTATCAAAATGAGTAGAAAGAATGAATAAATGTGACGTGTACATTTGTTTACAAGAACAGTATTTGCTATGTTTTATTATTTTTTAATTCTCTTTCTTAGAAGACTGTCTGGTTTCCTATTTGGTATTGCTGGAACTGAATATAGAGCAGC
The DNA here is from genome assembly GCA_027410445.1 of Discoglossus pictus. NCBI lineage: Eukaryota > Metazoa > Chordata > Amphibia > Anura > Alytidae > Discoglossus > Discoglossus pictus. The sequence goes on along the minus strand of CM050165.1, from coordinate 223,057,847 downwards.
TAAGGTAAACTTTAGTTGGTTTACTATATTTATTTGTCCAGCAGGTGGTGCTTTGCATTTTGGAATTAACAGCAATTCTATATATGTGAACCATGTCATTTCCTGGTTTATAATGACTTGCTTTTTGAACCTTGTAATGCTTTTGTTTGCTGGAGGATTTCAATGTGACATTAAAATAGGTTAGTTGAGCAATAAAGGTAATCTAACGGATTGTGGGTGGCCTTTAGCCTGATATAGCAAGCTGCCCATTACTTACCTTTTTACCTGACACAATCACTGCAAAGCAAGCAATGATAGTGATGCCAATCATAATATAACAGGCTTTAATCCGTGCCTTGCTCCTTGCTCGGTCCAACAACTCTACCCTAAAAAAGAGAGGGAACATTTGTATTAATATATATCACATATAATAGTTGTGGTATTTGGGATTTGTCGGTAATGCTATGTTAAAAGTTATGGGCATGCACAATTAGCGCCAAAAGCACACATTGCAGGCCTCACGTGAGAAATCTGGGGGGGGGGGGGGGGTTGTCCTTTTTATCCCCCCCAGTTCCCACATCCATTACTACACGAATATAGAAAATTATAAGTGTTTATATGTCTGTGTAAGTATACATACAGTAAGTCATAAAGTGCCAGGTACACTTATAGAGATAAGATTCTCTGCATATAGACATTACTGTGCTTATTCCATGTCATTCCAACAGAAACATCAGGCAGAAACTGATTGTTTCTATTCTTTTCTCAAGAGGATGTATCTTTGTAAACTAATAAGCTCTCTTTTACTGTTATTGAAAGATGTAGCACTTATAGATGCCCCATTCACATTATGTTGATAGATCTTCAATCTTCAATCAAAGTCTCTGCTAATTTCAGGATTTTCCTTACCTGAATACCAAAACAATGTGAGCCCTAGCTGATTTAAAGGGACTATCAGCCCTATTAAATTAGCTCAACGCGTAAAACCGTAGCCCGTAACGTAACTCGCAAGACTTACTGCTATTAAATTAGATCTGTAAAGCAACTCGTCAACGACTTGAGTGGTAAGGGCGTGAAAAGGCTACAAGACGTGCAAATTTGAACTGTGAGCCCCCAAATCCTTTGATCTGTCAAGTCCGTAACTGTTACGTTTTCCAATGATGCTATTAAATTGCAATGAATTCACTGCTGTTCAAGCCTGTAACCCGCAAATGGAGCCAAGAAGTCAACGGGTACCAGAGAGGACCCTCTAGGGGGTCAAAGTCCAATCCGAAGCACTTTAAATGCAAATATACACACTCTACTGTACTCATATTAAAACGGAAAGGGATGTTAGGTATTAAAATAAATAGCACAACAATCTCAAGTTCGCAAGTCGGCAATATAAAATATTTTTTTTTATGTTTAAATTCTGTGTTATATCGATCTCAGCAATCAATGTGTTAATACATATAATGGAACTCGCATGGACTAGAATATCATATTTACGGCTTTATGAATATTGCATTATAAATGGAATATTGGTCCGATCGTAACTTGTAATTGAACCCCGTAGGACTTTGAAATCCAACCTCCATTTTTCAGCGATGTAATGATGACGATCTCTGTTGTCATTGGCTTCATCTAAACCCGTAATTACGGGTTTGACAAATTTATCATGCTCACGGCTGCGCATCCAAAGTCCTAAAAATTATTTACAATTTTGCGTCTCAAGCCCGTAATCCACGGCCTGTTCTAATTTAATAGCTGAATTTCAAGCTTGCAGTCCTTGCAGGCTTGCCGATGCCGCTACGGGCTTCTAATTTAATAGGGCTGTATGTCTTACTCTTTTGGAATTAGAGAAATTAGTGTCCCTTCAAGATGGTTTTAAAAAAAATAAAATTCTGTTAGCATGCTTGCTTAAACCCTACACAATTATTTTACGCTAAGAATCCAATTTTGTTTCAGTCATATAGATATCCTAGAGTGTTTTGTCTCCATGATCTAGAGAACGGGTTGGACTCTCCACTGAGATCTGGCAGTATGGGATTCTTACATAAAGGAGACATAAGTGATTGATCAAGGATCTGGACCTTGCATCCTTAAGGGACAGCTTTATGTAATGTGTTGCTTTAGTACACTGGTGGCTCTCGATTATTTGTATTCTAATAGTTTATAATGAAAAGAAACATTTATTCTCATATACTCATCTACTTGCAAGGATCAAGCGTTACTAGTGGCTTTGCAGAAGGTAGCAATTAAGAGTTAAATATACAAACTAACTAACTGATGAAAATATTTTTGAATATTTAAGACAACTTAAATTATTTGGCAAAATCGGCTCATAGGTACCTGGTGACATTTAACTACAATTAGTTATGCAATGAAGAAAAAAATAAGTGTATGCAATAATAGTAATGCAATATGTGTACATCAAAATTATGAATGAAATACTAAAGTAGTGGTAATTTTTTTAAATAGTTTTCAATGCTTTCAGTATACACTTATCATCTAGATTTATAAAAAGCAGATAATATCCTAAATGGACTAAAAATAAAGAGTGGATCATGCTTCCATCTTTAGATACAGTTCATTTGGGCAGATTCCAATGAGACAAGATACACCCTATTACCATAAATGTATTGCCCTGTAAACCTTCTTAATTACACTGACATAAATATTGCTGTTCAATAGTGGTACTTCTTTTGGGGTGGCACAAATGCCCCCCACCTGCCACTCACTGCTATTGGCACTCCTGCACCATTCCCTCCTCTCCCAGGAGAGGAGGAGCTGCAGTGGGAGGATCCAACAGACACCCTGCAGTACACAGCATGCGGTGAGAGGTAAGGGAGAGAGAAGTGGGGGTGGGAGAGAGAAGTAGGGGTGGGGAGATAAGGGTTGAGGGAGAGGGACAAGGTGTGGGAGAATTGGGGTGGGGAGACAAGTTGGAGGGAGAGCATAGACAATGGGGGAGAGAGAAGTAGGGGTGGGGAGATAAGGGTTGAGGGAGAGGGACAAAGGGTGTGAGAATTGGGGGTGGGGAGACAAGTTGGAGGGAGAGAGACAAAGGGGGAGAGAGAAGTGACAGTAGGGAGACAAGGGGGAGAGAGAAGTTAGGTGGGGAGACAAGGGGGAGGGAGAAAGAGAAGGGGGAGAGAGAAGTGGGGAGGAGACAAGGGGGGAGGGAGAGAGACAAGGAGGAGAGAGAAGTAGGGGTGGGGAGACAAAGGTGGAGATGGGAAGATGGAGTGGAGAGACAGATACAGCTGGGGGAAGTAGTGGGGGTGGGGAGATAAGGGAGGGAGAGAGACAAGGGGTGAGAGAGAAGTGGAATGTGGGAGACAAGGGGGCAGGAAGAGAGACAAGCATGGAGAGAGAAGTGGGGAGACAAGGGGGAGTGAGAAAGATAAGGAGAAGAGAGAAGTGGGGGTGTTGGAGTTTTAGAGGGGAGGGGAGACACGAGGGGAAGGAGAGAGAGGGGAGGGGAGACACGAGGGGAAGGAGAGAGAGAAGAGAGGAGGAGAGACACAAGAGGGGAAGGAGAGAGAGAAGTGGTGGTGGGGAGACAAAGGTGGGGGATATAGAGAGAATGTGGAGGGGAGAGAGACAAGTGGGGGAGAGGGAGATAATGCCTCTTACAGGCACAGGCTGCACACAGGCTCTTACAGACACAGGCTGTACATTGGCATTTACAGACAGGCTGCACATTAGCTCTTACAGACACAGGCTGCACACTGGCTTTTACAGACACAGGCTGAGCATTGGCATTTACAGACACTGGCTGCACATTAACTCTTATAGGCACATGCTGCACAATGGTACTTACAGGCACAGGCTGCACATTGGCATTGACAGACACAGGCTGCATTTGGGTTCTTACAGGCACAGGCTGAATTGCGATCTTACAGGCACAGGCTGCACATTGGGCCTTACAGATACAGGCTGGACACTGCCTCTTACAGACATAGGCTGAACATTGGCACTTACAGGTACATGCTGTGCATTGGCATTTGCAGACATAGGATGCACATTGGCTCTTACAGGCTGAGGCTGCACATTGGCACCTACAGGCACAGGCTGCACATTGTCCCTTATAGACACAGGGTGCACATTGGTACATACAGACACAGGCTGCACTTGGGCTCCTACAGGCATAGACAGGATGTACATTGGCACTTACAGACACAGGCGGCACTGGGGTCTTACAGGCACAGACAGGATGCAAGGTGTTGCGAGCAAGTCGACTTCCAAGCAAGTGTTGAGCTCAGAGCAACTTGATCAGTCCAAGTCAAGTTCTGAGCAGGGGTCGAGTTTCAAGCAATTTTTCCGCTTGTGAGATACGTTGACAACCTAAAAAGACGCAACCCGAAGCAGACGGGAACCATGGTGCCATTGTATATGTATAATGTATAATGTTGGCACCCGGGGGCAAACTTTGGGACAGCCCCGGGCAGCAAAAGAACTTGCTACACCACTGGGAGGAGCTGCACAGAGGAGGCATGGACGGGCATGAGGGATGACAAACAAATCTGAATGGCCAAGGGCATTAAATTATTTTTTCTTTTGAAAGCAGTGGATTCTGGATCAACACAAAGGAAACATGGAACCAAATTTATAAGAGTTAAATATGCAAGAAGAAATTAGGCTACTGTTTAACTAAACCAGGTAAATTTACACTAAAATAGTGTGCAAAACCATCTTGCTCATACAACATATTGAGGCCCCAAACAAAAGAAAAAGAAAGAAAGAAACAGCTAAGCATTTGTAGGCTTAAAGATATTTTAGAATAAATGGACATAACTGTATCTTTCCTACCCTTTGATAGGTCAGGGGGAGAGTGGGATATTGATTTTGAGAGATATTATGCAAAATTATCACACAATACTACTTACTATCATATTAAAATATATGCCAGACTTGCAATTGAAATTATTAGTGTAACTTTCATTTTGGTTCGAATAAAAATAGTTTATTGTTGCTATGCCACATTTATTATAAATAATCATTTAAATTAATGTGTCTTTAGTAGATAAATATTCTGCTTTAAAATTAGTACTTTCTAATTAATAAATTTGGTTTTAACATTTGCTTAAATATTTCGAGAAAATTATAGCAATTCAAAAGTTAGACTCAAGTTTTATATTTATTTTTACAATGTTTATGCAATTTAATTTTACAATGCTTATGCTAAGTAAAGTAAGGCAAAAGTTAAATTGTTCACATTTTCAGTGGAGAAGGTTGTCAAAGCCCCATGAAAGCTTAAGGCACCAAGCACACTTGGGCTGAACCAGCTTGTTTCTTGAATCTTTGTTATAAACGCCTTGAATTTTCCTTTCAGGCAGGTACAAAAGTTATCTTTTGGTGCGTCTGTTTGGGAAAGCTAAATTTAATGGATCACTGAATGAAGGATGGATTAATGTGTTTGTATAATTCCATAATGTAAAAAAAACTGTTCCCTTTTCTCAGTTTTCCCAGAGAATTCAACATGAAATGGCAAGGTAATAGTTATCTTTGAATCAATCACAACAGTTGGCATACATAATGTTTTTAATCCTTTTTATATCATATTATTAAAGGAAAAATGTTTCAAACATAATGTATTGTTTGCTTTGGCTAAGAATATCTGAGAAAAGAAAATCCTTGCTGTAAAATGTTAATAATTCTCTTCTATGCCATTTAGTTTGAAAACATATATTTATAACCATACCTATCTATTACTATTCAGTTTTTAGTTTTAAAAATACATAAAATACTATTTGTAATAAAGGAAATAGTACAGATTTTGTATTCAGGATACACAAAGTCATATTGTATGAGCTAAGGGTGGTATTTAGGTTTTATGTTTACTAGACCCAGTCAGAATTGTGTTTCACTACACCACTTTGTCCTTGCTATGGTCTTATCATTAGATTTCTGGTTAAGTGTATGTGTGTGGATGGATACAGTAATTCAGAAATGTTAGGTATATGTACAGAGAGAAATGTAATTCCCTTACATATGCTTATACTATTCTATGGAACTACATAAGCAACCCTGAAAATATGCTGCCTACACATGGATGTTGTTGCTTTATGCAAAAATACACTATTATAAGCTGTACATGAGTATAAATAGAAACGGGAAACGCTCTGTGTTGAACATTAAATAAGTACTTAGAGCAATACTGTAACTGTGTACAATGAGAGTTGATAAAGCCACAAAATACAGTATATGAGAAAACAATGTTCTCTCTGAGAAATAAGAACACAGAGGGATATGGAATGTGCACTGAGCCGTTAGTCCATTAGGACGCTGAAGTATAAATATGTGTTTTGTACCATCAGACAGCAGAAAAGCTTGATCAAGAATTGACTTAGATATTGTAATTTTTATTTATTGCCTGTATTGCCCCAGAAAGCTATTTCTTATGAGGTTCAGACTATGACTGATTATATTGCATTGCTTATGATTTGTATTATTAGATTATGTACTCACTGTTTTTAAGAGAGGGGTGGTGCATTGGTAAGCTGAATTGACCATGAAATAACAGTTGTGAGTAAAACTTCTTCATTTTTTTACATTATTATGTTTTCATTTTGTTTAAATAGTTAAGCATTTTGACATCCATATTTGTCTCATACCACACCTTTACAATTTTTCTGTATTTTCTGTTTTATCTAGTAACCAAATTTAAAAAAATGCTATTTAATAATGCAATTGAGCCATTTCATAGTCCAGTTAGTTAACTACTAGACCCTGCCTTAATATATTTTGGAATGCTTAAAAAAGAGCAATAGTAATGGAATTAGAACTTTTTCTTACACAGAATTACAGCAACTGCATAAGTCCCACACTCCCTGTGACTACACAGGAACCCCGCTCCACAGGCACTGGAGTGTCCTGCAGATCATCCACCAAATATGGTCTTCTCAGTGCTGGAAAGCTCACCAGGAATCACTGGTGATACATGCTGAACAAGGAGGGTCTTCAACCCTGGAAACACTACTCTACAGTCAATACATGATCCTGGAAGACTATATCACTTCATTGGGGGTTTATTGTACATTTATAAGGGGTCTTTAAATTTCAGGCCTAAACTTATACAACGAATCACAAGAAGGCCAACATCGTTGGGTCAGTAATTCATCAGAGGAGAACCAATCAGCGGGAAGCTACCAAAGTGGTTTGAACTTCCTGCTGTACATTCTCTGAACGTCAGCGCCAGTGTATCTCTTAATGGTTCATGGTAGAGGCTCAGCGGCCAACCAGAAGAGTGCCGACGACCCTGGGAAATTCAATTGCGTCAATCCACACGTCATACTATGAAAAATTGTTTCCACTAGTGAGGACGGGCCAGTGATAAAGGGATTATAAAGAGAAATTTGTGGGGCAACGGAGAAGGTATTAATGAGGCTAACTAGTGCTCCTCGGGTGCCAAGAAGTACAGTGTTATGCAAAAATAGCAATTTTGTTAAGTGTTTGTAATTTTTGGGGCCATTTCAGTCCTTTAGAATTTACCTCTCTGTCTACGTCGCAGCTTCATCCAGCTGCTCTTCTATTGCCTGTCCCTTCCAATCCAGTAGCACAACTGTGTTCATTTAAATTTCCCACTTTGCTGTCCCGCATCCAATCACAGTAACACCACAGTCTTTCCAATGATCACAGCTGTAGTTGTTCAACTAATCCATCTGGGGCTGACAACCAGGGGCGAAACTACTGCCGGTGCACCCGGTGCAATGAACCGTGGGCCCAGCACTCTAAGAGGGGTTCCCGGTGCTATGAAAATTTTGTTTTTTTATTCAATTTATTTTTTGTTTAAATGCCCCAGCACCAGGCCTCCATGACCACGGCCCCTCCGGCCCCCATTGACTGTTCCCTGAGCATCCCATGAGCCTTACCATCTCCTTTACTTCCTCCCCTGCCTATGAATTTTTTTGTCCGGGAATCCCGAATGACGTAATTTTCTGCACCATAGTGGGGAGGATCCTGGCTCACCATTCCCTCAGGGTTAGTTATTCATAATATTAGGTATATACTGTATATATATATATATATATATATATATATATATATATATATACTAGCGACTTGCTCGTCAAAAATGACGGCAATAAAAACTGAAGCCTGGCAATGCTGTTTGCCACACAATGTAAGCCTCTCCCCCTCTACTTTACTGGCCTTGTGATGAGCGCCTTTGGCGCTCATCACAGGCCTTGCAATGAGCCCCTTCGGAGCTCATTGCGAGTCTCTCCCTCTGTCTACATCCCCCCTTGTGTCTTATTTCCCCCCTCCTCTCCCTCCCTTGTGTCTCCTTCCGCCTTGTCTACCTCCCTTGTATCTCCTGCCCCCCCCTGTGTTTTTACCTCCCTCTCCCTCCCGTGTCTCTAAACCCCTCCCCTGTGTCTCTTTCCCCCTTCTCCCTCCCATGCATCTCCCCCCCCCTTGTGTCTCCCCCATCCCTCCCCTGTATCTGTTCCCCCCTGGCCTGTGTCTCTTTCCCCCTCCCCCTGTGTCTGTTCCCGCCTTCCTCGTGTCTCCATTTCCCTCCCTTGTGTATCTTCTCCCCTGCACTCTCTCCCCTGTGTCTCTTCCCCCTCCTCTCACTCCCCTGTGTCTCTTCCCCCTCCTCTTTCTGTGCTTCTTCCTCCCTGTCTCTTCCCCCTCACCCTCTGTGTCTCTCCCCACTCTGTGTCTTCCACCCCTCTCCCTCTGTGCCTCTTCCCCCGCCTCTCTCTGTGTCTCTCGCCACTGTGTCTCTTCACCCCTTCCTCTGTGTCTCCCCCCTCTGTGCCTCTTTCCCCCCTCTCTCTGTACCTCTTCCCCCCTTTCCCTCTGTGTCTCTTCCCCCCTCACCCTCTGTATCTCTCCCCCCTGTGTCTCTTCCCCCTCTCCCTCTGTGCCTCTTCCCCCGCCTCTCTCTGTGTCTCTCGCCAATGTGTCTCTTCACCCCTTCCTCTGTGTCTCCCCCCTCTGTGCCTCTTTCCCCCCTCTCTCTGCACCTCTTCCCCCCCTTTCCCTCTGAGTCTCTTCCCCCCTCACCCTCTGTATCTCTCCCCCCTGTGTCTCTTCCCCCTCTCCCTCTGTGCCTCTACCCCCCTTTCCCTCTGTGCCTGTTCCCCCCTGGCCTGTGTCTCTTTCCCCCTTCCCCCTGTGTCTGTTCCCCTCTTCCCCCCCCATTTCCCTCCCATGTGTATCTTCCCCCTGTTCTCCCTCCCCTGTGTTTCTTCCCCACTCTCCCTCTGTGCCTCTCCCCACCCTCTTCCCCACTCTCCCATCTGCTCGCGGCTCGCGCCACGCTGTGCGCATGCGCGGCTCGGGCCTCGCTGTGCGCTTGTGCGGCTTTGCGCCGCGCTGTGCGCATGCGCGGCTCACGCCGCGCTCTGCGCATGCGCGGCTCACGCCGCGCTCTGTGCAAGCGCGGCTACTGCTGCGCAATGCGCAGTTCATTATTGTCAAACTGTGATTCGTCGCAAGCGTGACGACGAATCTCAGTTTAACAATTATATTATGGGATATATATATATATATATATATGCATATACATATATAAAATATATATAATTGTATATAATATATATATATATATTATATATATTATATATATATATATGGAGAGAGAGAGAGATAACAATATTATATATTTTTATATTATGTATATATTTATAGAATATATTATATATAAAGTGATATATATATATAATGAGTTAACACTGGAAGGGGCCCTGCATTCTCTAGCTCCACCACTGCTGACAATCCCAGTAATTCTGAACTCGCCAGTGGGAAAGGTTCCTACTGTCAACAGCAAAATGAATGGGGTTTTTTATTCAGTTACCTCTCAGGCTACCATCAATCCTTAGACCACAGTGATTATACCCTTTTAGGAAGTAGTTGATGGCTCTGATGGACCGGTCTATCTCCTCCTTCCTGTGTCTCCAAGCGGGACACGGCTTTGATAGGTCTTGTTCCCAAATATTAGAGAGTCCAACCCCTCCCAAGTTCTTGGATATGCCAACCTGATGATGCTCAGCTTGGGGATTGTTCCTAGATAATTTCTTCCAGCCCTATGTACCAGAAATGGATCTGATCTACTGCAGTCAGCTCCCTGATGACAGTTATCCTATGCCGGCATGTCTACAAGACCTCTGCACCACATTGGATTTCCCTGAAGATCTGGATTTCCTCCTGGGATAGTTCATCATACTCCAAGATGATCCACTGTCAGACAATTTCCATGCAGAGAATCCCACCACTGCCACCAAGTCTGTGATGATACAGGTCTCCTACAGCCTCTGATCTTCTGGATTGTCCATCAAAGGGGGTCTTCTTAGCACCAGACAGCTCACCGGGACTCACTGGGGATCCTTTAAAGAAGGTTTTTCCAGCTGAACAAAGAGGGTCAATGACCCTGTAAACACTACTCCTGTATAGATTCCAGGGAGACTATATCTCATAGTGTACATTTATAATGGAAATTGAGATGACCCATCACAAAGGGCCTACTTCATCAGGGAACCATGTTCCAGGGAGACTGTGTCACTTTATTGGGGGTTTTGTGTACTTGTATAGTTGGTAAAACAATACATAACTAAAACAGTAACATTTTACAAAATACAAAAGGCATCTTTGACCATTTGAATTTCCATTGGTGAATTTCCTGCATCCAATCACAGTACTGCAGCAGTGGTGGCATTACTATTGGTTACCACCTCTGCCGTTCAACCAATCTATCCTTGGTCGACATCCCCAGGATCTATAGGCCCACCAGAGGAAAAGGTACCCACTGTGAATGACAAAAGGAATGGCGTTTTTCAACTAGTTACATTGAGAGTCCCAATGCCAACTGCCATCAATCCTCATACCTCAGTTATTATACCCTTTTAGGGGGTAGTTGATGGCTTTGATGAACCAGACTGTTACACTCATCTTTACAGTTTACAGTAAATGTTTTCCTGTAACCTCAATAAAAATATTTTTTTGAAATTAGATATTGTAGAATTTAAACCCCAAAACGCAATTTCATAGACCATTCAGTAAACCACATGCTTTGTAATGAATGAAAACGATCAGAGCTATTATTGTAATCCAATAGTTCAACAATATGCTTGGCTCTAATTAGTCCCTCTGGCCAATACAACATGTAGAAGCAGCCTAAAACCACTAACTTACAAAAGCTCATACCTCAATTAATATAATCATCATAGCAATTTCAAAAAAGGATATGACTTCTTCACATGCTTTTCCACACAACTGCATAATTCAGTGACCCTTTAATGTACGTTATAGAATAAAAAAGCTAAACACAAAAACAATAACATTTTTGTTGGGAATGTATATTGTTTAGAAGGGGCACACAATATAAATTTGGCAATCACAATAATAATGATAGGTCCTCAAGCTGTATGCTCTAAAGGGTGAAGTGTTGGAGATGTCAATCCTCAGCCCAATAGGATAGGTTCATCTTCTTTACTACAGTACATCTGGCCCCTTGTGTTTTTAAGTAAATGTTTATTGTGTACTATGTAGTATTTTATATTATATATCATTCTATGCTTCCACTGTTTCTTTGTGGGGAAAGTCTTATCTCACACTATATAGAGCTTGTTTTTATTTTTCAAAACACTTATTATCTGTGTTTTTATATTGTTTATGGATTCTATGATTCATTTTTGAATGTCACCTCTCTCTAACAGGTAAAATGTTTTACTATTTATACTAGGCCAGCACAGGCTCCCAGTGGACTTTAGAAAGACATCAACAAACACACACAAAGTTCATAATAAAAATTATATAGATTTGGGAATTTTCTGTATAAATTATATTTTGCCAGAGGTGGAAAAATATATAATAGATAGGAACTAAGTGCACATCAAGGAGCAATACAGGATTTTTCCAGAAGCTATGGAGAGAGAACATTTATAGAGACACATTATGATTTTCAAAAATATTTAGGAGTTGTAAGAACATATTTAATGAGCCTGAAATATTCCTTAAAAGATGTTTGTTATCATGGCTTATATCAGTTAGAATTAATTTTTTTTTACACTTTTTTTTCGCCATTAACTGCTTTACCCTTAGGACTTTTTAATGTTATGTTTTAGCTTGTTCATTGAACTATTGCTATTACATTTACATTTCTTTCCTCTCAACAGACTTGGCTTGACTACCTTTTTATCAAGTCTGAGTTCCAGCATGTTTTCTTCCCCAGAACAAGCAGTACCTACAATTAATATAATTTAACATGGTTCCATAATTAAATATCAGCACTGATATTTTGTTTTCAGCACTTATTAATTCTTTAATTCTCAGTGAATCAGAAATACATTGTTTGATAGTTTAACAGCATTTACATCTGAAAACAAAAAAAATACAAATGGTATCAGTATTTCAGCATTTTCCATTTATACATATTAATTGTAAATAAGATTTTTCAAAATATGATATCATGATGTTAGACTTCACTTTTTCAAATTCAAAACAAACTGTTTACATCTGTAATTTGCTAGGACACTGTGTTATCCAGAACAGCATGAGTTTAATCCTTTGATGTTCAATTTTCCATTTAATTATATTAGCTAAAAGAGGAAATCTGCAGCAAACATGGAAATATGTTATATAAAGATGAAGTATAAAAATAAGTGATAAACGCTATCAAAATTAAAAGCATGGTTTCTTATGTCTATACATCATGCACAACCAAAATACTCTGATGTGAAGAAAGAATATAACAAATGGAACTAGAAAATATCTTTTAACAAGAACCCAAATATGTGTCTATAGTATTTCTACTCATTTATAGTTCCCTAGCTATTTATGGTTATTTTAGAGACAAACAGAAGCATACTTGCATGCAATTAAAACTATATATAAATATTTTTTTCAGAATGCAGAAATCTTAGTTGATTCAATATCCCAAACAAATTGGTACCACATTAAAACTAAAAAGTGCTAGAATATAACTATATGAATTTCAACAGATATTTCTCCTCTATAATCGAGACTATACTTTGTGTGGGTACAATCACATAGGCTACACTATTAGATGTGTGCACCTATCTGTATGGTTTTGGTAATTGTATTTGTTTTAGAATGATCTGAATGATCTGAACTTTTATTTATACACAAAGCTGCATATTTCAATTGGAGGTGTAATATTGACTTCAGAGAAAATGGTGGTTATGTACTGAACCAATCATCTATTTATCTGTCTATCTTAAATTAAAAATAATATGACAAAATAATATACCAAAACTTGGATTAGATTTTCAAACAGTTATTAGAAAATTACATATTTTGACCTAAACATGTTTAATCGAGAAAATTATACTCATATAATAAACATCTAGAATGCTTACGGTATTGTTGCTGGAATTTCCTCTTCTGATTTGAAGCGCCCTGTCCACATCAGAACTTTCTTATCAAAGCTAGTGGGCTTATAAAGAGGAACTTTGCTTTTGGTATGAGCTGGGAAAGTAATTAAAACAGCATTAGTCAAATGTGTGAAATTGTGTGTTCTCTTGCCATTAGGAAAAAATGGAAAAACTTGAAAACTGGTATCACATTTGAACTTCTTGAATTACTTTTTCCTAGCTTAATTCTGACTCTTCACGTAATAACAACATACAAAGGCAGTGAGGAATATAGCCATTGAATATATTTATATATATATATATATAACATATTTTTAACAGTAACTGTAAAGATGGAAAAAGCCACTTTACATCCCATTTAATTAAATTTATTGAGAACAGATTCCCACTGCAATAATTAATATATTGCTTTTTCATTATGATTATAATTTAGGATATCCTTCTCCTCATTGTACCTATGATGTTCCTCAGTTTTCATCATTCTGTCATTGCTATTTTGGCTTAATTCCTCATCTCACCCTACTTCCAAGGAAAGCTTACCTCCAGGGCTGTACTCAGTGGAGAAATTGATAGGGAGGACTTGCCTCAGTCTTGTGTAGTTTGTGGTTACCAACTGCTGATGAACATATTTATATGATATTTTGTTGAGTCGTAAGCATCTTGCAGTTGGTCCAGTTACAAACATAGCTTCTCAAGTCAGTTTGCTCTTGTTGTTGTCTTGCTGTGATACTCCCAGCTCAGAGCTAAAAGGCGATGTGGACGAGAGCCAGTTCTCTTTTCTTTTTCATCCTTGTTTGCTTCTGGTAACGTCAGTACAGTACAGCCCATCCTCTAATCACAAAATATTGTTGTTCTTAGTTCTGGGAATAAAAAAAGTGATGGGATTTCACACAGCTTTGTAAAACTGGAGAGTATTTGTGGCAAATCAATAACAGGGAACTGAAATCATGAAGCAAAATAAGAGAAATGTTTAGAATGTATGATGTATGTAGGAAACAGACAGATATATTGTACTGTCCTCTGAAAGAGAAGTAATAGATATACTGTAAAGAAAAGCAATGGTTGATAACCGCTACACTGAAATATTAAAAACATGCTTTAGGGACTTACAACAGCGAACCCATGTTAAAAATGTTTTTGTGTGTTAAAGCACTTCAAACTGTAATTTATAAAGATATAGATATGGAATAGTAGGGCCAAACATGAATATTGGTAAAGAAAAGATTGGCCCCCGAGGTAATATATGTTGGTTGGAGGACAAAATTTAATCAATTAACCTTTGGTAGTACGAGATAGAATCATACTTCCAACACTAGATATAAAGCTAGGCCCAATGATACCATTTGTAAAGGCTTACCATGGGAAAACTGAAGGCAGGAATTTTCAATGGTCCACAGATCAGACAACTTATAAATGACCCACATTTCATAGCATCAATGAATGAAATTGAATCCATGTGCCTGGTCTTTATTTGTTCTTGTTGTGAAACACTTTCTTGGCAACAAGAAGACAAACAACTGCACACAGTTAGTAGAGGATATGCTCTTTCATTTCAACAGACTTGGCTGTACCATCTTATCTGCACAATCACTTGGATTCCTTTCTAGAGAACCTTGGTGACTTAAGCGAAGAGCAAGGTGAAAAATTTCACCAAGACATAAAAACAATGGAAGCCAGATACTAAGGAAGATGGAATGCACACATGATGGCAGACTATTGTTGGAATCTTATACAGGATTGACCTGGCATTTCCCACTTTCGGAACTATTACAACAGGAGCTTCTTGTGTGTCGAATGATTGGAAAGTTTGTATCATAAACCTTAAAGTAGTATATGGCATATGTTCTGTACCGCAAAAACTAGAGCTGATTTTTGGAATCAGCGGGTCAAATTTACCCAGAAACAGGTCTAACATTTTAGGCCCCAAAATGTTGTTAGGAGACACTACTTGATGCTATTGTGGTGTTTTGTTTTTTTTAAAATATATTTGCTTATTAATTTTTCATTCTTGCTTCAATTTGTTTTTAATATTTTTCATTTTTCTTTGGTTGCAACAGTCTGACTGTTCATGACAGTAGCAAGATCACATTTATGTCCGTATTTGCTTTTATTATCTGTGGTATATTCATTCCTCTGGGACCCTGTGGCTGGTTATGATATAGGTTTAACACTGTGTGAATACAAGTAAGATACTGTATATATTCGAGTATAAGCCGACCCAAGTATAAGCCGAGGCAC
Organism: Discoglossus pictus; assembly: GCA_027410445.1. NCBI lineage: Eukaryota > Metazoa > Chordata > Amphibia > Anura > Alytidae > Discoglossus > Discoglossus pictus. The sequence goes on along the minus strand of CM050165.1, from coordinate 223,042,305 downwards.
CAATTTTACTACAAAATACTGGGTAAAATGAGTGACTCGAGTATAAGCCGAGGGTGGGAAATGTACTACCCCCTATGTCCCTTTTGTGCCTTCTGTGTCCCCCTCTCTCTCCCGTGTCTCTTCTCCCCTCTCCCTTCCCTGTGTCTCTTCCCCCCTCCTCATTCTCAACCTCCCTCCTCAAACCCACTCCTCATCTTCAACCTCCCTCCTCATCATCCCTCCTCATCCTCAACCTCCCTCCCCAACCCCCTCATCCTCAACCCCCTCCTCATCATCCCTCCTCATCCTCAATCCCCTCATCCTCAACCCCCTCATCCTCAACCCCCTCCTCCTCAATCCCCCATCCTCATCCTCAACCCCCCATCCTCAACCCTCTCATCAACCTCAACCCCCATCCTCAACCTCCCTCCTCAACCTCAACCCCCCTTCTCATCCTCAACCTCAACCCCCCATCTTCAACCTCCCCATCTTCAACCTCCCCATCCTCAACCTCCCTCCTCAACCCCCCCATCCTCAACCCCCTCCTCAACCTCAACCCCCCCATCCTCAACCTCCCTCCTCATCGTCCCTCCTCATCCTCAACCCTCATCCTCAACCACCCTCCTCATCCTCAGCCCCCCTCCTCATCCTCAGCCCTCATCCTCAGCCCCCCTCCTCATCCTCAGCCACCCTCCTCATCCTCAGCCCCCTCCTCAACCTCCCTCGTCAACCTCAACCCCCCCATCCTCAACCCCCTTCTCAACCTCAACCACCCCATCCTCAACCCCCTCCTAAACCTCCCTCCTCAACCTCCCTCCTTATTCTAAACCCCCCTCCTCATTCTAAACCTCCCCTCCTCATTCTACCCCCCCCCTCATACTACCCCTCTAAATTACCTCCCCCCCTCTCCCCTCACTTACCTGCTCCGGCCTACGCTCCTTCCGGGTCTTGATCTGGCGCGCATGTGACGTCACATGCGCGCCACGTCATTAGCATATACCGGGTGCCGGCAGCCGGTATTTGCTAATGACGTGGCGCGCATTGTTTAGTCACATGCGCGCCACATCAAGACCCGGAAGGAGCAGAGGCCGGAGCAGGTAAGAGAGGGGAGAGGAGGGAAGGTATTTTAGAGGGGTAGTATGAGGGGGGGGGGGTTAGAATGAGGAGGGGGGAGGGAAAGAGACACAGGGGTAGAGAGACACGGGGGGTAGAGAGACTCAAGGGAGGGTTAGAGAGACACGGGGGGAGAGAGACAAGGGGGGGTTAGAGAGACACGGGGGGGGGGGGGGGGGGGGGGGGGGAGTTACTCGAGTATAAGCCGAGGGGGCTCTTTTTAGCCTTAAAAAAGGGCTGAAAAGCTCGGCTTATACTCGAGTATATACGGTAATTAGTATTCAACAGGCTGTGGACCTTCTCCTATATTCACAGTTTTAGACCTAAATCATGACTTAATAAAAAAGAGTCGGAGACTCATCTGAGAATGAACTACAACTTAGTAGGTTTGTTCTATAGGTCTGGTTACCTACTAAGAGAGCAGCCTCTTTTAGCTCATTTGTGCCCTTCACAGGGAGAAATATCCTGTAGTATGTCAGTCTGATCTCACTCAAAAGAGTGATCAGCCCCAAACTACTAGGTAATTCTACCCTAATTAGAAGAAACCGCAATCTCCAGACATACATTTCATTATTTATGGACCTCGTCAGTGAGGTGCAGCTGTATGCCCTAAGGCACATTGAGCAAGGACTTCACGTCTGGACCCCCCATCACCCTTAGAGTGAGAAACACTAAACAAAAAGAGTCAGAGGCACTCAATCTGAGAACATGAGTTCTCATCTCTAAATCTGCAGAAAGCAAGCATTTTAATATTCTGCTATGCCCGATCTCTTGCTAGCTCCTTGTAAATCTTATATACACAGAGAACGAGGGAAAAAAACTGAGGTGAAAATAGGAATGATGTATGGATGATGTATGAATGCAAAAAAAGAATGATTATGAGACACTACTAGATACTACTGTGTTTTTTTTAAGTCTTTCTTTTTATGTATTTGCTTACTCGTTTTTCTTTCTTGCTTCAATTTGTTTTTAATATTTTTATTTTTTCTTTAGTTGAAACAGTCTACAAGGTCACATTTATGTCTGTATTTGCTTGTATTATCTGTGGTTATAAACTTACCTAGTATATTTTCTGTATCTGTGGTTCCCAAACCTTTCCTTGACTGGTTATGATTTAGGTTTAACACAGTGGGAATAAAAGTGAGACAATTTGTATTCAACAGGCTGTGCACCTTCTCCTATATTCACAGTGTTAGACTAAAATCTTGACTTGTCTGGTGTTGTCCCTGAAGAAAGGTTTGAGAACCACTTATTGAACAGTGGCACATGACTCCTTATGCTACCCTAGGCAGCCAGTAATTAGCAAACAAAACTAACCATGGCAATTATACACCTTCATGCATGTCTGTAACCATCCTTGTTTTTCAGTTGTACTAGTACACGCTGGTTGAGCTTCTTATTGCAAAGTTGAAAATTAAACTGAAGAAAAGAGGGAAAACCATCAGACCAAGTAGATATGAAATAAATAATATCCCTTGTGAATATGCAGTGGAAGTAACGAATAGATTTAAGGGACTAGATATGGAAGATCGATAGAATGAAGAACTTTAGACCGAAGTTTGCAACATTATCCAGGAAACAGCAACAAAGAATATCCCTTAAAAAAGAAAAGTAAGAAGTCAAACTGGCTGTCTGATGAGGCTTTGAAAGTAGACCAGGAAAGAAGAAAAGCGAAAGGTAATGGAGACAGGAAAAGATTTGTCCAACTGAATGCAGAATTAGACAAGGAGACATTCTACAATGAACGATGTAAAGAGATTGAAGAAGATAACCAAATGGGCAAATAAAGAGATCTTTTCAAGAAAATTGGGAACCTAAAGGCACCTTCCAAAAGTGGGCGTGATAAAAGAAAACTGTGGTAGGGACTTAACAGAAGAAGATCAAATAAAGAAGAGGAGGCAGGAATACACCGAAGATCTATACAGGAAGGATCTTAACAGCAGTGATGACCTACTGACCTAGTAGTTTGTCCAATGACCTGGACCCAGACATCTTGGTGAGTAAAGTGAGATGGGCCTTAGGATGCATTGCTGATAATAAGGCTGCAGGAGGTGATGGAATCCAAATTGAACTATTCAAAATTATACAGGATGATGCTGTGAAAGTGTTGCTTGCCTTATGCCAACATTTTTTTAAAACTCAACAATGGCCAATAGACTGGAAAAGGTAAGTCTACGTCCCAATCCCAAAAAAAGGCAGTGCCAAAGAGTGCTCCAATTATCGATCAATTGCACTAATTTCACATGCCAGCAAGGTAATGCTTAAGATTTTACAAGCTTGACTTCAATAATATATGGACCAGGAACTACCAGATGTGCAAGCTGGGTTCCACAGAGGAAGAGTCACAAGAGATCAGATTGCCAATGTCAGCTGGATAAAAGAGAAAGCAAGAGAGTTCTAAAAACAATATTTACTTCTGCTTCATAGACTTTTCTAAATCATGCCAAAAAGGCTGGACTGGATGAATCCAAAGCCGGAATCAATATTGCTGGAAGGAATATCAACAACCTCAGATACGCCGATGATACTACTTTGATGGCTTTAAGTGAGGAGGAACTAAAGGACTTATTGATGAGGGTAAAAGAAGAGAGTGCAAAAGTTGGCCTGCTGCTCAACGTTAAAAAGATGAAGATCATGGCAAACAGCAATCTCACTTCCTGGCAAATAGACGGGGAAGAAGTAGAGGCAGTGACAGATTTTATTTTCCTTGGATCCAAGATCTCTGCAGATGGTGACTGTAGTCATGATATTAAAAGACGTTTGCTTCTGGGGAGGAAAGCTATGGCAAACTTGGACAAGCTAGTAAAAAGTAAAGATATTAAACTATCAAAAAAGGTCCGCATATTTCGAACTATGGTATTCCCAGTAGTAACATACGGATGTGAGAGCTGGACCATAAAGAAGTCTGAGCGCCGTAGAAGTGATGCCTTTGAATTGTGGTGTTGGAGAAGACTGCTTAGAGTCCCTTGGGCTGCAAGAAGATCCATTAAATCAATACTTCAGGAAATCAATACAAACTGTTCACTGTTCACAAATATTTTGGCCAAGGGAACATTTTATTATTTATTGTTCAGTCCTTCAGTTGTCTCTGAGTCTCTGTTACCCTATCGACTGCAGCACATTTAGCTAGGTCTCTGCCTGTGCTGTTCCACAAGGTTTGCATAACGAAGATACTGGAGTGGGTTACCAGTTCCTTCTCTAGTGGACTATCGCCTGCCCACATACACTGGCCCTACATGGTATAGTTCACAGCTTTATTCAGGTACACAAGCTCCTTCATCTCCACAAGACAACGAGGCAAAAGGAGAACCGGGGAAAATACACCACACTAACCTACTCTAACCCATCAGGAAGGGACGCAAACACACAGGGAGGCTGTGCAAAGGCACGTGAAGCAACAGCCAACTCACCTCCATCTCAGCTACGCTCATCCTGGAAAGTCCCACTCCATTGCTGGTGGCCATGTGCCAAGATGTATACCCATTTTCATTGGCTGACTTCCCATTAAGTGTTTTGGTATCAATCAATTCACATTATCACCTGTCTTATATCAGGCCTTCAGGGGAATGTTTTTTTTTTTTTTTATTGCTCATAAAACAAACATACAACATAGATTTTCCCAACAGATACACACACATAAATATAACATAGTGAACCGAAGTAGAAAGAGATACATCCATAGACACAATGGACCATATGTTTCATTCTAAAAAATAACAAATACATTTTTTTTTTTCATCTATCTCTGGACTAAATCAGCAGCATTTATAAATCTATCCATCGTCAATAAACAATCTCTTCGATTAAGTCCACTAGTGTATATGGATTATTTTTTTCCCTCTCACTTCCATATTTCCCATTTAATATTCATCCATATACTGCTCCCAGATAGTCCAATTAAGAGTATTTATTTTCATGGACTGTTCATTAATATTTTCTTTCATCAGATCTTTATTGTAATTGATATTTGATTGATTGATTCCTTCAGGGGAATGTTGATACACCACACTATAACAAATTGGACCTGTCATGTGTATTAACCCTTTATTATCATATATGATATCTTATAATCATCTTATTACTATTACTATTATTATTATTATTAATAAATATTTTTAAACTATTGCATAGTAACTAGTGCTCATTAGTTTACAGATATAGGAATGGGACACGAATGGGATGTATGGGGATGTCCCATAACCACAACCATTGAAAACACACTGACACAGTGAGAATGGTATAACAAAGCTTTATTTCATACACAGAGCACAATTTAGAAATGTACAAGACTGTGCATTAATACGATGGGTGTCGTGTGGGCGGATACTGGAAGGGCAAGAGGCTCTGGGCAATCAAAGGGCACCCAAAGGGTTAACTGCTAGACAACATCATATGGATAAAGCATAGCATCTACTAGGGTCACATGTGGTCAGGACACCACAGTAACCATAATCTGATATGACATAGGAACATCATATAACACTCCATTTCATAGAAATAACAATTAATGTGCATACAGCAACCATATTGTCTCCATCTGCCATATTAAACAGATGCTAGAAATCATGGATCATATGATACTAATCAATTCCACACACAGTGTGTTTTTATACATTACTGCTGATTCCCAAATAGATGATCGGAATCTGGAAAACATAAAGAGGAGGTGTTAGAACAATCATAAGCTGTTATTATAGTACGTTGTTTTTACTCAGGACACTACAATAAACCAATTAACATGAACGTCATCTATGAGCAGTGATAACCATATTGATTATGTCCCAGAATATGTTGAGGATGTGTAATACAACAAGGCATGCTTCACTGCAAACACAATCTTTCAGCAAAAAATACTCTCTACATTCAATAGTTGTGCCATGCTGATATTACATTATTATTATTATTATAGTTCACTTATAACACGCCAACATATTCCGTAGTGCTGAACATAAGTTAAGTTCAGAAAAAGATAAATACTAATTAACAAATAGCAAAGCAAGGAGGGCCCTGTCTTAGAGCTAGGAATCCAATGTCCATGGTGCATTCCCAAAGTACTTAGGATAGAAACTCGCAGACTTACAATCTAAGGGATAGTGAGTGTTAAAAGAGGTTGAGAGAGGTGATAAGCGTGTAAGGGTGGAAGGTGATACGCTTCTTTAAAGAGATGCGTTTTAAGTGAGGTTTTAAATGTTTTGAGGCAAGAGGATAATCTGGTGGAGCGAGGCAAGGAGTTCCAGAGACTAGGGGCAGCACGAGAAAAGTCCTGGAGGAGGGAGTGAGAGGAGGTGACGAGTTGTAGAAAGAAGAAGGTCATTAGCAGAACGAAGAGGACGGGTGGGGGAGTATTTGGAGATAAGAGCAGAGATGTAATGGAGAGCGTTATTGTTGAGGGCTTTGTAAGTTAGGGTCATGATTTTAAATTTTATTCTTGAGGCTAAGGGAAGACAGTGGAGTGATTAACAGAGAGGTGATGCTGAGATTGAACGTTATGTACGGAAGATGAGTTTAGCAGAGGGATTCATAATGGATTGAAGTGGACATAGTCGGGTGGTGGGTAGGCCAACAAGAAGCGAGTTGCAGTAGTCTAGTCGAAAGATGATGAGAGAGTGTATTAGGATTTTAGTTGTGTCTTGTGTAAGATAGTGACAAATTCTGGAGATGTTTTTTAGATGGAGAAGACAAGATTTAGTAAGTGATTGTATGTGAGGGATGAAAGACAGACCGGGGTCCAGTTGAACTCCAAGACAAAGGGCTTGGGAGGTGGGGGCGATGATGTTGTTGTTGACAGTGAGAAAGATGTGAGGAATTGATGTTGTGGGAGAGGGAGGGAAGATTAGGAGCTCAGTTTTAAACAAGTTGAGTGAGATGGTGGGTGGACATCCAAGAGGTTATACTAGAGAGGCAGTTGGAGATGTGTGTTAGAAGTGAGGGGGGATAGATCTGGTGCTGAGAGGTAGATTTGGGTGTCATCTGCATAGAGATGATAATGAAGCCCAAAAGAGTTTATTAGGGTACCAAGTGAGGATGTGTAGATGGAGAAGAGGAGGGGGGCTATAGCTTATCCTTGGGGTACACCAACAGACAGGGGGTGAGGAGAAGAAGAGGCGTTGGAGAAGGAGATACTGAATGATCAATTTTGTAGGTATGATGAGAACTACGAGAGAGCAGTTCCTCGAATACCGAGGGAGAAGAGCATTTGGAGTAGAAGTGGATGGTCAACAGTGTTAAAGGCAGCAGCAGAGAGATCTAAAAGAAGAAGAATTGAAAAGTGACCTTTTGACTTGGCAGTGAGCAGGTCATTAGTGACTTTAGTGAGAGCTGTCTCAGTGGAGTGTTGGGGTTGAAAGCCAGATTGGAAGGTGTCAAGAAGGGAGTTAGAGGAAATAAAGCTGGTAAGGCGGTTATAGTTGAGCCGCTCCAGCAGTTTGGAAGCCAGGGGAAGCAGAGAGATAGGGCGATAGTTAGATGCAAAGTCAGAGTCAGATGAGGGATTTTTGAGGGTGGGTATAACTATGGCATGTTTTAGAGAGGATGGAAACATGCCAGTATTTATGGAGAGGTTGAAAATATGTGCGAAAGCTGGGATTAGTGTGGTAGAGAGGGGAGAGATGAGCTGAGTTGGAATAGGATCCTGCGGACAGGTAGTGAGGCGAGTGGATGATAGCAGTTTGGAGACTTCGTCCTCTGTAGCCGGATCAAAGCAGTTCAAAGTGGCTGTGGTATTGGAGAAGGGACAAGACTGGGTGTTCTTGGTTGGTTTAGAGGGTTGAGTGTGAGAGTCACTATGAGATGAGTTCATTGCGGATGCTTTGAATTTTATGAATAAAATGGTTGGCGAAGTCTTCAGCTGTGAGAGAGGAAGGAATGGGAGGAGGTGAAAGTGGCAACCAGGCGCTTGGGGTTAGAGGACAGAGTTGATATTAGTGATGTAAAGTACTGCTGTTTGGCAAGGTTGAGGGCGGAGGAACAGGAGGGTAACATAAATTTGTAATGGAGGAAATCTGTTGAAGTGCATGACTTCCTCCATAGATGTATTGTGTTTGTGTAGTGTGCCATGGTTGTGGATGAGAGCGAGGGCATCTGCGTGTGGTTATAGGGGCCAGAGTGTCAAGGGTGGAAGAGAGAGTAGAGTTGTAGATTGAGGTGGCAATGTCAGAGCAGTTGAGGTTGGTGATAGGGCTGAGAAGGGGTTGGATAATAGTGGAGAGCTGAGCAGGGTCAAGTGCTAGCAGGTTTATGTTCCTGATGGTGGCAGGGGTTGGAGAGGGGTGGTGAGAGGTGAGGTTGAAGGTAAGGAAGTGATGGTCAGATAGAGGGAGTAGATGTATGACTGGGTAGGAGGTTGTGCTGAGATTAGTGAAGATAAGGTCAAGAAAAGGTCCAGTATGATGAGTAGAAGAATCTGTTAGTTGTGAGAGGCCAAGGGAAGAGGTGAGTGTGAGCAGTTTGGCTGCTGCTGGGGAGGTGGGAGTGTCAACAGCAATGTTAAAATCTCCAAGTACCAGTGAAGGAACATTGGAGGAGAGAAAGTGAGCGAGCCAGGCAGAAAAGTGATCAAGAAATTGAGAGGGAGTGCCTGGGGGCGATAGATCATAGCTACACGTAGAGAGATAGGCGAGAAGAGGTGGATTGTATGAACTTCAAAAGATGAGAATTGGAGAGATGGGACAGGGGGTATGAGGTGAAGCGTACAGCGAATGGAAAGCAAAACACCCACAGTGTGCTGCAGGGGAGGCAGTATCTGAGGATGAGAGCTAGGTTTCAGTGAGAGCCAGTAGATTGAGGGAGTTGGTAGTGAATAGGCCACAAGGGAATGTGAGTTTATTGCAGATGGATTGTGCAGTGCAGAGGGCGCAAGAGAAAGGTAGAGTTGAAGGTTTGTGGCATGTGATGGATATCAGATTCTGGGTGTTACAGGTGTTTGCTGGCCTTGAACCAGAGCGTGGTTGACAGCAAATGGAGATGAGTGAGGGACCTGCGTTAGAGGATATATCTCTCGCAGCCAGGAGAAGGAGGAGTGAAAGGGAGAGAAGATGGGACTGGGACTGACAGTGCTGTTTCTGCTTGTGAGTGTTAGGGAGGGGATGATGTTGTGACTGGGGGAGGGAGAGGAGCCCATGGGAGTAAAGAAGAGGAGAGCAAGGAAGGTTAGATGGTAATATTGTTGGGGACGTGATATGGAGATGCTGCAAAGGAAAGTCTGAGAGAGAGGCAGTAGGTTATAAGAAAGAGGAAAGAATGAGAGAGCATTGTGACAGTGTGTAAGAATAGGACAATAGGATAGAAGATTGTGGGGAGAAGAATTATTATTATTATCCTAAGATATGATAGTCGTAGTAATATAGATTCAGGAGTATGGAAAATAATGTGATAAGGTTTATCAAATGGCTGTGGTAGGTGAGTAGCTAAGAGACTTATGACAATGTTTGTTTTTTAGCAGGTGGTGTTGTCTGAGCAGGTGCAAGTCATATGAGTTTCTATAAATTAAGAGAATGCACGGGCAGGTGGGTGTGGGGCAGAGAGGGAGGGCAGAGAGAGCAGTTGCAAGTTGCAAAATCCTGGGAAGGGAATTGCTATAATCTAAGATGGTGGCTGTTCGAAAGTAGGTGCAATTTTCAAACTCCAAGGAAGTTAAATGTAATGATCTGAAATGGTGGCTGTTGCTGGAATGAGAGAAACAGATGAGGTCAGAACCAGTAAATATAAGCAGAACAGATTTGTGAGTGGGAGGGGTATGAGGGGTGGGTTGCAAACACAGAATAGTACAATACAAAGATAATGAAATTACCACGGTTTCAATAAAGTTTCTATGTGCCCAAAAATTATATAAATTTTAAAAATAATAATTGAATTAACAGTATTAGAAGTAATGTATTGTTGAATCTTTCAGTTGGCTGTATATACCTTGATAGTAGTTGCAAGTTGCACAATCCAGGGAAGGGAATTGCTATAATCTAAGATGGTGGCTGTTTGAAACTCCAAGAAAGTTAAATGATCTCACTGGTATATGGGTGGTACCAAGGCCAGACAGATTACACTGTTCACATTACCCCTAAACACATTCACATTGATCCTGATGTCAAACCAAGGAAATCATCAATTTTGTTTGGATGACATGAAATACATTAATCCGCTTTCATACTGTTAACGGGATGAAATGCAACAAAAACACATGTATAACTACTGCTTTGGATTAGCAGATCCTAATGGGACCGTGCAACTCTAAAGCCAGGACACTCGTCATTATAATTGAAACTCACACCAGTCATGTTCATTAGTGAAGGGATATGTAGTCATATATTGCATTTCAGATCAATGTGCAGTGGTGAATGGCACTGATCAAATGCCTGTTGGGAATTGGGTTGAGTCTTCACATGATGGTATTGTACTGCTTGAAGATAAAGAACATGCCTTCATGGTCATGAGATTCAGCTATTAACACCTACAGAGAAAAAAACAATATATAAATCATAACAATATTCTGTTTAACTACAGCATCTCATCTCAAAGTCAATCCACATTGAACATCAATTGTTGAAATGTTAAACATAACCAGACATGTACACACTCTGTAGCCAGCCAATAGTATGTCAACATCTATACCAATCAGTATTCAGTGAGGAGTGGTCAACCGGTGGACTTCCTGGACGATCCTAAGACCTCTTCTTCTGCAGCACTGGGTGCTTCCGTGCCCGCGCCCCGTCTCACTCTTCCAAGTCTTGGTGGTGTAGGAGCATGGGGTGCCACTACTTTGGGTGGCTGAGGATCAGGTTGAGATGATAATGAGGTCTGAGATGAGGAGGCTGATGTCTCAGGTTGCAGTTGTGCAACTGAAGGCTGGAGAGGTATGAGCTGGTGTTCGGCTAATTGGGTAGTTGCTATCTGTCCCGAATCGTACCTTCCTCATATCTCTCCATCCTTCGGTTGTGTCTCCTCACCTCAGAATGGAGCGATCAGGTGTTCGCCAGGAGTGTGTGTTTGAGCCTACACTGCCTTCTCTTCCCTCCCTGTCTCTCCCCTCCATTTGCCCCTGTGCTTGTTTCATTTGCTCCTCCCTTCCTCCCGTTTTTCATCCCGTTTCACAGCTCCTCCTGACTGTCTGCCCCTTCTGCTCATCAGACTGGCTGCTTTCTGGGCTTCCCCCATGCACCTCCATCCTCTCTGCCTCTCCTCCACGCTTCCTCTAAGCTCTCTCTACTCCCTTAGCATAATTAAGGCCCTTTAGTTTTATTTTATTTTCCCTGCTCACCCGGCTGGCTCAGTGGGTTGATACATTAGGCTCTGATGTGCAGGGCTGCTAGTTCATTCACCACATTTAGCATACCTTTGGTGTCTGTTAGAATTTTTGCAGAGCCTCTGTGGCTTGGTGGATAAACACATTAAACTCTAATGTTCAGGGATGCAGCTTCAAGTCCTGCATCTGGCAGGCAATTTCAAGTGTCACTTTCAATTCAACGCTTCTATCCATTTCACCCATAAGCTCCTAAAAGTCTTTTTTCGCTATCACTTCTTCTATTCTTTCTTCTCTTTCTACCTATACCATCTACCTTTACCTAAATTACCCATCTACTACCCAAGATTCTCTATCCCATCAGCAAATGCCCTCCTGTCACTCTAATCAATTCATCCATCGCTATTTCTGTTAAAGCTCATTCCGTTATCGGCACCTTGGCGCCCATCGAGGGCTTTTCATTTACATCACCTGATGAGGCTTTCTACCTTTTATCGGCTCCCCTTTCCTCATCGAGGGTCTTTATCCTTTTCCTTAGCTGCCTTCTCACATCTCCTACCCAGGTGTATCATGGCAGACCCTGCGCAATCAGATTCTGAGTCAATCCTTTCTGTCGCAGCATCTTCACTGGCCAGATCTTCTTCCAATCACGCCAGCCCTGTTACGCCCTTTCAGTATTCATCAAACCCGAATTTAACCCTTTCTTTCCCTCTTCTTATTTCCTTTACATACCTCACACTACGCAGCCCTTCATCCACGCTCTCCTGCGTAATTCGTTTAATTCACCTTCCTCTCTAACCTTATTCCTTTAGCTGAGTTTTCTTACATACCTCAACTGATCCCTTACCCTTTCTTTGGCCTCAATCCTTTTATCCCCGCTCTCTCCTCTGACCATCTCCCTTACTCTGCTGCTCACGCCATATCACTCCACCTTCACCAGCGTGCCCCTCTCCCTTTCACCACTGCTTTCTTGTTCCTTTCTTCCCTTGCTTTCTGCTTCTACATCCTGGCCTCATCTATCCTTTGATGCTCATACCTGTATATCTCCCTCTCTCAGCATGGCCCGTTACCTAGCCATATTTCCTTCACTCCCTGCTCACCCGTGCTCCTATTTCCACCAGCTTTTCTCTCAGAGCTATTATTGTCACCAAATTTTGCCCTTTTAATTTCATCAGGCTTCGTCGTTAATTTTGTTCACTCTCTCCACACCTACCTCACATACCTGTCATCTTATCGCTATTTTTCACTTATTCTCATATTTGGCTTCGACGCCACCCTCAGATCTCTATACAGCCTTGCACGCCAGGCCTATTACCAGTCTCACTTACATTCTCATAATTTTGTAACTACATACATTTGTTCCAGTATCCATTCAATTGACTCCGCCTTGCTTATCACCACTTCGTCTCGATAGGCTTTATCATACTTGCAAGCCCCTCATCCGCCTTCACTTGGTACCAGCACCACCATTTCGCAGTTAGTCTTCAGGTAATCCCACATTACTTCTTGGAGCCTCTACCCATCCATTCTATACTGTGTTCTGACCAACCCTACATTTACACATATTCGCTATCTCTCATTCGGATTCATCATTGAAACCAATCTGCTAAACGTCTGCCCTCCTACACTCTCTACTCTGCCCTCTAGGTACCACTTCTGGTGCCTCCGTAAGTCCAATACTGCCTTCACTAGGCATCACTTCAATTGCGCTTTCATAATCCCATTTGCTAGGCTCAACCATACTCGCAGACCAAGCCGGCCTTCGCCAGGCTCCACCTCAATCCCGCTTTCATAGCCGCACTTGGCCTCGCTAGGCTTTATCATACGCACAAGCCCCACATCAGCCTTCACTAGGCACCACCGCCACCACTCCGCAGCTTCTCCACTAGAATCCCATGTTTCTTTCTTAGGTCCACTTTATCCATTCCTTATTGTACTCGACCAACCCTACACGTCCACGTGCACATATTCACTACCTCTCATTTTTGATATTATCATAACCGCTTTCTTCAGGGTCTATAAACCCACCGCCCTGGTAACCCACTCCGTTATTCACAGGGCTTGTCACTTGACACATCAACTTTAATGCAGATGATTACATTCACTCACTTCCATCTCCTCTATTTGATCACTCTATCTTCTCACCTTTCACTCAATTTCAACATTTCCACTTTAGGATTTTCATTACTGCCACATCCATAGGGATCGACCTTGCTATTCGTCATATTCCCAACAATTTGCAATCCCCTACGAGCTCTCCATCGTTCTTCCTTCTGCAGCTTTACTATCAATACCAGCTAGCATGCGCTATATCTCCGCTCACCATCTGACCCATTCAATCTGCCTCAGTATGCCAACAACACTCACACTGTCTCTAAAATGCCCTTAATCAGATGCAGCATTTAAAAAATATGAACTCAGACTCAGCTTCATAAAAAATCAGGAACTGCTATAATTGCGGTTGTAATTCATAACAACTCCAATGGATGAATGTTTAAACTTGAACTGATAACATTCTGGAACAGTTTGTGTGCCTTCTAGATTTTGTATTGCAAGGCTTCATCCACTTCAGCAGTATCTTCTCTAGGAATGCTGACACATACACACAGTATCTCACAAAAGTGAGGACACCCCTAACATTTTTAAAAATATTTTATTAGATATTTTCAAGTGATAGCCCTGAAGAAATTACACTCTGCTACAATGTAATGCAGTAAGTGTACAGCCTGTATAACAGTGTAAATTTGCTGTTCCCTCAAAATAGCTCAACACACAGCCATTAATGTCTAAACTGATGGCAACAAAAGTGAATACACCCCTAAGTAGAAAAGTGAGGGACGCAGTTGTGGGGGTGGAGGCCCGCGGGACTTAGCTGCAATGAGCGCCGAGTGAGCTCATTGCAGGGATGGAGTTGAGCGCCACAGGCGCTCATCGCGAGGCCCGCAGGACTTAGCTGCAATGAGCACCGGCCCCTGGACTTAGTGACGGCTGCAAAATTACGGCCCGTCGGACTTCGGACCCGAAGCACGCTGATGGACTGCGGGGCTCGCAAAATTACGACATTAACAGCCGAACCACCGAACTGGAAAGACCTGCAAAAACACACAAATATGCCTTAAATTAACTTATACACTCACACACAGCACAGTGGGAGAGCCAGGGAGCCTGTGAGGGAGGTTGCAAGTTAATTTGAGGCATATTTGCTGTTTTCACAATCGAAAATCGCCTAAGCGAGAAAAAACATGGCTGCAGAAAAAATGTAAACGCAACAAAAACGAGGTCGAAGGATGTAAAACAAGGCAGAAGGACGTAAATACGAGCCCTATGCAGTAAGACTTAACGCAAACCAGTAACGCGTAATACAAGCCAGTAACATTTAACCCAAGGCAATGACACTCATCGCGAGGCCCCTAAACTACACGGGGGGGGACAGACTCGCAATGAGCACCAAAGGCGCTCATTGCAAGCCACGCATTGTGCGCCAAAGGCGCTCATCGTGGGGCTTGCGATGAGCACCGAAGGTGATCATTGCAAAGCAGGGAAGGCGTTCAGCACGGGTCTCATGATGAGCGCCGAAGGTGCTCAGTGGGGCCCTTGCCTCGCATTGTGTGCCATACAGCATTGCCAGGCTTCAAATTTTATTGCCTTCATTTTTGAAGGGCAAGTCGCTAGTAATAAAATATTTACAAAAATGTGGGGGTCTGTACTCACTTTTGAGAGATACTGTATATCTTCTAGAGATGTTACCTCCCTTTATTTAGGAGTATACACAAACGTAATTACTTGTACAGGACTATACTGTATATCTTCTACTAGATATCTTGTTAAATATACATATTCATCTTCTCAGAGTCACTAATAGCTGATACCTTTCTTTCCTCCTGTCAGAAGCATCACAGACCACATTCAAAACTGACTTGACTGCTTCTCAAAATGACAGTTACTGCAGATACACACATTACATAACTGACAGATAGCCTAACTGAATCTCAACTGTCAGTTACAGATTGCATCACTACATTCTAAATTAGTTAACAGTTCATGAACCAAACATGCAACATACAGATTCTAACATCATAAGTCAAACACACACATAGAGAAGCAACATAACATACAGTAATTGACATACATAGGGTAATCAACTTAACATAACATATTCAATAACTATAAAACATACTTTAAAACTTCTGAGCCCAGTCCCACAACCACATATTCCAAGGAGGCAGTCCCGATAGGAGTCATTATGCAACCAGCATAATGTCCAGCGTCAAACATCCTGCTAATTTTCATGAAATTCGATCCAGTCATAATGCAGTTGTCTGTCAAATTTCTGTTGAATTTTGCAGTGACAAAAAAAAAATTTGGCCAAGAACAATGCATGGATTTGTTCGAAATTTGGAAGCTTAAGAGTGATTGAAAAGTGTGCTTGGTGTGTTGTGATCAGGTGATCACACCTGTGTGTTTGTCAGTTGTGGAGAATGTCCCTCATGTTTGGTGAATGTTCCCCATGTAATGCTTATTAGATATGTTCAGCCGATTCAGAAAACAAATGTTTATTTTTATTTTAAAATTAAACTTGTACTAAAAGTGATATTTTGCAGCCCCAGACTGTCTGGTTCTGTTTTGTAGATATATATCAACTAGCGACTTGCCCGTCAAAAAATGACGGTCAATAAAATTTAAATGTTGTGAAATTTCTTTGCATCACAAAATGAGTCACCTACATTTGTCCATTTTTTTTTTCTAAAAATAAAAACACATAATTATTTTTAACTTTTTATTTTTTTAACTTTCAACTTATATTTCCCAAACATTAAACTTTGTAACATGCAACTTGTATATGAAACATTCGTTCAACATTTTGTTAACAATACTAACACTTTTCAATACATATTTATCACTGAGTAACTGCGGATTATATTAACTTAGAGTAAGTAAATTGTTTTAACAATAACATGCTTTTTATCATTTGTAACATATTTGTTAAACTCTTGTTAAACTAAATTAGCATTGAATCCAGAGGAAGGCAAACAATAAAAAACCCCTATTGAAACTTGTCCAATTGTATCAAAGAGGGAAAAAAATTAATTCCTTCCTGACCTCATTAACTGGCGATCGGATTTCTCCCTGAATCAATACTTTGTCTTTAAATAATACATTTCCAATTATTACTAAATACTTCAACTTTATACTAACAATACATATTTGACTATACCACATATATATTTACCAAACTTTTTTAAACATTCCAAAAACACATATTTAACATCTGAAATTGTAACTTCAAACAATAACATTTAACTCTTGTAAATTATGAAAAAATCAGTGAATTGTTTTGTGGGGCCAATCATGTAAATATAAAACTTTGAACCCATTCCAATCTGTTTCAGGATATTTTACTGTTGTTGTTTTTTTTTTGTTTTTTTTTCATTTAGTCCATTCTGCAAATATCAGATATATTTTCATAAGTGAAATAGTGGTCCCCTATTTAAAGAGTCCCAGAGTACTTTAATTTAGTACTGGAAGTCAAACCACTGTTCTCTATGTTTTTTTGTCCATTCTTTAGATGTTTTAGGTAAAATATTGTTTTTGTGCAATCATATTGAGTCCCATAAAATGTTGGCATTAAAATGAAACCATTGTCCTCTATCTTTCCAACACCTCATAGTAGACAATGTTTTTGGTGTAAACACATCCATTGTCCAATAAATGACCTTGAGTTTCGTTTTCTTTTACATGCACTTTAATTTCTTTTAGATTAGTGCACCTTGAAAAAGCCACATAGAGTTGTCCATGTGCAAAAACTGGTTCCTTTAAAAAAATCCCAACTGACTTAAAAGTTTGTCCTTGGGATTTATTGATGGTCATAGCAAATGCCATGATAACTGGAAATTGTCTCAGTTGAAGGACAAAGGGCAAACCACTCTCACTTGGAGCTAAATCAATTCTTGGTATAAAAACTCGTTCACCTTTATGGGTACCAGTTATAATTTCTGCATGTATAAAATGATCTTTTAACTCATGCACAATTAATCGGGTCCCATTACAAAGTCCTTTTTTTGGATTCATATTTTGCAATAACATAACAATTGCGCCTTTTTTCAATTGTAAAATATGTGGGGGCATTCAAGATGGTGTTAACGAATTAATAAATTCGATACTAAAATTCGATTCACTGTCTTTATCATCTGACAGAATATAATCTGCACTGTAATAATTATTTTGTGCTGCAATGATGTATTTTAAAATTTCGTTATTTACATTCAAGGCATCGATATTTTTTGATGTTAATATTACTCTGTTTGCAATGTCTGTGTAATCCTCATTATTAAGAGTGTTTAGGAATATGGCTGATATGAGTGATTCATTGCAAACCATTTCTGATGGAATTTCAATGGTATCATTTGGTAAATGCTGTATTTCTGGATGTTTTCCATCTCCGATTTTAATGAGCCAGTCATTTAATTCATATTGGCCTTCAGATCTCATATTTAATTCTAATTTGCGATGTGTAAATATTTGCCACAGTTTACTGGTCTTGATACATGTTTCAATGATCTCTGTTCTATTTCCGTGTGGCACAACAGGTAATGTTTGCCTAAAATCGCCTCCTAACAGCATCACCTTTCCACCAAATGGCAACTTATTATCCATCACTAGAGAAGTCGCGAATAGTTCGCCGGCGGACTCTTCCCGGCGAACATAGCATGTTCTCATTCGCGGCGAACTGCGAACATATGCGATATTCGACCCGCCCCCAATACTTTATAATTGAGCAAACTTTGACCCTGCATGTCACAGTCAGCAGACACATTCCAGCCAATCAGCAGCATACACTCCCTTACAGACCCTTTAACCTCATGGACAGCAGCCATTTTGGAATCAAAACTAACTTGCAGTCTTACTGAGAGGAGGCTGAGTGTAGGTGATACTGCATCAATAGGGAAAACCATAGCTAGGCAAGTTTATTCAGTGTCCAGTGCAGTGCTGAAGGACTCTTGTGCCTTATTATTATTATTAATATTACTACTGTATAATGTGTAGATGTACCAGCTGGGCATGCTCTTGTGCATTACTATTATTATTATTATTATTATTATTATTATTATTATTATTATTATATAATGTGTAGATGTACCGGCTGGGCATGCTCTTGTGCATTATTATTATTATTATTAGTCAAATATTAATAATAATAATAATAATAATGCACAAGAGCATGCCCAGCCAGTACATCTAAACATTATATAGTAATAATAATAATAATACACAAGAGCATGCCCAGCCGGTACATCTACACATTATATAGTAATAATAATAATAATAATAATAATAATAATAATGTAGAAGAGCATGCCCAGCCGGTACATCTACACATTATATAGTAATAATAATAATAATAATAATGCACAAGAGCATGCCCAGCCGGTACATATACACATTATATACTAATAATAATAATAATAATAATGCACAAGAGCATGCCCAGCCGGTACATCTACACATTATATAGTAATAATAATAATAATAATAAAGCACAAAACATCCCCTGTGTCTCCCCCCCACTGCCCCCATGTGTCTCTCTCCCCCCCCCTCTCCCCTGTGTCTCCCCCCCCCACTCCCTCCCATGTGTCTCTCTCCCCCCCCTCTCCCCTGTGTCTCTCCCACCCTTCCCTGTGTCTCTACCCCCTCTCCCTTCTCCAGTGTTTCTTTCCCCCCTCTCCTGTGTCTTTTCCCCCTTCCCTCTTCCCTGTGTCACTCCCCCCTCCCCTGTGTCTCTACCCCCTCTCCCTTCCCGTGTTTCTTTCCCCCCTCCTATGTGTCTTTCCCCCCTTCCCTCTCCCCTGTGTCTCTCCCCCTCCTCTGTGTCTCTTCCCCCTTCTCCCCTGTGTCTCACCCCCTCTCCCCTGTGTCTCTACCCCCTCTCCCTTACCCTGTGTTTCTTCCCACCCTCCTCTGTGTCTTTACCCCCTTTCCTCTCCCCGGTGTCTCCTCACCACTCCCTCCCATTAGTCTCTTCCCCCCTCTCCCCTGTGTCTCTACCCCCCACTCTCTCCTGTGTCTCCCCCCCCTCCCATGTGTCTCTTCCCCTCACCTCTCCCCTACCCTGTTTCTCTTCCGCCCTCTGCCCTGTGTCTTCCTCCCCCTCTCCACTGTCTTCCTCACCCTCTCCCCTCTCCTGTGTCTTCCTCTCCCTCTCCCCTGTGTTTCCTCCCCCTCTCCCCTCCCCTGTATGCTTCTATACGCATACATACATACAATAAGAAATCTGGGGGGGGGTTACCCCTTACCCCCCCCCCCCAGTTCCAACACCCATGTGTACTGTATAATATTGTATTGCATTATGTTATATTATATCACTAGCGAAGCCATGGCAATGCTGTTTGCCACACAATGTGATGCTTTTTGTACTCTGAGGACCTTCGGCGCTCATTGTGAGCCTCTTCCCTCGTGTCCTTCATGTTTCGTGCTTTGCAACGATCAATCTTCGGTGCTCATCGCAAAGACAGATATATAAGTACAGTGTTAAATATATAATTTTTTTTGTGCAGTGTAAATAAAAAAATGTATTCAGGTCTCAGAGCATAATAAAGTGATTTAGATTTGTAACTGCTTTGAGAGTGCTATCGCTGGCAGCCAATGAGCAGTAATCCAGATATATAACTGCAGAGTAAAAAGTAAAACATTTTAGTGTAGTGTAAAGTCTACATTTTTATTTTCCATTACTAATTAATACTTATTAAATGAATGCACGATAATAACTATTGTGAATGAACAAATGTATTAGGAAGTGCAAAGCGTTAATGTATGTAAAGTAACGGCAGTGTAAAATATGCTATTAAGCGTATTTTTTTATAGATTTTTTTTTAAGAATAATGAATTAATTAATTACTAAAATACTTTACCTATTTGTAATTAATATATCCAGTGATCAATATCCTGAAGAGCTAACAATCAGTTTTGATTTTCCTGCAGCTTACAGTGTACATTTGGACTGTTGGTGACCCGAGGTGTAAGTGTCAGCAATGTGCGCAGTGCACGAGGGGAAACCGCTTGTATAGTCGTGTAACGCGCCATTTTAGATTTGTAATGTTATTAGTTGCAAGTTAGTGTTGTAAAATGGCGGCGATTGTGTATGTGTTACTCGGCTCGCCAGCAGTTTCCATTATTTCTAATAGTGTATTTTGTACCTCGTCTGTTCCTAGGTAAAAGTCGTACATGGCTGGCGATGTTTTGCGCGGTTTGGGGTCGTGTAGCCTCGTTTTCATTTTTTCCGGACGCCATTTTTTTTGTCGCTTAGCCGATTTACAACTTCCAACTGGGGAAGACGTTGCAGATATCACATATATAGTTGTGAGCAGGTGGGTTGTTGCTAACGCTGCGGGCTTGCGAAGCCAGGGCCAGAGTTGCTGGCAAGGAGCGCCGAAGGCTCCCACGTCGGCTGCAATGAGCCGCAGGCGGGACTTACACCATCAAATTTACGGACTTACCATCCAAAAATACGGGACTTAGAAAAAAAAAACATTACGAGCTCACAAAAATACGACTTTAACGCCCGAACCGCGCGCACTTAAAAACATTAAAAACACAATAGATACACACAACAAACACATAAAAAGCTTACCCACAGCAAGGCGGGCACCGAGGACCTCTGCAAGTGAAGTTACACCTCCATTTAAGTCCAAATTCATGAGTTTAGACACCCGAAAATGGCCTTTGAAAAAAAGAAAACGAGGCTACAGGACCCTAAACACGCGAAACACATACGGATTTTCCTCAAAAGCTGTACGAGGTAAAGATACACTATTAACAAGGACGCTAAATCATCCACACCCGCGTACCACATACACATTCCCCGCCATTTTACAACACTAACTTACACAATGCAGAAGTACCCAGCTACCCTAACGGCTTCCCCTCGCGCACGCAGCCTATTTACACTACACACTGCGCACATTGCTGACACTTACACAGCAGCTGAAAACCTACATTGTATGCTGCAGGAACATGAAAACAGATTGTCAGCTCTTCAGCACAATGCTTCCTGCATATATTACTTACAAATAGGTAAAGTATATTCATTTAGTCATTATTTCATTAGCATACAAAAATACATATACACAAAAAAAACATTATCACATTAAACATAAAAGCGATTCACTGCGCGCCTCACAACGAGCGCCAACGCTGCTCATAGCACACAAAGCCTTGCAATAAGCGCAAAAAACACATCACCGCCAACCAAAGAATAACAGCAAAAGCGCCTATCAGAAAAAAAATACAACCAACAGCCTCGCAATGAGCGCCGAAGGATCTCCGACCGCCAACAAAATGAATGTCTCGTCCAAACACCATTACCTGCCTTACAATCTTATTGCCGCCATTTTTTGACGGGCAAGTCGCTAGTAAATATATAAAGATCAAGATAATAAAAGTATCAGGAAATGTAACACAAAGATGCACGCGCGTCTGAATAATACGACAAATACAGAATTTTCTCATAAATCATATGATCGCAGTATTGGGTCATAAACCCTAAACACTGGAATCTGTTACATACAATTTACTGATGATGTCATTAATGGGCTTCAAGGGGGGGATCTCTTTTCATACTTTTTGAGCGGTGCAAATCCAACATACGCAGAGTGGAAACGCCACATCTGTGGGACACACACAAAGGGGTTCACTTTGGGAGAAAAAACAAACAAATATGAAATATTTTATAATCATATTTTGATGTTACCAACAGATAAGGAAACGAAACTGAGGTTATTATATCTAATAGTAGCAAGCCTGGGAGTACTGGGAGTAATAATACTGCAGCAGGAGGTCAGGACTAATGTCACCTATAGACCCCCAGACAGATAAAGGTTAGTACTAATGTCCCTCTATAGACCCCCAGTCAGATAAAGGTCAGTACTAATGTCCCTCTATAGACCCCCAGTCAGATAAAGGTCATTACTAATAACCTCTATAGACACCCAGTCAGATAAAGGTCAGTACTAATGTCACCTATAGACCCCCAGTCATATAAAGGTCATTACTAATGTCCCTCTATAGACACCCAGTCAGATAAAGGTCAGTACTAATGTCCCTCTATAGACACCCAGTCATATAAAGGTCAGTACTAATGTCCCTCTATAGATCCCCAGTCATATAAAGGTCAGTACTAATGTCACTCTATAGACCCCCAGTCAGATAAAGTTTTGAAATGTTTCTTGGATAGCATTGGGGCTAAAGGAGGTTTGGCCATCAGGTAGTCTAAAGATACCGTATATTATGTCCTCTCTTGGGGGGTAAAGACACTAATAATTCCTCCAATAATAATAATAATCTCCTGGTTAGCCCATTGGGTTATCTGTTAAAAAGAGTGGTGCAGAGACTGTGGGGGCTGTTAGCCTCCTTGTCCCCGTGTGGCCGTTTAGAATCCCTGCTGCTGCATGTTTCAGCTTTATTAAGGTGTAATTGTACAGTGTTTGACTCAAGTAGCTGCCTGTGCTGGGTCAGTTTGGCTTAATTGCTGGGCCCTTTTCCTGCCAAGATGGCGACCGTCAGTACATGGGCCTCTATGTCCCCTTCCCTACCTTTGTCCCCGCTTGTGTGCTTATTTCGGATGGCCCCCCTTTATATCTCCGGCCCGTGGCCTTGTAAGGGTCGCCCCCTCAATCTCTGAGTGTGGATATGCAGGGATGGGGCGTTGAATCAGGCCTACCTTCTTCTCTGCTCGCTGCAAGATCAACAATACCTAATTTTTCAGGCATGTGTACATGCCTAATTTTTCTGGCCTCTGGTGCTGCACTGTGGCTTCAACAACCAAACCCAAAAAAAAAGGAACATAACAGGGATTAAACTGACAGGAGTAGTACTACTTAACACACCACTCATATGTGGTGTAACAGTAGTGTACATTTAAAACAAAAAAAAAATTGTACTGTAATAGATTGCATAGCAGTTAGTTGTCTGCAAGCGTGTCTGTCAGACCTACAGCGTCTACTCTACCAACTTCTGCAAGTGCACAGTGCCACTCATATCTGTTGTCACAGTAGCTTGCACGCATAGTACCAATCTGTCAAAACCTGTAATGATGAATGAGGTCTAGAGTAGCCTGGTTCCCTTATCCTCTACAGGTTGAGACCTAATGTTTGGGTGACTCCAGACCAACGCATGAGTACAAGCAGCACACAAACTCAAAGCCGCCATCCTCCTCCTGGAGAAGCATCATAAGCCACATCAACCACTGCTGTCCTCCTTGC
The DNA here is from genome assembly GCA_027410445.1 of Discoglossus pictus. Taxonomy (NCBI): domain Eukaryota; kingdom Metazoa; phylum Chordata; class Amphibia; order Anura; family Alytidae; genus Discoglossus; species Discoglossus pictus. The sequence continues at coordinate 223,018,728 of CM050165.1, read as the reverse complement.
CCCCTCTCAACCATCCACCACTCCGTCTCTCGCCTTGAGCAGTTCCTGCTCATCTGCCCATAGTCAGGTGCCTGTAAAGGACATGTTTGAGCGTAAGAAGCTAATGTCACAAAGTGCCCCAAAATTGAAGTGATACGACCAACAAAGCATCTTTTTCCATCTCCTGGTTCTAAAAATCCAGGCCTTATACACGCCCCCTGATAGGTGACGTAACAAGTATTAAACTGATAAGAGTAGTACCTACAAACACGTCACTCCTATCTAGTGGCACCTTTGACTGCACGTGCCGTGCCCCAAAATTGAAGTGATACGACCAACAAAGCATCTTTTTCCATCTCCTGGTTCTAAAAATCCAGGCCTTATACACGCCCCCTGATATGTGCTGTAACAGGTTTTAAACTGATAAGAGGATAAGAATAGTACTACTTAACACACCTTATAATAATGCAGAGAGAGGCAATGCAGTGAGAGGAGTCTGAAGAAGAGGAGTCAGAGGAGGAAGGTGGCTTTGAGGAGGTGGAAGACCAAACACAGCAGGCGTCCCAGGGGGCTTGTTGTCACCTTTCGGGGACCCTTGGTGTTGTACGTGGCTGGGTGGAGGAAGAGACCTTCAATGACATCAGTGAGGACAAGGAACGGGACATGGCTAGCTTGGTAACCAACCTTGTGCAAATGGGGAGTTTGCAGTTGTGCAAATGGACTATTTGTGGTTGTTTGCAGTGCGTTAAACGGGGAGTTTGGTCTGTCACTGTGAAGCAGGCCTAACCCTTACACTACCTGATCGATACAACATCATACCTGATGTTTTAAAGCACCTTATTCCAAACAATTTAGGAATGTTAGGTAATTTATGCCCTTTATGGCTTAAAACCAGACTCTGCATCAACTATGTAATTTTCCATGGGAGTTTTGCCATGGATCCACCTCCGGCATGCCACAGTCCAGGTGTTAGTCCCGTTGAAACAACTTTCCCATCACTATTGTGGCCAGAAAGAGTCCCTGTGGGTTTTAAAATTCGCCTGCCCATTGAAGTCTATGGCGGTTCGCCGATGTTCGCCGGTTCGCGAACATTTGCGGCGGTTCGCGTTCGCGGTTCGCGAACCGAAAAATTTTAGGTTAGCGACATCACTATCCATCACTTCTTTTAAGAATCTGCCAATACATTGCAGTGCATGACATGACATCATTGTTGCCTCGTCTATGATAATTAGTTTAGTTAGTTTGAATTTTTTTGCTTGTATGGAATTGAGTCGAATATCTGACACTGATGTTTCCAAAATGGGAACTGGCAGCTTAAATCCAGTATGCACAGTTCTACCACCATCTAACAAAAGTGCAGCAATTCCAGTTGTTGCAAATGGCATAGCTATCTGACCCTGTGATCGAATATAACTCATCAAACAATTGTACAGATAAGTTTTTCCTGATCTACCTGGTCCGTCTAGATAGAAATACCGGTCTTTGACCATTTCATCATCTGTAGCATTTGTGATGGCATGAAATGCTTCTAACTGTAAATTATTTAAAGTTGCCAGTTTTTCTTGGGTTTTTTGTTTTTGAAGCTCAGTGTCATAATTATCAAAATTGATGTCATCTATAAGTCCTGGATCTGGTAAATTAAAACTTGCACAATTTAATCCATGAGCCAACAATATTTCTTGGATTTCCATCAATGTTTTTAACAGAGTTATTGGTTCGCTGTAACGTTTCGAGAAATCTTCTGACATGTTTAATTTAAATGTTTCCCACAAAGTGAAAGCATCAGGTACATTGCAAAATATACAAATGAATGCAAATTGTTGTCTCATTTGCTTAGGCATTTGACATAGTGCTGCTTCTTCCAGACACCTCTCCCATTCTGTATCATCAGCTATGAAATTTTGATGTCTTGCAGCTAATAGGAATGTCTCATAAACTATGTCATTCACTGTACGTAAATGCTCAAAACTCTGTGCACCGGGAACATGTAGCAGAAGTAATCTTAAGCTGAAACGTTCAATGTCCCTTGGACTGACGGTATAAATGCGTGGTATGATTTTATGTGTATCTCTTCTTCGTTGTCGCCATAGACCATTTACAAATACATAGTGATATGGTATCTCTATGTATAAAAATTGGTCTGCGTATCCTGACAGTTTAATTTAAACCACACAGTAAGCGTGGTATCTCTGTCTTCACTTTGATATAATGCAGTTCTTTCATTTCCTTGAGTAAAGCAAACCAACTGACTTTGAGGCAAATGTACAGCTAAATGATAGATAGCATGTGACCGATCATGCATCTCAAATTTCAAAAGGCGCCACATTGCTTCAGGAGCACTCACATACCGAGCATCTAAATAATTTGATAGTTCATCATGTAAAATTGGATTTTCGTTTTCATTTCCAGCACCTTGTACAACAACAGTAGCTGCATCATATCCTTTGTATATATATTTATACACATACTTAATTGATTTAATTGAAGTGCAAGCTTCCACATTGATGTGTGCATTGTACTTAATGAGCAAATGTGGATTGTATGGAACGACAAATCTATTATCAACCTTTTGGCCCCGGATAATAGCTGTTTGTCCTTGTGTTCTTTTATACAAAGGATATCCATCACAATTTGCATAAGTTTGCATTTGAAATTGTTTTGGAAATTCTTTAGTACATTTTTTATTTTCCATACATGGTGAATTCGGATTCATCTCTCCACATGGGCCATGAATCATTCTATGTGTAACAATCTCCCAAAGTTTTGTATATTTTTCTTGGTCTGGCAATTGTGCAGAAATTACTGAATCCACTCTATCTGCAGTGTTCAACTTGTCTTTTTCCTGCAGTATTAAAAGTATGTGAGCATGTGGCAATCCTCTTTTTTGAAATTCAATGGTGTAAACAAAAGCCACACATTGTCCAAATAAGTGTGCTTTAGTGATATCATGAATTAATGAATTGAGTTTGATTTTAAATACTCTTGCCACTAAATCTGGTCGGTCAGAAGTAGTTTGTCCCAGATTCAAATTTTCCTTGATTTCTGGCCATTGTGGATTACACGTGAATGTAATAAATAAATCTGGTTTTCCAAATTTTGTAACAATAGCCATGGCATCATTATACCTTTCTCGCATATTGCGAGGAGATCCTTGGAAAGAGGATGGCAAAATAATTGCTCTTCCCGCTGGAATGTCTCTGTTGGAAGCTAAATCTGCCACATAATCCATTAATCCACAATACTGTTCTACTCGTAATTTATTTTGTTGATATTTAATACAATTTTGATTATTGGCTTCAACTTGTAAATATGAATCAATAATCCATTGTTGAGTGAGTTTTCCTCCATGTAAAATTGGATTAAAACAATCACGGATAGCAGTTTGTGCCACTTTATATATTAGCATGGAAATATTAGATCTAATACGAAGTTTAGTATTGGGATAACTTTCCAATTGTAATTTTGGTTCCCATCCTGGTTCCCCATTTGGAAAGAAAATGGGATATGTCATTGGATCTAAATTACAGCTTAATATATTGATGTTGATAAATGGTTGTTCTTCATTGCGTGGATATATTCTAATATCCCGCTGAAAAGGTGGTTCACCATCTTCATTTTTAAACACCATGGCAAACTCATTTACAGTAGGTAAATTATATCTTCTTTGATCAGTGTTGCGATCTTTTTTTAACACCATATTGACTCTTGGTGTAGGCAATTGATGTCTTTGAGCATGTTCCTGTTGTTCTTTTTCAAGCTGTGCTAATTGTTTGTATGCTTGACTATATGGTTTTTTTTCCATAATTTTTTCCAGCTGTTCAAAGACTATGCGCAAACACTGTCTATTTTCTGGAAGTGTCATTCTTTGTTCCACAGCTTCCATCGTATCTAAGACATATAACTGTGCAAATTTCCTTTGCTGTACTTCTTGTGGGTGTAAATGTGAAGTTCTGTGGTATATTTGACCTTGAAATCTGAACAATAAGGACCATGTCCTGGTACATTTTCTGCTAATGTTGCATCCATTGAAGCAAATGAAATTGCACTGTTATAAGACCTTATGTTTTGTTTGAAATTATTATAATTTGGAAATGTTGGATCACTCATAATGCATTCTAAATAATATGGAAATGGGTGTATTAGTGGAAGTTTCACCTTTCCTTTCTTACAGCAACTAATGAAATTTCCGTCAGAAGGTCTTTCCTTTATAAAATTATAGGCCCCACAAAATTGACAAACCACATTAAGTAACCCACAATAATGAGTATCTACTTGTACTGCAGTAGTAAACACATTATCATGCATTTCTTCAACATAAATATCAGACCCACTTTCTATACGTAAATTTTTTTCTTGTGTGTCTACAGTACATTCAAGTCATTCTGCAAAATAGAATCATTGGACAATGGTTCACAGAGATGTTTTTGTTTACTTTTACGTTTCTTGGAACCCCAAACACACTCACTTGCGGCTTTCTTACTCATCTTTCTTTTATTTAAAAGTCTCTGTCGATCTTCTCGCAAGCGTTGTGAAGTTTCCGGTGTCTGAGCATCTCTCCACCTTTGCTTCCTTTCCCTTGCCAATCTTCTTTTGCGTTCAATTTTGTCTTCTCCATTGTCCGCCATGTTAATCTGTAATTTTAAATAGAGATGTAATTATTGTTTGTTCTTTGTTTTATATACATTTTTTTTTCCTTTTTGTACTTTTAGATTAAAGTAGATGAATAAACTAATAAAACATTTTCAATTGTTGCACTTTAGTCTGAAAGAAATGAAACCATTTTTCAAAGTATTTTATTGACATATATGAAATCTGAAATAGCTGCACATATCTATCTTTATATTATTAAATCCTTCAATGACATTCCTTCTTGATTGAATTAACAGCATACCATCCTTTTTTTTTTGCAAGTGTTGTAAGCTTCTTATTTTCTTTAAATATTATCATTAATTAGTATTGTCTTTTCAATTTTTTTAAAGTTTTGACTAAATATCATAAATTAATGACTCAATAAGTACTATCCATTTTCAATAAATTTCAATTTTCACCAAATATATAATACATAGCCTTTAACATTTTATACCTGTGAAGATGATGTTGATGTTGTTCAAAGGCTGCAAACGTCACCCTGTCTGTTTATTCCCTTGCAGATCCAAATAAACTGTAAAATCAAATAGATAATATTTTTAAACTTTTGCTTCATCAATATCATTAAATGAACATCAACAGACATATATTTGGCTACATTAAAAACCTCATATTTTTTAATATTTTGACGTAGTAATATAATTTAATTTCTGTACCTGTCCAAATTATCCTTATGATGCTATTTTTATATTTTAATTGTAATTTGTTTTATTATTTTAATAGTAATTCCATGTTTTTCTTTTCTGTATTTTTCTAACATTGTACTGTTTTTTTTATTCTTTGTACTTAGTTTATGGAAAGTAGTTTGGGGTTTTTAGATTTAGGGACTATGTGTGTAAATCAATTTAGAAGTTGTGTGTTGTGATACCCTAAATTTGTACTTCTTTTATAACCCAACCCCAGTGACTTTATAGTTACTTATTCCAAGGGGGGGGGGGGGGGTAGACAGTAGTTATTGCAGTAGACACAATTTGTATATTTTATATGAGAGCTATTTCTATGAAAAAAATAGGTACATTCCAGATAACGAAACGTTCAGACTTCATTTGCTTTAAAAACAAAGGACAAGTGGACCTTTATTGGAAGTGAGTAATAAGTTATTATTTAAATAATTTGAATAATGTTCTATTCCAAGCAATCTTTTCATCTGCGTTATTGACATAACAAAATACTGTTTAGTGTGATTATATGAAGGTTTAGGATTATTCAGTCTGTAATGGCTTTATGTCAACATAACAAGATGTTATCATAACAACAGTGAATGTTGTCATTTTGAAATGAATAGAATTTCATTTTTGGATTTTTCTGCATTAGTTAATAATTTATGGATATGCAAACTTCTCGTTCTATGTCTATCTATCTATCTATCTATCTATCTATCATTTAGCATTTATCTATCATTTATTTATCAATATGCACACTGTGAAATTACATATTATATATCTACAGTGCTAAACGAGGTGTGTGTATATATATATATATATATATATATATATATATACACACACCTCGTTTAGCACTGTAGATCGGTTTAAAGCAATAGAAGTGATAAGCGAAACAGCTCTAAATGGGACAGTTTAACATGGGGAAGATAGGGATGGGGGATCTCATAAAAAAAAAAAAAATTTCAATTTCAATTTAAAATGTTTTGGTTTTATATGAACTTTAAAGAAACAGCAAACATAACACTAACACAAACTGAGCATTAGCAGAAATTTAAACTTTAATTATTGATGTTGAATCTTCTGGGTCATCCTGGATTCTGTTTTCTTTGGAGAAAAAAAAAAGTGTTACAGCAAATCAGAGCGTTAAAAGGGGTCCGACTGGCAATAAAAGCGTTATAGCGAATCAGTGGTATAGAAAATCAAAGGTTTTAGCATTAAAAGGGGACTGGCAGGAAAATCAGCTCTATAGCGAATCAGCTCTAAACGGGGTAGCTTTAAGCAGGGTATACCTGTGTGTGTATACATATATGTATATATATATATATATATATATATATATATATATACAGGGAGTGCAGAATTATTAGGCAAATGAGAATTTTGACCACATCATCCTCTTTATGCATGTTGTCTTACTCCAAGCTGTATAGGCTCGAAAGCCTACTACCAATTAAGCATATTAGGTGATGTGCATCTCTGTAATGAGAAGGGGTGTGGTCTAATGACATCAACACCCTATATAAGGTGTGCATAATTATTAGGCAACTTCCTTTCCTTTGGCAAAATGGGTCAAAAGAAAGATTTGACAGGCTCAGAAAAGTCAAAAATAGTGAGATATCTTGCAGAGGGATGCAGCACTCTTAAAATTGCAAAGCTTCTGAAGCGTGATCATCGAACAATCAAGCGTTTCATTCAAAATAGTCAACAGGGTCGCAAGAAGCGTGTGGAAAAACCAAGGCGCAAAATAACTGCCCATGAACTGAGAAAAGTCAAGCGTGCAGCTGCCACGATGCCACTTGCCACCAGTTTGGCCATATTTCAGAGCTGCAACATCACTGGAGTGCCCAAAAGCACAAGGTGTGCAATACTCAGAGACATGGCCAAGGTAAGAAAGGCTGAAAGACGACCACCACTGAACAAGACACACAAGCTCAAACGTCAAGACTGGGCCAAGAAATATCTCAAGACTGATTTTTCTAAGGTTTTATGGACTGATGAAATGAGAGTGAGTCTTGATGGGCCAGATGGATGGGCCCGTGGCTGGATTGGTAAAGGGCAGAGAGCTCCAGTCCGACTCAGACGCCAGCAAGGTGTAGGTGGAGTACTGGTTTGGGCTGGTATCATCAAAGAGGAGCTTGTGGGGCCTTTTCGGGTTGAGGATGGAGTCAAGCTCAACTCCCAGTCCTACTGCCAGTTCCTGGAAGACACCTTCTTCAAGCAGTGGTACAGGAAGAAGTCTGCATCCTTCAAGAAAAACATGATTTTCATGCAGGACAATGCTCTATCACACGCGTCCAAGTACTCCACAGCGTGGCTGGCAAGAAAGGGTATAAAAGAAGAAAATCTAATGACATGGCCTCCTTGTTCACCTGATCTGAACCCCATTGAGAACCTGTGGTCCATCATCAAATGTGAGATTTACAAGGAGGGAAAAAAGTACACCTCTCTGAACAGTGTCTGGAGGCTGTGGTTGCTGCTGCATGCAATGTTGATGGTGAACAGATCAAAACACTGACAGAATCCATGGATGGCAGGCTTTTGAGTGTCCTTGCAAAGAAAGGTGGCTATATTGGTCACTGATTTGTTTTTGTTTTGTTTTTGAATGTCAGAAATGTATATTTGTGAATGTTGAGATGTTATATTTGTTACACTGGTAAAAATAAATAATTGAAATGGGTATATATTTGTTTTTTGTTAAGTTGCCTAATAATTATGCACAGTAATAGTCACCTGCACACACAGATATCCCCCTAAAATAGCTAAAACTAAAAACAAACTAAAAACTACTTCCAAAAATATTCAGCTTTGATATTAATGAGTTTTTTTGGGTTCATCGAGAACATGGTTGTTGTTCAATAATAAAATGAATCCTCAAAAATACAACTTGCCTAATAATTCTGCACTCCCTGTATATATGTGTATATATATATATATATATATATATATATATATATATATATATATATATACATATAATGTTTTACCACATGGAAGTGGTTAGTGCTTTGTAAGATATAGGGCCTCATTCAATTGTGATTTGGCCAATTGAATAGGGCTCTATATAAGCACATAGCATATTTTTTTACAGAAGTTTTTAGTTAATGAAGACCTTGCTTTTGAATAGAAGTTCACTAACTAAAAAACTTCTGTAAAGAAAATATGCTCTGTGCTTATATAGAGCCTTATTCAATTGGCCAAATCGCAATTGAATGAGACCCATAGGCCCTTATTCAATTGCGATTTAGCCAATTGAATTGGGCTCTAAATAAGCACATAGCATATTTTTTTAAAGACGTTTTTAGTTAGGGAAAACCATGCTTTTGGATAGATGTTTACTAACTAAAAACTTCTTTAAAAAAATATGTTTTGTGCTTATTTAGAGCCCTATTCAATTGGCCAAATTGGAATTGAATGAGGGCCATAGCGTTTAGCCTTCCAAAAGTGTTTTGAGTTTTTCAAAAATAGAAATAAAAAACTGCTTGTTAGCAGATCTTGTCTTGTGGCAGAATTTAGAATACAACTTTGGAAGATGACCATTCTTGTAACTGCAAATAATAAAAATAATGAAATACAAATGTTGTGCCTCCATGAATTGTATTTCTTTGAGGTAACACAGAGCTAAATATGATGCACACTGGTATAAATCCACATTTTAATATAAATAATTATTTTTGTGTTGCCAGAATTCTACATTACAATTCCCAATATATGGAAAGATGTCAGTATATAGAGCAGTGTTTATGGTTTAAAGAGCTGTGTATAGTGATTTTATATCCTGTTTATGTACATCTGCTGATAATCTATTAGAGTTTTAATTATGTATTTTGGTATAGTGACTTGCAAAGCATTGTGTTGCTGCAGTTAGGGCCTTAATCACCTTGGAGAGAAAGTTTACTCTTTGCTAAAAGATGATAATTAGTTAGAGGCCCAGTGATATAATATCCATCTGCTACCTAACAATGCTCAGATGATTAGTTAGCCAAGTCATCATCTGTATGTGCTTCAATTCTGTTGTGTGCTATGTTTCTTATCACCATTTTTTGTTGGAGGAAGAATACCAGCTGTTTGACATGATTGACCTTTATATGCTATACTAGCGAATTGCCCGTCAAAAAATGACGGCAATGAAATTGTAAGGTAGCTAATGCTGTTTGGTGTATAATAATGACATATATAATACATTAATAAATTAATATACTTTACGTATTTTGAAGCATTGTGTTGAAGAGTTGCAATGTGTTTTGATGTTGCTGCAGCATTAGTGGTGTGGAGCTGCTGTGTAAGCGTGCTGAATGTGTGCAGTGTAATACTGTGCGTGCGTGAGCCGAAACCGTTAGCGTAGTTGTGTACTTCTGCATTGTCGTAAAAGGGCGGGTAATGTGTGGTATGCGTCTTAGCGGAGTATCCGTAGGTCTTTTGTGGTGCTTTGCGAGTTTCTTGTGGTGTTTTGCGTGTTAAGAGTGCTGTAGCCTCGTTTTCGTTTTGTTCGGCGGCCATTTTTTCTCTCGCTTAGAGATTTTTTTTTCTCTAAACTCTTTTATTTTTAGTTAAATGAAGTTGTAAGTTGCTTTTTTGAGGTCCTGGATGCTTCCTCTTGCTGTAGGTAAGCTTTTTATGTATGTGCTGTGTGTATTTATTGTGTTTTGATTTTTTTCATGTTCGCGAGTTGCGGACGATTTTTGCAAGGTCGTAATGAGTGTTAACGTGTCTCGTATGTTGTTTGCGTTGCAAGGTAAACTTTGCGAGGGTCGCAGTTGGTGTGTCGTGTTGTGTGCGTTACAACGTAAATTTTGCTAGGGTCGCAGTTGCTGGCAAGGAGCGCCTTCGGCTGGCTCGCCTGCTCACAACTATATATGTGATTCTACAATTGTGAATTTGTGACCTGGGTTACTATGGATTATGCTCCTGACCTTCAAGAATATTCTTGTCCCAGCCAGACCTAAATGTAATTCAAAGGCATAATCTAAAGTTGTACATCTGTTCATTGGTTAATTTTCTTATTGCATATGCACAAGGATTAGGAAACATAACTGAACATCAGATACTTATTTCCCCATTGATGCAAAGTTTCTATTTCCTATGAACTTGCAAAGCACGTTAAGCTGTATGTCTGCTTGATAACTTTAAGTGATTCAGGTTGAACTTAACCCTTAACTTATTTATCCTCACCAGCGAAAACCCAAATATCTATATTGATAAGCTGTCTGTATAACCTATTTTTACATTGACTCTTACATAATACACTCTACAACACAATATATTGTTACACTTAGTACTTCAACTTGGATTTTTGTAAGAACTATGGTGCTGTAAAAGCATATTGCAACAAAAATCAAATACAGAAACCCTTGCCTTAATATTGGAACGTATAACAACACAAAATATTTTAAGTGCTCAACATTTAGTCATTACAATTTACTTTTTCACTGATGCCAGGGATTGGCTATTTATATATCCAGGGGCTATGCTCTTTAATTTTGTCAATTAAATATAATATATTAGTAGTTCAAACTACTTTTACTGCTATGTTACTTGCTATGCTACATTGGCAGCAATTCACACAAGCAGTTAGAAGATAGGGAGCTCAGTAAATATATGCCACAAGTTTGTTATGCTGTTCACAGATACTTCCAGATGTGGGCTAAAATGTTCTCATATAATGTGCTTGTTAACATCACATTATACACATATATTATGTTGTCAGACTCATGAACATTTGACTTTATTTCAAAGCACTACAAAATCAAAAAGGGAACCAGCATGTCTAGATCAACATATGCAACAAATCTGTACACAGTGTTTGCTTTACTTTGTTTGTATTGTATATGTTCTCTAGATGTAACCTTTTGATGCAAAAGTGTTCTCTGTTTCCAGTTGCCAAATATTGTTTATGTAATACTTGCCACCTAATTAATTTGCTTTGATGCTTCCTCTAAAGAATTCCGTTTGACATCCCACTTCCTATTAGTATAGTTTATCTATCGCCTTCCAAATCCCTTAGATTGTAAATTTGCGAGTTTTTAATCATATTAGATTCTTGAAGTATCCTGTATGCAAGAATATAATCTCAAAAACAGGGCTCTCTTTTCGTTTAATCTGTATTGATATTGTTTTTATGTTCTGTTTAATCATATGTATGGCACTGCGGAATATATTGACACATAAATATTATATAATAATAATAAATAAAAAAAAGATGAAAGTAGGGAATCTCCTTTACACATTAAACATGATTTTGTATCAAACAGAGCTCCTGGCCGGATACTCAATTACTCCCCATAATATCAAAGGACACCCAAAGGTAAGTGTCAGCAGTAAAAGTCACATCTAAATGAAGATCAAGTTCACCACTGTCCAACCTAAAAATAAAGTTGTGGACACGTACAGCCTCTTTGGACAATCCCCTCCAGCAAAGTCTTCACTGGATTTTGTGACTTTAACACTAATAAAATAGGTAACACTGTCCAATACTGGCCAACCACAGTTAATGCCCTGACACTGCCACCTCACTCTACAACTCTACTCTATCTTCCACCCTTGACATTCTGGCCCCCATATCCACACGCAGATGCCCTCGCTCTCTTTCACAACCATGGCACACTACACAAACACGATACATCCAGAGGTGCTCCCGCACTGCTGAACGACTATGTAGGAAATCCCGCACTTCAGCAGATTTCCTCCACTACAAATTTATGCTACGCTCCTATTCCTCTGCCCTTAACCTTGCCAAACAGCAGTACTTTACAACACTAATATCAACTCTGCCCTCTAACCCCAAGCGCCTGTTTGCCACTTTCAATACTCTCCTCCGCCCACCACCTCCTCCCATTTCTTCCTCTCTCACAGCTGAAGACTTTGCCAACCATTTTATTCATAAAATTCAAAACATCCGCAATGAACTCTTATCTCATAGTGGTGTACACACTCCACCCTCTCAACTAACCAACAACACCCAGTTTTCTCCCTTCTTCAATACCACTGCCACTTTGAACTGCTTTGATCCTGCTACAGAGGATGAAGTCTCCAAACTGCTATCATCCACTCACCTCACTACTAGTCCTCAGGATCCTATTCCATCTCAGCTCATATCTCCCCTCTCTTTTACACTAATCCCAGCTCTCACACATATTTTCAACCTCTCCCTTACTACTGGCATGTTTCCGTCTTCATGCCATATTTATACCCACCCTCAAAAAACCCTTATCTGACACTGACGTTGCATCTAACTACCGCCCTATCTCTCTGCTTCCCCTGGCTTCCAAACTGCTGGCGCAGCTCGGCTATAACCGCCTTACCAGCTTTATTTCCTCTAACTCCCTTCTTGACACCTTCCAATCCAGCTTTCGGCCCCAACACTCCATTGAGACAGCTTTCACTAAAGTCACCAATGACCTGCTTACCGCCAAGTCAAAAGGTCACTTCTCAATTCTTCTTCTTCTAGATCTCTCTGCTGCCTTTGACACTGTTAACCATCCACTTCTACTCCATATGCTCTTCTCCCTCGGTATTCGAGACACTGCTCTCTCGTAGTTCTCATCATACCTACAAAATCGATCATTCAGTATCTCCTTCTCTGACACCTCTTCTTCTACTCACCCCCTGTCTGTTGGTGTACCCCAAGGATCTGTCCTTGGCCCCCTCCTCTTCTCCATCTACACTTCCTCACTTGGTACCCTCATAAACTCTTTTGGGCTTCATTATCATCTCTATGCAGATGACAACTAAATCTACCTCCCCGCACCAGATCTATCCCCCTCTCTTCTAACACACGTCTCCAACTGCCTCTCTAGTATATCCTCTTGGATGTCCACCCACCATCTCAAACTCAACATGTCTAAAACTGAACTCCTAATCTTCCCTCCCTCTCCTACAGCGTCAATTCCTCACATCTCTCTCACTGTTAACAACAACATCATCACCCCTTCCTCCCAAACCCGTTGTCTTGGAGTTCTACTGGACCCCGCTCTGTCTTTCATCCCTCACATACAATCACTAACTAAATCTTGTCTTCTCCATCTAAAAAACATCTCCAGAATTCGTCACTATCTTACAGAAGACACAACTAAAATCCTTATACACTCTCTCATCATCTCTCGACTAGACTACTGCAACTAGCTTCTTGTTGGCCTACCTACCACCCGACTGTCCCCACTTCAATCCATTATGAATGCCTCTGATAGACTCATCTTCCCTACACAACGTTCAGTGTCGGCATTACCTCTCTGTCAATCACTCCACTGGCTTCCCTTAGCCTCAAGAATAACATTTAAAATCATGACCCTAACTTACAAAGCCCTCAATAATAATGCTCCACCTTACATCTCTGCTCTCATCTCCAAATACTTCCCCACCCGCCCTCTTCGTTCAGCTAATGACCTTCTTCTTTCTACAACTCTTGTCACCTCCTCTCACTCCCGCCACCAGGACTTTTCTCGTGCTGCCCCTAGTCTCTGGAACTCCTTGCCTCGCTCCATCAGATTATCCCCTTGCCTCAAAACATTTAAAACCTCACTGAAAACGCATCTCTTTAAAGAAGCGTATCACCTTCCACCCTAACACACTTATCCCATCTCTCTCCCTCTTTTACCACTCACTATCCCTTAGATTGTAAGTCTGCAAGTTTCTATCCTAAGTACTTTGGGAATTCACCATGGACATTGGATTCCTAGCTCAAAGACAGGGCCCTCCTTACTTTGCTTAATGTTAATCTGAATTTATCACTGTTTGAACCTAATTTATGTACAGCGCTACAGAATATGTTGGCGCATTATAAATATACTATAATAATAATTTTAACTTAATACACCTTACATGAGCTTTCCTCAAAATTTAAAAGTTGGTTGCTGGCGAATTTTATATTTCAACAGGAGCCAAGAATCTCGAGAGAATTGGAAACTGATACAAAAATGTTATTTTGTGTATTTAGGGGGATATTCCTCTTTCATCCAATTCTCTTTTAACAGATAATGTTTTTTATATCAGAAAATATACATATTTTTTTATTTTAGCTTCTGTTGATTGTATTGCATTTTAAAAGTCTTGTGAGTGACCTGTAGGTGCACCACTTAAATCAAAACTTTTTTTTGAAATGTTTCATTAATATATTTAAGTACTAAGGACCACTAACGGTAAAGCTATACAAGGTTGTGACTGTTTTTGTGTTGTTGTTGTGTGTTTTGAGCATTATGGAAGTCTATGATCTACGTTTTAAAAACATATTCTAAATTTAAGCTGTTAGGTTTATAAGTGTGCTAATCTTTTTAGTGCCAGGTGGCCAGACATTTTCCTGACCCAAGAAATCATTAATATTGACTATATTATGTAATTTATCCGTTCATACGGTAAGCTTTTTTGTATTTTTCTCTGAAAATCATATGTTGTTTCTTCAGAAGATGTTCAGATTTCTACTGGTATATTTGTCATTTGGCTTCTTTTCCTCCTTTCTCTCACAGTTTATCACTGTGATGATCTGAGAGTAGGGGCTATACAAGCCCAGGGCCACCTGCTATAGACTACAGGTTATCTACCCACAAGGACCGTTGGGTTCTTGGAAATCTCGAACCCAGCACCTCAATCAGTAATCAGTGCTTCCAGGAGTGCCAGTAACCTTCATGTGGTAGTGACCAGTACAGGTTACTTGTAGGGTGGAGATAGGTTTAGTATCGCAGCCACCATTTATTATCTCGGTTATTATTATTATTATTATTATTATTACCGTTTACTTGTAACGAGCTAACATATTCCGTAGCCCTATACATAAGTTAAGTTACAGGCAATAACAAGTTCAAGATTCACACATTGCGATGAATGGATGGCCCTGTCTTTGAGCTTGGAATCCGGTGTCCATAGCGCTTTCCCTAAAGCACCTTGCAGGATTGAAACTTGCAGACTTACAATCTAAAGGTTATGCTAAAAGATCACAATATAATTTATTCAGCATTGCTTTGAGGTAAAATGCATGTACCCAGTCCAATGTAAGTGTGCCCTTAGTTAATTTGATGATGTTTTATTAAATCACCCTATTTGTGTGGATAAGAATTACTAGACAAGTCATTTTTTAAAAGTTTGTTTTATTTTTTTTTCCAGAAGATACACTTACCAAAATTCCAGTGTTGTCTTAAAAGAAAATTAACTTTAAAAACTCCCCACGTATTATTACATTCTATTGTCAAATTAGGTTATGTACAGTGATTTACAGTTTAAGCATTTCAACAATTAAAACAAACCTCAATATGGGAGTATTAACACACAATGAATGGAACACTCTAAAAAAAATCTTCTGATAGTGGAAAATTTTAAATCATGAGCCAAATATATATTATAGCTATTTCATACATATTTTTTATGAATTCATTGGCAACGAGTCATGACTTGATCAGTCAAAAATGCCAGATCAGTCAAAAAGGACTGATTTTTTAGTTAATAATGCTTCTGTTAGTACAGATGCTGTGCCATCCTTACAGTTTATCATTTTTTTCTCTTTATGTATAACGCACCAACTTATTCTATAGCACTGTACAAAATCATACAATAAATACATAAGGCTTGATAACTTGAGTATATATATATATATATATATATATATATATATATATATATACAGAGAGAGAGAGAGAGAGAGAGAGAGATTTATATGTGCTATTTGTTTTAAAATTCTTACAAAGGAAAAATGCATGGAAATGCATGGAAATCTATGTTGAGCTTTTGGGCAACTGTTCTAATGTCTCAGAAGCTTGTTTATGGATTATTGTAGCGCATGTTCATAATATAATTTACAGCCTAGAAACTGAAATGGTAACTAATGCGATAAAGAGTGCAATGAGTTGAAGGTGAAATGTGACTACAGATGGAGCAAATGTATTTTTATTTTCCAAGAAATAATAATTGCTTTAAGGTATTAAGCGTTTATTAGTTACTCAGTGTGCCCATTTTTTAAATGGCAATAAGGAGTCAAACCTGGACTCATATGTCTGACATAATGATGCACAGAATGTTTATTTAGTTAAGTACAAGTATTCTCTGTCACCCATTACAGTAAGTGAAGCAGAAAGTGACATAGGCACAAATAAACTGGTGCAATGTGCACAATATTATAAGTTAGTTTTCCCCTTTTAAGAATATCTGCATATGCAAGATGGTACGATGGGAAAAATATGCAAGTAATTGATTAAAAAAACCACAATGATACAGAGGTGTGCAACCGATAACTGTTGTTGAGTCAAGCATGATTTAGTTGAGAACAACACATAGCTCTATAGCCAGCGCCATCACCGGGTAACTGGACAGGGTGTTTTTTTACAATCTATTTTAAGCCAGTTTACAGCTGGGAATGATACTTAATGCCATTTTTGAGCTTCTCTGATTGTACTCTTTCTCATAACAACATAAAAACTGAGAGTACATAGTGTAAAATATATTATTAATTATTTTACCTTATATAGTTCTAGTTATGCAAATTTTCTTTTATACTGACTCTTTGTTGCTACGAAGTTTGATGTAATTAAGTTAGAAAAGATTGCAGACCCCTGTCAAATACCTCTTAAATACTTGACAGCCTTTTCCTTGTACGTCCTGTATTTACAGATGATATTTCTGCTGCTACAAGTCTCTCTTGAAAGGAGAAGGTGTTACTTACACAGCTGATTGAAGATCGTCCTTGTATATAAGAAACTGGAGTGACAGAATCAATTGAACTAGAAGAGACATTATTGACTGCTAGACTCCCTGCACTTTTGGAGGAATATTTATATATGATCTTTAGGAAGGCTGATTTTGTGTTTGTATCTTGTTTATATAAAATAATATAACATTTTGGGAGAAAGGTGCATGTCAGAATACCATAGCTCGATATTAAAATGACAATCATTTCAACAGCTGGTAAGTAAATACCAAATGTTGTGGCATATACTGGAATAAATGTTATCCATGCTATGAAGTAAATCAACATACCAAATGTAATAAATTTGGCCTCGTTATAATTCTCTGGAAGTTTTCTTCCCTTAAATGCACAAATGAAGCAAATGAATGCCAGAATGGCTATATATGCCAACATGATACTAAAGGCCACTGCAGAGCCTTCATCACATTCTAACATAATTGTTTGTGCAAGAGAGTGATTTTCTTTAATATGCGGAGACCAAAATATTAGCCACATGGTGCAAATAGTGACCTGAATTCCTGTACATATAAAAACTAAAGTAAATGGCTTGTAGAGACGTTTCAGTAAACCCTGCACTTCGGGCTCAAAACTGAACGCTAGCAGTATTTTAATAGACTTCAGCAGAATGCATGAAACAACCACTGTGAAACTAATTCCAAATAAGGTTTGCCTCACTTTACACTTGAAGTCCTCTGGCTTGCCAATAAAGAAGGCAGCACTTACAAAACTGAAAAAGATAGAGAACAATATCACATAGCAAAGAATGCCCCCAGATGCCTTGACAACAGGAGTATCAAAATTCTTTGTGAATAACAAGGCTATAGCAATGATGAGAACAACACCAAGAAAGGAAATAATTAGGAGTACAACAGCAAAGCCATCTTGCCAGTGTAGATATTCAATTGTCTTCTCGAAACAGGAAGAACTTCCAGCTGGAGCCCAGTGAGTCTTGTTATTGCATGGAAGGCAATAACCCATATCTAAAAGGCAAAATCGAATAATAGTTTACTGTAATATGTAGACATTTGGTCTGAAAGTTCAAATCTATAGAGGTAAATTTGACTAATTTACTTGCATTTGATCTCATAAATGACAAGTTAGAAAAATATATAAGAATGCATGATTATCAACAGAACAATATTATATATGGTAGCAAGCCCCCCCCCCACTCCCCGCCATGTACTGTTTTATTTTTTCTTGAAAGAGCACAGAGTGGGTAGGCCAATATGTGACACTGATTGCTGAATGGCGTGTGACATGTATATTTGGCTATGTATTTCATGTTTGGCAGCTTTTTTTTATTATGCTGTACTCTTGTCGGTCCTGATAAGCCCTAAACACTTTGGCCCCTATTCAATTGCAAGTCAGCAGATTGCGTTATACAGGCCGTGTGTCTGCAGGCTTGAGAATTGCTACAATTGAACAAGGCCACAAATTAAGGGCCGAGGCCTCCAACTCATAAACCCTGGTTTCAAATGTAAGCAGTTCAGGGCATGAGCATGCAAGCCTGTAGTTACTGCTTAGACAGAGCCAATAGTAAATGAGACCATCATTATGGCGTCAATCAAACCTGCAGGCTCCCTAAATGAACCTTGCTGCGGAGGCCCCAAACAGGAGCCAAGCAGCATTTAAAAAGTCATTAAAAAGCATGGCGCACACAAATAGTTAGCGCCTGCAGTGGGGGTTTTACAAGTATCTCCACGGCACCTAACTTTAACTCCCCTATGCTGCACTGGTCCCCATCGGGACCCCCGCAGATCCCTACATTAACCCTTGTTAGGATCCCGATTGTGACCCCTGCAGGGTCCCTAAATTAATTACAGCAGCATGTCAAAATTGAATTTGCCACCCTGCGGGTCCTTAAAGGACCTGCGCTACAATTAAAATTAACCCCTGCCTCGGGGGTACTATAAGTACCCCCGCAGAACCTAAATTTAACCCCATCACTCATGGGGGTCTATACAGACCCCTATGAGCCTCTAACTAGCCCCATTTGTCCCATAAGGGTCTATATAGAAATGTCCAAATTGGGTCCAAAGTGTCAAGATTTTGTGTGGACACCATTATTTTTCCAGCACTGCCTTAGCCCCCATGGGCATGGAGTTCACCAGAGCTTCACAGGTTTCCACTGGAGCCCTCTTCCACTTCTCCATGATGACATCACGGAGCTGGTGGATGTTAGAGACCTTGCACTCCCCCACCTTCTGTTTGAGAATGCCCCACAGATGCGCAATAGGGTTTAGATCTGGGGGAGAGATTTGTCCCCCTCTTTCCCTGCAGTTCCTATGCCCCTGTTTGAGAGGCATCTGGATTTTGATGGAGCTTGCCCTGGCCATGTTAAATAATAACTTGAATGATACAATATACCAAAAAGATGAAAGTCAATAATGGATATAACTCTCTTATATTGTATCACAAGAAATCCAATAAAACTAACAATGTGGCAACTGCACAGCAAAGTCCCTGTGTCTCATTTAAGAGACCTCCTATCTGAAGTGCTATGGTGTGCCCCACAAGCTGGCTAAATGGCCTGCAATAATAACAAAGTGTTATCCACACAACTTCAATAAGACCAAGATATTGTCATTCCTAACCAGGATGTATGGAAATCAATTAAAATGACCCATTCACACAGCCAAAAACAAATTTAGCATTGTAACAACCCAATTGGGGACAAAAAACTATTGCTGTGTTATGGGTTTCATTCAAACACTCCTCTAATAAACCATATTAGGTGAGAATATCATGCTGAATCAATATATGTCACTCAACAATAGAAAATATAAGCAATCTAACGCTGCAAGCTTTCAGGGTTTAAATACCTGTGTAGGAAATACTGATAGGCTGTACAGTGTTCGTACGTGCACGCACATGCACGTAATGAGGTGGATACACACAGCACAAGCCAAAAGAACCTTAGTTGATGAAAGTTTTGCTTCTTGGGGATAGCTCTGAAGGCTTCACTTGATCTTCCACTGAGTCTGCTGACCAGAAGCCTAATCCACTCAGCTTCTGGTATCTCATGTAGGTCACATTGCTGCTTAAAGTCCCGGAGGAACTAATCAATATCCCCCTATTCCTAGGAGAAGTGTTTGAGGCTACTATAACCTGTCTTTATTTTGGCTGCTACAGGATCCCTCACTTCGGTAGGACTGGGTGTCAGACAGGAATCCTTCCTATGGTATTCTTGCTGGACCTCTTGGCAACCCTAACCCATATATCTAGGGGGTACCACAATTATGATCATGCTCACAGGGAAATTACAGTCCAGATAACAGCCCTTGTATACATTTGTTACAATCCATATGTCCTTTGGAGGTGCAATGCTTGCACTGAAAGAGACTCCTTGTGCCACACGCCCCAAGCACTCCCAGGGCACCTGTTGATTAAATCAACACCAAGAGACGACAGTGGTCCCCGGTCATCACAATACCCTCACAATTAAATCTGAAATTAATTGTACATTGTGGTCATACATTTAAAAAATACTCTTTCTGAAGAAATTTACTTAAAAATAGGCAACATGTTTTAAAATGTAAAATAATGTTACAGGATAGTATATTCATCCATTTTCATAATTCTACTTCCTGAGGAGGGAGGAGAACTAACATAGTTACATAGTAACTGAAGTTGAAAAAATACTTTAAGTCCACCAAATTCAACTTTTTAAGATTTCCTCTGATCTGCAATATGCAGATTAATTTATAATTGATCCAGAGGAAGGCAAACAGAAAGAAAAAAAACAATTGAAATTTAGCAATCCGTCTCGAAAGGGAAAATAGATTAATTCCTCCCTGGTGATCGGATTCCTCCCTGGATAAATACTCTCTCTCTAATAAACTAGGATAACCCTGAATGCCCTTTTTAACTAAAAATATATCCAATTCCTTTTTAAAGTTATCTATCGAATACGCTGTCACCACCTCCTCTGGTAGAGAATTCCACAGATTAATCACCCTTACTGTGAAGAATCCTTTTGTTTCTTTAAGGTGGATTCTTTTTTACTTTCAACCTGAAAGGATGTCCTCTTGTCACTTGAAAACCTCTTTGCACAAAAAGCTCACTTGACAACGCTTTATACTGACCCAGGATGTATTTATATAAGGTAATCATATCCCCTCTTAGATACCTTTTTTCTAGAGAAAACATGCTTAATTTGGTTAGTCTTTCTTTGTAGCACTTCTCTGTAGATTTTCCTGCTCTAAAATGTCCTGTTTATGAAGTGGTACTCCAAATTCCAAATGAGGGTGTACTAGAGATTTGTATAGTGGCAGAATTATATCTTCTTCCCTGGCTTCTATGCCATTCTTAATACCTGCTAATATTTTATTTGCCTTTGCAGCTGCTGCTTGGCATTGAGCACTGTTACCTAGATGGCTGTCCACAAGTACTCCCAAATAGCTTTCAGTATCAGATACCCCTAGATTTGCTTCATTAAGATTATTTATGCAAATAGAGCAGAGGTGCTCATCTGAGAATGAAAAATTCCTCAGTGGGTTTTTTCTATAGATCTGGTTATTTACTCAGCGAGCAGCCACTTTTAGCTCACTTGTGCCCTCCACAGCGATAAATATCCTGCTGTATATCAGTCTGCTCTCACTCAAAAGAGTGTCCCAGCCCCGAAATACCAGGCAATTCTACCCTGAAAAGAAGAAACAGCAAACCCCAGATGTGTTTCGGCCTTTGTGGGCCTCATCAGTGAGGTGCAGCTGTACTCCCTAAGGCACAGTGAGCAAGGAATCCATGTCTGGTTCCCCCAATCATCCATAAGGTGAGGAAAATGTATGCAAATAGAGTAGAGATGCTCATCTGAGAACGAAAAATACCTCAGTGTTTTTTTTCTATAGGTCTGGTTACCTATTCAGAGAGCAGCCTCTTTTAGCTCACTTGTGCACTTCACAGGGAGAAATATCCTGCAGTATATCAGTCTAGTCTCACTCAAACGAGTGGCCCAGCACTGAAATACCAGGCAATTCTACCCTGAACAAGAGAAACAGCAAACTCCAGATGTGTTTCGGTCTCTGTGGGCCTCGTCAGTGAGCTGCAGCTCTACTTCCTAAGGCACAGTGAGCAAGGAGTCCACGTCCGGTTCCCTCAATCACCCATAATGTGAGGAAAAAGTATGCAAATAGAGTAGAGGTGCTCATCTGAGAACGAAAAATACCTCATGGCTATTTTGCCTTCCCAGATGCATAACTTTACATTTATTTGTATTAAATCTCATCTGTCATTTAGATGCACATTCCTCTATTTTAGGTAAATCCCTTTGGAGGGAAAGCACATCATTATCTGATTTAATTACCTTGTACAACTTTGTGTCATTAGCAAAAATGGAGACACTACTTTCCAGTCCCACTTCTAAGTCATTAACAAATATGTAAAAAAAGGGAGGACCTGATACTAAACCTAGAGTAATGCCACTTACCACATTAGTCCAATCAAAGTATGTTCCATTTACCACAACCATTTGCTTTCTATCTTTTAGCCAGCTCTCGATCCATGAGCAGATATTTACTGCAATTCCTGTATCCCTTAGTTTGAACAATATTTTTCCATGTGACACTGTATCAAAAGCCTTTGCAAAACTCAAAAAGACTACATGAACTGAGTTGCCTTGATCCAGGTTCCTACTAACCTCCTCATAGAAACTAATTAGATTTGTTTGACATGACCTATACGTTGTCAGAATGCAAACCCCCCAAAAAAGAGAATTATATAAAGTTAATTGAAATGTATACACAGAACAGGAATACTTTGTGGTCCTAGAATAGACCAAGCAACAAAATAGTCTCAGCATTACCTAGCCCTCATAAATCCATGTTGACTCCTACTTAAAATCCTGTTCAAATAGACTTATTCTTGTATATTATGGCTTATTAACCCTTCTAAAAGCTTTCCCACTACAGAAGTGAGGCTTACTGGTCTTTAATTTCCCAGATTTGCTCTTGAG
Organism: Discoglossus pictus; assembly: GCA_027410445.1. Lineage (NCBI taxonomy): Eukaryota > Metazoa > Chordata > Amphibia > Anura > Alytidae > Discoglossus > Discoglossus pictus. The sequence goes on along the minus strand of CM050165.1, from coordinate 222,995,825 downwards.
CCCCTTCTTAAATATAGGTATCACCTCTGCTTTTAGACAGTCATCTGGTAGCGACCCTGTGTTGAGTGAATCTTGAAAAATTAAATATAGTGGTTTGGCTATTACAGAACCCAGTTTCATCAGTACCCTTGGATGTATTCCATCAGGACCTTGCGCTTTATTAACATTTATTTTTTCCAATCTCTTCTGGATTTCTTCCTGCGTTAACCAATTATTTGGTGAAGGTAGTGTAACCCCATTATGTTGTGGTGTCCCAACCACTGGTACCTCCTTTGTCTATACTGAATAAAATAACCTATTTAGCTCATCTGCCTTTTCCTGGTCACTAATTATCAGACAGCCTGTTTCACATTGTAATGTTCCTATAGCTTCCTTCCTGGCCTTCTTCCCATTATTGTATTTAAAAAATATTTTAGGGTTAGTCTTACTCTCTTTTGCAACAAATTTTTCAAGCCTTGTTGATTTCCTTGTACTTATGTAAGGCAGTCTTTGTCCCCACTTGTTTGTATAATTTTAATACCTGTTTTTTTACTCTGGATCTTGATCTTTAAATCATTGTTAAGCCACATTGGATGTGATTTACTCCTTTTAATTTTATTCCCACATGGTATGTGGTGATAAGTATGTATATTTAGGAAGGATGTAAATGTTGTCAATTTATATTCAGTATTTTTACCCATCAGTTCTTTGTCCCAGTCTATACTTTCTATTGCTGCCCATAGACCGTTAAAATCTGCCCTTTTAAAATTAAGAGTTTTTATTGGCCCCTTACAATTTTGTTTTTTTTATTCAATCTCAAATGAGACCATGTTATGATCACTGTTTCCCAAAGGTTGCCCTATTTCAACATGTTATTATTTGTGATAACCTTGTTTCTAGTAGGTTCTTGTATAACCTGAGCCAGATAATGATCCCTCAGTGTACTCAAGAACCTCCTCCCCTTCGCCGAACTGCTGGTCTCATTTATCCAGTTTATTTGGGTAACAAATCACCCTGTCTACCTTCCTAATAATAGAGTCCCCTACCACCAAAACCTGACTGTTGCTCTGCCTATTCTGCCCTCCCTCTCCTCTAATAGAACTGTTCTCCCGGTTGTTAGAGGGAACAGCTCTATCTGGCATTGCCATTCCTGATTGGACATCCCCAACAGTTTCACTAAATCTGGCAAATCTGTTGGTGTTTACCAAATCAGAACTGGCCTCCTGCCTCCTCCTGTTCCCTCTTGTAACTGTAACCCAACTACATCCCTGGACATCCTCACTAGCCGCATCTCCCCCCTCCATGCTAGGCAAAGCTAAACTATGCTCAGTGACTACCAACTCTCTTTCTAGTGGACAGCGGCGTAAGAACTGGGGGGGATGGAGGGAACTAATCCCCCCAAATTAAATGAGCAGGGGACACAGAACATAGCAAAATTAAACTTAATTATGCATTACCAGATTTGACCAATAGGCCACCAGTGCTATGGAGCAGTATGTCTTTACCATGAAAGATTTGACCCATAAATTATATATATATATATATATATATATATATATATATATACACACACACATACATAAGTTGGCATATAGACATATATTTTGTATAACTAGATAGATAGATAGATAGATAGATAGATAGATAGATAGATAGATAGAATTTTAAATTATATTGGGGGGCAGGGACATTGAGAATTTAAACAAAGAAATTTAAAAAGAAAAAGGTTCTGAGGGGCACTGCAGAAATGCCCCCCCTCCACAGAGCAGGGCCCCAGTGCATTGCACCGGGTGAATTGATGGTAGATCCGCCCCTGCTTCCTGTCCTGGGAGCAGAGTTGAATTACCCCCCCCCCCCCTGGATTTGTATAGGCTCCTATGCCCCTGCCAGTGGAGCAATATCAGTAACTGCTGCAATTATCCTCTCCAGTTCTCCAATTGGAGCTTCCAGAGAGACAACATGCTCACACCTGTCACAAAGGTATGGGCCCTGGATCATCTGTTCCAGTAGTGCATACATATGACAGGACACTAAGTGAGGTTGCCACTGGACTGACTCATAGTTATCATCTACAACAATTCAGTGGGGAAAATAAATAAAAAATAATAAAAGCAATATATTTGTGTAAAACTTTATAAAAAAAAACACAACTTTTTTTTCTTCCCTTTTCTGCACTGTTTGCCCTCTTTTCTTTGAACTCTCTCCTTTTATTTGCACTCCTACACTTATACTAGAACTACACTTGACTTTAGAAGTGTTCTCAAGCTCATAAGTTCGCACCTTCCCCTGTTTAAATGAGATTCTGACTACTCACCTCTTCCAAATCAGTGCACACAGCAAATAAACACATTACTTGCAAGAAGCAATTTCGTTGCAAAAAAATGCAGAGAAAATCTGCACAGTAGGAATGCTTGCCAGAAGCAGTCTCAGTAAAGAAAATGGGAGCCTGAAGTAAATACTAATTGTATATAAAACTGAAAATAATAAGGCTGTGCTTTTTTTACTTTCTAAAAACACTTTAACCAATATCCATTTTAGTTGTTAAAACTATCATATAAAAGAGAGAGAAAGGGGAGAGCGAGAGTGGGAAAGGGAGAGACAGAGAAAGGAGAAAAATAAAGGGGTGAAAAAGAGAGAGAGAGAGAGAGAGATAGAGAAAGACAGTGGTAGAGAGAGGAGAAGAGAGGGAGAGAGAGAGAAAGAAGGAGATATAATAGAGAAGAAGAGAGAGGGAGAGAATGTGAACAAGTAATAGCTTGTCGTGTGTATCAGTAGCTTGCTGTAAAAATAACAGAAATGTCTGCAATTTGCTCACAAAGCAAGATAGAGATATACACACAAGAAAAAGGAAAATACATAATATAGTATACAGGGTTATACTATTATACCACTTCGTCTTTTTGAACTGTGCCTTGGTGCCTACTTTCTCATGTCTAATATCGTTTGCCCAGTATAATTTAAACATCGCTCCCAACAGTAGCAGCAAGTTGAGTTTTGGGTAGCGATAACATGGGGGAATAGGAGGTAGGCCTATATTGTTTGAGTGCTCAAACAATATAGGCCTACCTCCTATTCTGTTTAAATTATACTGGGCAAACGATATTAGACATGAGAAAGTAGGCACCAAGGCACAGTTCAAAAAGACGAAGTGGTATAATAGTATAACCCTGTATTGAAGCATACTATTTATTTTAGTAATCTACGTATAGGATCTCCTCATTATTATACAGAGCACTGGCACTTTATATTATCAGCAATTTTATTAATCTCTACCTCCTAATACATTTTATATGTTAGCACTTAGCACCTTATTCTGATTACAGAATGATACTCACGGATATTTATTACTATTAATCATATCCACTGGTCACTGTTTATTGAGTTATTTATTTCACTTACTTTAGGAGCAATTACATAGATAATCCTATAATATGAACTTTGAATATTGATTTGTCTCAATAGGGTCACCTCCATCCACTTCCCTGAACAATTATAATATGTCAGAGAATCAAGTTTTTAACTAAAGTATTTTATATGGCAACAATAAATGTTAAGTTTTAATTTTTGAGTTTTTCTATATTGCCTATTTGGCTGAGGGTGTGCGCTATATAATTTAAAGGATACCTTTTTTTCTTTGAACTCTCTATTCATATTTTTTATCCTCAGTAGCACCCCTCCTGTACCCAGTATCTTATCTACACCTTGAGCCACCTTGTCCCAAATATCTTTTAAACATAAGCTAAATTTTGTTGGACAAGGGTGGCCCTTTAAATTGTTAATACAGGAATTTTATTAAGGTCTCAAATTATAAAATGAACTCAAATAAATCTGAAACCTTGTGTTTAAATTTTTCTAGTGAACTTAATGAAGCTCTGAAATCCAAGTTTCCTTTTGATTGGAATCTAATTCCTTTATTTTCGATCAAGACATTAATAAAATGTTGGCAATCAATTATAGAATTATCTACGAAAAAATGAAAGATATTATTGAAGGCTGGAGAGATGCTCGAATCTCTTTTTGAGGCAAAATTGCCAGCATTAAAATGATGTCTTCCAATAATTAATTACACCATTAGATGTATCCATATAGACCTAACAAGATCATGGTCTGTTAAATATCAGAGTCTTATAGATACATTTATACACTTGAGGAAACATATACGTTTGAATAGAACAGTAATGTCTAGGGCCCTCATTCAATTGCGATTTGGCCAATTGAATAGGGCCCTAAATAAGCACATAGCATATTTTTTTATAGAAGTTTTTAGTTAGTTAAAACCTTGCTTTTGGATATATGCTTACTATCTAAAAACGTATTTAAAAAAAATATGTTATGTGCTTATTTAGAGCCCTATTCAATTAGCCAAATTGCAATTGAATGAGGGCCTAGGAGATTTGTAAAGGGGGGAATAGCCTATCCTTTAATTAAATTATATCAAAACACTATAATACTCGCCCATTTACTAAAATGGCTTGAACACCAGGACAAATATCCTTGGTACCAAATAGAAGAAACGTTGGTACCAAATGGACATTTAAAAGCCCTGATTTTTGTGGGAAATTGCTCCTTAAAATATATCAATAAAGATGCTTTTATAATTAAGAAAATCTTTAAAGCCTGGAGAAGGATGAATAAAAACTTTGAAATCTGCCCTTGCTTAAGTTTAATTACCTCAGTTAAAACAATAGTAATTTTTTATAAAATACACTGGTCAAACTTTTGGAATAGTAAGGGTATTCAAAATTTAAAAGACATTTTTATAGGAAATAAACTGGCCTCCTTTCAGCAGCTAAAAAACAACTTGGATATTCACCCCCAACACTGGCTTTCATATGAACAACTGAAATCGATATTTAAAACTCAGAACCTAATTACTATTGCAAATGGACCACTTAAGGCTTTTGAAGAAATTATTAATAAGCAAGATTTTTCCCATTTGATTTCTAAGCTATTTAATATTGTCTGTGGAAAATGAGAGGATGGGAGTACAGTAGGCATGAAAGTGTGGGCAAATGAAATAGGCATTGACCTATCTCAGGAACAAAGGGGGAAATCCCTTAGCACCACTTGCAGAATTATTAAAAATGCTACTAGAAGGGAAACTTTCTTTAAACTTATTAACAGATGGCACTATGTCCCAGTTAAAATATACCAAATATCCCATAATAGTAGTGACAAATTATGCTGGTGGGGATGTGGAATGAGTGGGAGTCAAATTCATGTGTGGTGGTATTGCCCATTAAATACTCGGCTGTGATTGGAATGTTTCGATTATATTTCCTGTAACTTAAAAAGGAATGTCTCTCCCACTCATCAAGGTGGACTATTTCATATGTTTTTAGATAGATTCAAATCTGAGGACATTATGTACATGACATAAATATGTATGATCGTTAAAACCTTAATAGCATCTAAATGGAAGCAAAAACATCTACCAACTTGAAAAGACATTTTGTGTAGAATGGATTGTTGCAGAGAGTTGGAAAGACAATCTTCTACTATTGGTTTATTTGAGGACATCTCTCTCTATGCCCTATGTCTCTCTCTGTGCCCTCCTCTCTCTTTCTTTGCACCCTCTCTATCTCTCTCCACACTCTTTCTCTGTGTGTTCTATCTGTGTTGTGCATTCTCTCTCTCTTCCCTCTATCTCTCTATGTGCCCTCTCTCTCTGTACCCTCTGTCTCTCTATGTTCCCTCTCTCTGCACTTTGTGTTCTCTCTGTCTCTCTCTCTCTCTCTCTCTCTCTCCCCTTCCCTCCCTCTCTCTCCCTCCCTCACCCTTCTCTCTCACCCTGCCTCCTTCTCTCTCCCTCCTTCTCTCTCTCCCTCCTTCCCTCCTCTTTTCCTCACTTTCCGTGCCTCTCTCGCTCTGTCTCCCTACTCTATCTGCCTCCCCCTCTCTCTGCCTCTCTTTCTCTTTCCCTTCCTTTTCTCTCTCCCTCTCTTTCCCTTTCGCTCTCTGTATACCTCCCCCCTCCCTCTGTCTCTGCCTCCCTCTGTCTGCTTCTTCTCTCTCTGCCTCTTCTCTCTCCCTTCTTCTCTCTGTTCCCCTCCCTCCCTCCCTCTCTTTCCCTTTCTCTCTCTCTCTTGCTCTCTGCCTCCCTCCCTCTCTCTCTGCCTCTCTTGCTGCCTCCCTCTCTCTCTGCCTCCACTAAATTCCTCTTTAATCATTTAAATCCTTGAAAAAGATAACCCTGGTGTTATTTGATTTAATGCATACTTCACATCTTCTGAAGAAATCCCCAAGTGGTATATTTAGCAGCCAGAGACATAGTGAAGATTTAAGATTCTTGCATTATAACTAATCCATTTGCAAAAGTATTTCTTCTTACCAGGTTTATTGGTGTAATGGTTTTCAGGACAGGTGACACACTCATAGCAACATATGTGCTGACTGGTAGATGTCTTCTTCATTTGTCCTGGTTCACATTCATCTGAACATCTGGATTGAATTCTCTGCAGTTAAGCAAAATACACAACTGTAATGATGAAACATGCAGATGCAGAATACAATTTTTTTTGTATTGTGATTTTGGCAATTAATCAGGAACATTTATTTTTTAATTAATATTACTCTTTTTTTTAACCATGCACCTCTTAGAAAATGGGATAACTAATCAGAATGTGTTGACTGTTAGGTTGATGCTTGGCAAAAAACAGTACTCTCTTTAAAGGGCCACTGTAAACACCAGGCCATACAGCATTTTTTTCAGATTGCTATAAGCTTTTGTAGTTAGTGTTTTAAACTGCTTCTCTTCTCATGTGAATCAGCATAATACATACAACTGGCCAGTGGAAGTAATTAAACCAATTCCGCAGGCTAAGTGAGGAAACTCTATATTTCTTGTATTAGATGAAATGTTGTTGTCATTGCTAGTCATCTAGAGGATTATTGTAGTGGGTAGAGAATGTTACAATGAAGTTGAGAGTTCTCACTTTTCATATTGATGTTGTAATGTTTGCTTAACTCTTTATTTTTCATTTTTTGGGTATTACATATAAGGGTAGAAGGAGGGAAGGAAGGGGGAACCGACAAAGGAAGGGATGGAAAGAAGGGGAAAGAAAGAAAAAGACCAGTACGGGCACACAATGTTTATATTAAACCATATTACTATTAATAGTTACATGTCACATAAACAATCAGTACATTGTTCTAATAGCATAAGAAAGTTATGGCTACATAAGGACAATAAGAAAATTAGCAACATACTAATCATACAAACTGAGCTGAAGACATTACTCTAGAAAATAACAATAACATTCTAGAATAAGAAGGCATAAAAATCCCAATGTTCAACTTTGCTTATGAAAAAACACCCATCATTTTATTTGTTTATGAGTTTTCAATCATGTTAGGTGTTCTAGAAGAAAGCACTATGGACATTTGATTTTAAGCTCAAATAAAAGGTCCCTCCATTCTTTTGTAACCTGTTAAAACTGTTTTTGACTAGTACTTAACTCCCATATAGCTCTACAGAATATATTGGCTCTTTACAAATAAAGGATAATAATCATTTATATTGCAAAATAAGAGCCCTTGCATAGGCCTTTAAAATGTTTCTTATTAAAAAGAAGAAGGGGGGGGGGGGGTATAAATTAAGCAAATATAGCAGATTGCAACATAGCAGCCTTAAATAGGAATTAGATAGGAATTCATTAGACTGGATAATTAATGATCTCATATTTACATCCTCAAAATAAGAGCAACATATTAGTCAGAATATTCATTTAATATACTTTATTTTATTCAAATACCTTATTGTATGATGGGAGATTAATATACCTTAAGCCAATTGTAAACTATGATTAATTCTGATATATTATTATTTGTTACTGGCGACTTGCCCGTCATAAAATGATGGCAATACAATTTTAAGCAAGGCAATGCTGTTTGCCACACAATGCGAGGCTATGGCCCCTCTGGGCACCTTCAGCGCTCATTGCAGCCTAAGTCCTGTGCAATAGCGACTTGCCCATCAAAATTACGTCATTAAAAATTGAAAGCTGCCAATGCTGTTTGCCAGACAATGCTTGGCTCTCCCCGGTGTAACTTGGGGGCCTCGGGATGAGCGCCTTTGGCGCTCATCGCGAGCCCCTTCCATTGTCTACTTTACGGGCCTCGCGATGAGCTCCACTCCTTGCTGGCCTTCCCAACCCGCCACTTGTCACTTGTCTTGGCCAACCCGCCCTGTGTCTTCTCCCCACCTCTCCCTCCCCTATGTCTCCTGCCTGCTGGGCTCATTGTGGCTAAGTCCCGCGGGCCTCCACCCCCTCAACTGCGTCCCTCGCTTTGCGAGGCCAGCAAGCGTGACGACAACTCGCAGATTGACAACTATTATAGTTGATTATCACTATTCTGAATAAACATAAATCAAAATACTTAGAAAAAAAGAAGAAATTGGATGCCACAAACTTATTTTTATATGTAGAAGGACCAAAGGCAGTAAACACATTAATATGTAATTAAAACCTAAGCAAAGTAGAACACCTGCCCCTGCTAGCCTTTTAGGCTAGGACAGGCACCCCACCAACCTCTAAGTTATAGCCTACTCACTCCCTCTTTATCTTATGTTAGCAAGTGAGCTTCATTGGAGAATACAACAAACACCCGATCCTCAAATTAAATCTAACCTTCAAATTATTCTCTTGCAAAAATGGATCCACAACCAGCTATGACTTCAGGGAGTGAGGGTTAGTAGCATAAGGGTAGACTAATTAAAAATAATTATAAAAATGTTGATAAATCTAGAGTAATAATAATAAATATTGACCCTGCACTCACATATGGCTAGTTTTTACTCCAGTTTATATCTTATCAAGCTTTGACTGGTTATATAGCTGTTATGATTTGTTGCAGTAAAGTTTAGTTATTGGAGGTCGATTTGGTTTGCAAGAGGAATTTTCATGGGACCCTAACAAATGTGAAGCTGTGAATAAATACTACTCATGTTGGGGTGTTGATGGGTATTTTAACTGAATAAGCTGAGTCCAAATATTTCAGAGTACAATTAAGAGAAATGCATTATATCATATATATGAATGTAATACCTTCAAGCGCTTGAATTCCATTTCTTTTTCTTTATTGTTAAATATGAAGATGTCTTTCTGTGAATCATATTCCGCAACAGTGGTGATGTTAATTTCTCTATTGCTGTCCTCCTTCCAGAACAGCACATCATATCCAATGTTGGCATCTCCACGGGAATCAAAGTGAATATTTCTTTCTTCAAAGGTGAAGTTCACAGTTTTAAGGGCTTGCAGCAACTGTAACATGGAAAATGTGGAATCAGTGTAACATGCTGAAAATGTTCTTTCAATGAAAGTTAATAGTTGAAGAATGTGTATTTTTGCTCTGCCCGCATATTATTAATATTATTATCTATTAACTTGAACTCTGCTACAATTACAGAGCGATTCAATTGAACAAGGCCGCAAGTTATGGGCCGACTATGCAATCGTATGTAGCATTTCAGAGCGTGAATATGATCAATTAAGCAAGGCCGTAACTACCCATTTAGAAACAGTTAATAGAAAATTAGACTGTAATCATTAGGTCAGTAAAACATGGAGGTTACATGTCAATCAATTAGTGTTTAGGGGTCCGATATGCGATCAGACTCACAATCCCGCAATGTACAAAACAATAAAAATGAATGAAGGAAATGTTCTAGTCCATGTGGGTGGCCTGATATGTATTAACTCATTGATTCCTGAGATTGATATGATATAACAATGCTTTTAATGTGCAGTATTGATTTTTTAATTGCTTTTACAGTGCTACGAACACGGGTCAAAACCCTTTGCAGGTCCTATGTGGAATTGTAGTGATTAAATATCGATTTGCGATTTTAGCGATCGTAACCCTTGCGGACGTGAAAGATCAAAGGCTTAGATGGGGCATAAGTTACAGTTGTAACAACCACAGGGATTTTCACCCTGTAACCAGTAGATCGTTTGCGGCTCGCAAAAAGACGCAAATTGAATAGCAATTTAGTTTACAGGGTACATTACGGGCGCAATGAATGGGGCCCAGTGTCCCTTTAATTCAATATAGGAGAGGGATAAAATGGTTTTAGCTGATAAAATAAAGAATGCATGTAGCCATTACATTTTTGTTGTGGTAGAGGTCAATTGCCTGGTTACTGGAAATGTCAAAAAATAGTGTAGCCCTTGACAACTTTTAGGATGATTAAAATAGCTTATTGAATACATCGTTTTATATTGTACTCCTCACTTTCAGGTTTTTTCCAGGACTTTTAAAATGCTCTTTGGAAGCTAATTTCATATTCTGTTATAGTAGCCGGCTAAGGTATTGCTCCTGTATGAGTATGTTAGAATCACTTGTGCTGCAAACTCCAAATAAATAAGAACATCGTTCACAAGCGGAACATATTTCTCCATAACTTAGTCTTCAATGTGCTTTAAGGCACTCTGTCACCCGTAAATACAATATATAAAATTATTTAAAAAGAGTGTGAACAAACTGGGAATATATTATTCTAGCAATTTTTATGTAAGTAGATGCAGAGATATACACTGTTGTTTTTACTACATTATTATGCAAATATACTTTTCACAAATATTAATGAGCTGCCTGTGCTTTTAAGACATAGACAAGCAAGCACAACCTAAGCCCAGTGTTTTTATGCAGTTAGATTCCCTTCCACCCGTATCAATCGCAATGAGCGGCATACACGGCTGAATATCTCAGGAATTATTCACTGTATGAAACATGACTAGTATAATGTACAGCCATTTTTAATTTTATTTAAATTACTTTGTTTTTATTTTAAACAAATACTTGAAATATGCTATATTTTTAAGAATATGAGGTGGAATGAGATATTAAATGTACAGGATGTTTATGTTTGTACAAAGGTAATGTGTCATCTGCAGCTGCCACTCAGTAGATCTAAAGGAAAGCTCCTTAGTATGCATGGACATACATACCTAAGAAAGTGCAGCAGGCAAAAATGGCAAATGTAAGCCTGCCTTTAAGAATAACTGCATATAAACATTGCAAAATGTAAAGGCTGAGTTTAGTTATCCAATAGTGTCTATATATATTTTTGTTTGGGCTCTGAAATATGTTATTGTTTTATTATTATTATTATTATTATTATTATTATTATTAATAAAAAATATTATTATTGTTATTATTATCCTTTATTTGTAATGCACCAACATAATCTGTAGTGCTATGCAGGGTTGAAGTGGAAAGGAACATACAATACTAACACATTGCAAAAGGGTTGAGGGCCCTGTCTTTGAGCTTAACTTCTTATGCAGAAAAGCACCTTAAAATATTGAAAACTCTCAAACTTGTCACTTGGTAAGAGCATATTTTACAAATTACTGTCTATTTTGCAATGACAAAAGTGCTTTAACTGTTAAAAACATTTATTTATGAGTGCCTGGAACCTGTCAATAATATCCTCCCGACTGCCCCTGGTATTTTAATTATTTTTCATTCTTTATATTACATTGTATATATAGTTATGTATAGTATATATAGTTACATACAGTTATTTTACTCTATATTCTTATTTTTCTTACCAAAAACTGCATTTGTACTGTTACGTAAAAAAAAATCAGCTGTGACATGTTTAGCCTTATTACAGATAACAGTTCATGAATCCAACTACTAACCACTACAAAGTTGTCAAGTTGAACTAAGTTCTGAAGCTTTAGACCTTGAATATTACATATTTTACAATGTTTTACTATAATCTTGTTTCTTACAGTACATATGAAACATGAAAAGTCTAACAATTAACCATGGCTCCACCATACTAGTATAAGAGAGATGGCACATAGGAGGAAGCAATTTCTATGTGTATATTAATTACTCTGAATGATTATTTCAAACTAGAGGTCTCTGCTTCTAAGGAAAGACACCTCTCATTTGAGTGAGTCTGACTTGTATTGTAGATACATTTTGATTCTACATGATGCATAACTTTGTAGCCTAACTATATATTTTTAGGTTAGGAATATATGACATTCATATATTGCCAATAATTTTTAACCCCAACCTAGAACATTTTAATATTTTTTAGTAAATTGTTAAAGATGACTGAGATCCTCTTTTTCACTCTTTGTTGTATTTAGTTAAGGTAAATAAAGCTCAAAATGTCAACATCCTAAAGTACAATAAATTAAAACAAAATTACTTAATAAATAGAATGAGGCCTATTTATTATTTTATCATTGACTGAATAAATATTGATTTAAAAAAAGTGTTGATAAGAAAGGAAGCAGTAAGGAGTGACAGAAAAAAAAACAGAAACTTGGGGAAAAGTCACAAATTCAATGTATTGAGTACTGGTATGTGTTATAAAAAGCTCTGTATTGATGGAATCGTGCACCACTAATTTAACCATCTATCAGAATCCTACTTCAAGGGAAATAAATGAGCTGTACTTGTCAAACGGCACTAATGTGAGATTTCTTTATTGTGCATGTGACACAAAGGAGGAGCTCAGATGTTTTTGGTATTCATAATATATCAGCAAAATTCACTGCCATTTTGTATAATTCATACCATAATAAAAACATACAGATAAACAACTGAATAATCTCATTGTGTATTATAAGCAACAATAAATATGAATCCCCTGCAGCTGTAATAGCTATTTTCTTTGGAAAATGTAATTAAAAACAGTAATTGGAGCCTCACATAATCCTTTTTGCAGCCTTGGTAACATTCACCCTATGACTGGGATGTTAAGATTGGGAACACTGGACACTTGGCACTGCACGTAAGCACAGAATGATTATGGGAGCATTCAGGCAAAAGTGAAACGCAAAGAAAATATGTAAATGTTATAACTTTACCTCCCACGGTGCAAAGGCAGCTGGGTTCTTGCAGTCTCGGTTCTCACATATATCTCGAATGGCACTTGCAATAGCAGTCACTGCTAGCTGAGTGCTATAGACAAATCCTGGTTGCACAGCGATGGAAAGGAAATCCTCTCTAAAGCATTTCTTTTTTCTTTTCCGTATGTTAAATGATGTTGGTTTAGTATAATTGGTAATACAGTTGTATAATTCATTAAATTTTGTATTATGACAATCAGAAGCAAGCTCGGCATATTGTTCTACAAGTTGGTTCATTTGAAAGTGATGATAACTCAGGTCTTTTAAATAATTCTTATAGGATGAGGTGTCTCCACTTTTAAATACAAACCCAATGATAGGGCCAACCCTGTGGATATTTGGAATAGTACTGATCCCAGTTGTTGAAGACCAGCTGTCACTTGCAATCCATGTTTTGTGTATTTTTTTTTCAATAACTTTTTCGAAAAGTTTTACAACAAGTGAAGGTTTCAGAAATGCAACAATAACATTGACTCTGGTTTCTCTCATTATTGTCTTAATGGTTTCATCAATCTGTGATTGCAACGTGTTGTCAGATAAATGTGCTGGTATAAGTTTTGAAAATGATATGCATACATTTATTGTCATGCTCTGAGCTCCAAAGCTCTGTATAGCTGACCGTCCATAGTCATCATCCATGGCAATCAGTCCAATCCAGTTCCAGCCAGACCTGTGTATTAATTTTGCCATTGCCCTAGTCTGATAACCATCATTAGGTATTGTTCTGAGGAATGCAGGGAAACGTAATTTGTCACTGAGTATTTCTGCAGATGATGAGTGACTGACCTAGAATAGTAAAATATTTTATTAAAAATAACACAATAACAGGTCATATCTAATCACAGTTATGGCATTCTTTGCATATATTTTACAGATAAATAGGGATGGAAGAAAACATCTCCTATCCTGCCGGGTACAAAGTAATTTAATTTGCTTTTAAAAATATGCAGTGTTCCCTCGACTTATAAATAAGTTTCAGTTGCCCTCTAGTGTATTATGCTTGCAGTGTTTCTTTTGTTATTATAATACTTGGGAATTAAATGGAACAGTATGTCTACAGCTATTTACTGTGTTGATTGACATGTTAAATTACACTTTTTAACACCAATTATTATTTTTTTAACTTCTAGTTACTGGAATGCGGTAGAGATGCATGAAAACTTTATTTGAGTGTGTTTCCTCTTACCCTACCTAAAATACATTTTATGTTTAATATATTTGCTTTTTTATATATTTGTCCAGTATATCTGTTGTATATAGCTACCAAAAAATGTGCAATTTATGAAGTTTAATTGGACCCACTACAATTCTCTGAATCCAACAACTGCTCCTGAAGTGTAGACAGGGAGCAAAATCACATAGCACTTCTTCTACCCTGGATGACTAGTTGTAGTAGTAGTAGTAGTAGTAGAGTAGTAGATAACCAACATATCTAAGACTCCATTAAGCCCAGTGACACTCAGCATAATATGCTGCAGTACTGTTTAGCTTCCTCAAAACTACAAGGCGAGAAAACCAAGTGTGAGCAGTTAGAAATGAAGATGTAAATAGCCTCTACTTCATCAGATGCTCCACCCTGCCTAAGGTTGTGAAAACCATCACTAAATATCATCTTCAATAGCAAACTGAGCTTAGAGGCAACCCTCCATTGTTTTTCATAGTAGAGAGAACGATGCCATTTTATATTTCAGTGCTGAGAAAAGGCTTACACAACTCATTGGAGTAGCTGATCAGTTTCAGCATACCTGTAGTGTGATAATTAGTTTTAAGGAAGGATCAGAAAATCCTATTGATGTATTTTGTTTCTCGCCACAACCTAACTGAGAGGATAGAGCAACATTAACACTATGGAAGTGTGTTATAGACTACTCAACTTGGATACTTGAACTCACAGACCCACTGAAGCCTTCTGAATAAGTTCAAGAGTTATATATATATATATATATATATATATATATATATATATATTAGATTAGATTAGGAGGCCAGCAAGGGATGTGTTGCAAGTCAAGGCGAAATATAATGAAAACCTGGATTATAATTTGACTTGTGTCTTGTGTAAGATAGGGACATATTTTGGAAATGTTTTTTTAGGTGAAAATGCCATTTAATTGTATGTGCAACAACCGGCCTGAGAGATGGGAGTAATGATGGCAA